>CM065121.1:32270128-32777628 GCA_033026305.1 Cirrhinus molitorella | reverse complement strand
ACACTTTAATCATGTTATAAACATGCTAGCAACTTTGCTAGTAACATACTAAGCATGCTATAATCATGTTAACAACTTGTTAATAATGCTAACAACTTGCTAGTAACTTGCTAGTAACATGCTAATCATGCTGGAATCATGCTAACAACATGATAACAACTTGCTATCTATCTATCTATCTATCTATCTATCTATCTATCTATCATCTATCTATCTATCTATCTATCTCTGTCTAACATTAAGCTTTTAAAACTACTTTAAACTTCAAAAACGTTTTAAAACTTCTTAAACTTTTCTCAAGCCAACTTAAAGTTCACCTTGACAAACTGTTTAATCTAGTTATTATTATTATTAATATTATATGTTTACTATTTTACAATATTGTAATAAAACGTTACAACAATAGTAACACTAATAATTATTTAGAATTATTAGTGTTAATATTGTAATTTGTTTATTTAATAAAATATAAAATGTCTAAAATATTTAAAGAAATATGAAACATTTTGTTATAATAGTTTATGTATTAATATCTAATAAATATAATAAAATATAATATTTGTATTGCATTTATGTCATGGCTTTTGAACTTTGTATGTATGTATGTATGTATTGTTATTATTATTATTATTATTATTATATGTTTGCTATTTTACAATATTGTAATAACGTACAACAATAATAACACTAATAATAATTACATATAACTACTAGGTTGATATTATATTTTATTTAATAAAATATTATAAATCATGTAAAATATGTAGAGAAATGTGAAAAATAAAATACCATGGCTTTAAATTGTTTTAGAAATTCTTTTTTCCTAATAAATGATATTGAAATAGTTTAAAATTAAGTATGGATTACCAATTTAATTTGTATTAAAAGCACAAAATGTCAGCACTCTCAAAACCTACCAAAAGAAGTAACTACATAGACACAAATGAATAAACTGATACATTTAAAGCTCTTATAATCTGTTTATTTACAGCTTATAAAATGTTATCTTTTAAGTGAAGCAGCATGTTTTATTTATTTATTTTTTTTAAAGGAAGACGTTTCTGCCACTGAATAAATAAATAAATAAATAAATAAATAAATAAATAAATAAAGGGTATTTAAACGCAATTCAGCTTTTTTCTCTTGCAAATGGAAGTTTGTATCTCAGGATGTTGACCTTTTTTCCTCAGAATTGTGAGATTTAACTCGTAATTGTGAAATTCCAATTTTAAGGGTAAAAAAAGATTTTCTCAGAATCAATTCTGACTTAATAACTTAGGCAGTTGAATGTTAGAAAGTCAGAATCATTGTAAACTTGTAAAAAAAAGAGTCACGGTTTCGAGATAGGCTATAAATTCGCAATTCTGAGAGAAAAAAAAATCCGTTTTGTGAGATTTTTTTTTTTTCAGTGGCAGAAACAGGCTTCTATATAGTTGGCCGAGTCACAGATGGTTTTAAGGTCCTTTCATGCATGTAAAACAGACGTCTACTCAAAGCAGCCCAAGGTGTGCGTTTCCTTCATCAGATCGCAGCCGCTCGTAATCCTCCATCAGCCCCGAACACCCCTCTCTCTTCAGCATGTCTTCAGGCATTTATCAGCTCTCCCTCACACCTGCTGGCCACACGGGGCAGACGTTTGATCCTATCACACAGCAGCGCAAACACACAGGTGCGTGTGAGGCGTGTGAAGCCTGTGCAGGTGTGCTAGCGCCACTGCTAACGCTACGCTGTCTCAGACACGAGCTCTGGTAATTCTGCAGAAATCAAAACATGTCACCGTGACGCTCTTTGGTTTTCCATACGACTAAGAACCCCAGGAAACAATCGCTGCTTTAGATTGTCTTAAGTTTGATAGTCAGACACTTTGGCGTGTTTTGTGTTGGCGAGCTCAACCTGAGCGTCAAGACGAACTGTCACAACAGATACAGGCTGTGTATGCCGCGCGCACGGCTCTTTCTCGCTCAGAGCGGATATGAAGCATGAAAACAAACTTTTAAGCCTGGTTTAACTTGAAAGGGAATCTGATCTCAAAGATATCGACTCCTCCTTTGGCTATGGCTAAAACGGAGCAGCTATTTCTGTAGTTTAAGTAACTGTTGCAGATGCTGCATGTTCTGTCTGTCAAAGAAAAACGTTTGTGCTCCTGCACACCTGATCATTCATGACACACATTCATTCTCATCGCTGAGTGACTGTCTGATAGCTTAAGCTCAGTGCTTTCTGTGATAGGATGTGAGACGTTATTATATTATATTATATTTAATACATATGCAATCAAATCTAATATTTATTTTGCCTGCATAATGCAATGTACAGTTGAAGACAAAATTATTAGCCCCCCTGTGAAATTTTAAATTTTTTTAGAATATTTCACAAGTGATGTTTTACAAAGCAAGATAATGTTTTCACGCTATTTCCTATATATATGTATGTATATATATATATATATATATATATATATATATATATATATATATATATATATATATATATATATTTTTTTTTTTTTTTTTTTCCTTCTAGAGAAAGTTTAATTTCTTATAGTTGCTTTAAAAAAAAAAATAATAAAAAACTGCTAAGGTCAATATTATTAGCCACCTTAAGAAATTATTAGTTTGATTAGCTATAGAACAAACCACTGTTGTCCAATGACTTGCCAAATTAACCTAATTTGCCTGATTAACCTAATTATCCTAGTTAAGCTCTTTAAGATGAGGATTAGTATCTTGCGAAACAACTAGTAAAATAATATGCACTGTTGTCATGGCAAAGACAAAAGAAATTAGTTTGGACTTGAGAGAAAGAATTGTTAATGCTCACAAAGATAGAGAAGAATACACGTTTATCAAAGTGTTTTCAAGTGTCAAGAACTGCAGTGAGATGTATTATCAAGAAGTTTAAAGAGACCAACACAGTGGAGAACAAGACGGGCAGAGGCAGGAAGCCTCCAAGCTACAGTGAAGTTTGCTAAGGACAACCTGGGGGAATGTGATGCATACTGGAAACTTGTCCTTTGATCAAATGAGACAAAACTAGAGCTTTTTGGCCTTAGAGATGTTGCCTATGTTTGGAGAAAGAAGGGAGAGGCATTCAAACCCAAGAACACCTTTCCACAGTGAAACGTGGTGGGAGTATAATGCTGTGGGGATGTTTCAGTGCGTTTGGAACTGGGAATCTCGTCAGGGTTGAAGGAAACATGAAAAAGGAAGTCTATAAGAAGTCATGCTAATAACATGTTAATAACTTACTGATCATGTTAGAAACATGCTAGTATCTGGTCAGTCATGCTAATGACATGCTAATAACTTGCTAATCATGTTAGAAACATGTTAACAACTTGCTAATCATGCTAGAAGCATGCTCAAAACATGCTAGCAACTTGCTAATCATGTTAAAAACATGTTAACCACAATGCCAACAGCTTGCTAATCATGTTAAAAACATGCTAGCAATGTGCTAGTCATGTTAGAAACATGCTAGCAACCTGCTAATCATGCTAGCAACCTGCTGGTAACTTGATAATCATGCTAGAACATTATAGCAACTTGCTAATCGCATTAGAAACCTATTAGCAACATGCTAATGGCATGTTAATAATGCAAGTAACATGTTAGAAACATGCTAAACATTTTAATAACTTGCTAATCATGCTAGAAACATGCTAGCAACTTGTTAATGACATGCTAATCATGCAAGTAACATGTTAATTATGCTAGAAACATGTTAAACAGTGTTTCTAACACTATAGGGAAGTGTTAGAAACATACTAACTACATTCTAATTATGAATGGCTTAACATTTTATATTACATTATTTATTAATATCACCAATTAATACAAATGATTAATAATATACCATAATATCACATAATTTAATTCATATATAGTTATTTCATATACAATATAATATAAAATAAAAGTATATATGTTTTATTATTATTATTATTATTATTATTATTATATTACACAGCAAAAATTGCTGTGTAATATAATAATAATCTTGCTTTTTGCTTTTATTTTTATTTTTTTTTGTCTTGTTTCCAGCCAAAATATCTAAAAATTCTTAAATCAAGAAGGATTTTCTAGACAAGCAAAAATGATTGTCTTGTTTTCAGAAAAAAGAGAGTCAAAATTAAGTTTAAACTTGAAACAAGGAGAATATTCCGCCAATGGGGTAAGCAAAATAATCTTGTTTTTTTTTTTGCTTACCCCATTGGCAGATTATGTAATTGGTATAAGCAAAAACTTAATTTTGACTTTTTTTTTTTTTTATTTATTTTTTTTTATTATTATTATTTTTTTTTTTTATTTTTTTTTTTCTGAAAACAAAACAATATTTTTTTTGCTTGTATAGAAAATACTTCTTGATTTAAGAATGTTAAGATGTTTGACTGGAAACAAGACAAAAACTCCATTGGATAATATATGACATAACTAATAACTTACTGCTAATAATATTTTGTTAAACATATTAAGGTGCCATTTTTACAATATAATTAAGTATTGAGTAATATTAAAGGACAACATGTACTTACTAAATCATTAAACTTAGTAATGTGTTTTTTAAGATTAGTACCGCTTGCGATTTTGCATAATTTAACATTATTACTACAGTAAGTACATGTAACATGGAATAATGACACAGTAAAAATCAGAGTTACTTTAAATTAATTAAATTAATATTTAATTAATAAATGATTTAATTTACATCTTGAATATTATATTATATTTTATTTTATTTCTTTCTTCTTTTTTTTTTCTACACATAATGATGTAGTTTCAGTATCTACCAGCAGGGGCTAATAGGATTTTGCTAACCAGCCAAACTGTGACCCGCTCTTAATGGTCTTATTGAGCTATCAATGATTACATGCAGCAAAATAAGCATTGTGATTGACAAAATGATTATGTCTTTAATTTTCATGCCAGCAATCAATAACGACATGCCACAAATTGACTATACTGAGTGTTTTTACAAGGGGAAGTACAAAGGATATACTGCTTAAATAATCCATTCTGGGTTATTCATAACCTCAGGATGCTAAAGGCAAATTCAGAGCTGTGTTCCTATTAAAGGCAGTGTGTGGGATCCCAGTGCGACTGCTTAAAAGAGAAAAAAATCATAGAGCTGGGCCAGAGGGTCAATCCTGTAGTGTGGATCTGATCTGTGTCTTAGATGCATTTTCTGGCAAGTCTGGAGCAATTCGCTAAAGAAGTAAAATGAGCATTCCATTAGTTTATAATGCAATTTACATAACTGAATATGATTTTATAATCTAAGGTATTAGAATTCATACTATGAAACATGAAGTAATATGTTGTGTCATATTCTAGAGTTAAATGACTTGTTTATTTATCTAAAAAAAAAAAAAAAAAAAAAAAAACACTTGGATGACCTCCTGTGATTAAGCATGCCAGATCTTCTCGACAAGTAATGGCAAGTTTACTCGTCGGCCTCGAGGGTGGCATTAAATCAAAAGATGGCCTCCCTCTGAATCAACACAAAGCCTCGACACAATCTGAAAGCAGGTTGCTGTCAGAGCGCTCCACCAGCACTCTCAATTAATGCTTTTGAAATGCCATCTCTCATTAAGCGCCAACGCTGTACAACGTCTCGCAGGAATTAGCTGCGGGGAAAGAGCGCCGAGTTCAATTTCAAAGAGGCTTCTGGTCAGGGAGGTGGAGCTTCTTCTGCTGCATTATGGATGTGAAGCCATGCTTAGGCACAAAGAGACCGAGATGATTGGGGAACTATTTAACTCTGCATTTATAATTGCTGTGAATCATTTTCAAAATCGAAATTAATTGAATGGCCTTGCAATTGAATCACGGGTCCATGGTGTTATTTACTCTTGCCGCCAATAAAGTTTTATTGTTGGGCCTTACAAAATATTATTTGGAAATGCATGGATACAGATTTATGAAAAAGAATAATTAATTTATCAAATAAAATGTCAAATATAGATGCAAGCAGTACTGCGATGAAAAAGACTATTTTAGCCATTTCAGAAATGCTATAGCACCACCTATGGGCCTATCTCCATGAAATTTGGCATGCTTGTTAAGAATCATATGTTGCATATCCTCCCCTAATTTCATGATGGTCTGAGCATTAGTTTAGAATTAATAGGCTTTTTTGTTCAGGTCATTTTTTAAATTGACTCTATTATAGCTAACCAAATTAAAAAAATCAACTCAATTCAATTTCTTTCAAAATTCTCACAGACTTTTGGGGTCATGAATGAAACAGGCCCACAAAGTTTTGTTCCAATCATTGTCCGTTAACCTTGTCGAAAAGCAGCTAAAAATTGATTGGCTGATAACAGCCATGTGAGTACAATTTTAGATTGAAAATCAGTGTTTATTGAACATTGTCATGGAACTATGTCAAAGATAAACACGCATAAAGAAGGGTAAATCCACAGGTATGCAGGAAGGAAACACACCTGTATGGACATTTAATACCGGATAAGGGAACACATAACAGACTAGAACTTAAATACTAAAGCAAACAAGGAAAATTAATAGAACACATTAATCAAACAACATAATCAGACATGATGGAAAACTAGGTCAAGGAGCACATGAGGGAAGAAAACACAACAAAACAGTCCATGAGTGTGACAGTTTCCTCCTGGAAAACATGACCTTGTGCTGCAGAAAAACAAAGGGAGGAATGGAGGGGGACTAAAAAGGAGGACAAAGGAGTGAATGTGGGATGGTTACAGGGGACGGCAAGAAGGCGGGCAGACAATGCTGGTGGAGGTTCGAGCAGAGAACGGACCCCTGGGAGGAGGACGACAATGAACAGAGTCCAGGGTGAAGATGACGGTTAGAAGACAGAAGACAGGAGGGACTTGGAGCAGGAGAACTAATGCAGGACCCAGGCTGCAGCCATGAATGTGACCCATGGTAGAGCCAATGGAGAGAGGAGCCATGGTGGAGGAAGGGCTGATGACTCCAGGTGGCTGACCGAAGGTGAAGGAGTAGGTGGGAGAGAAGCCCGAGGCAGAGATGTAGAGCTGATGAGCCAGGGGGACGCAGAGGGTTTGGAGGGCCAAGGCGGAGCAGATGGTTCCAGCAACTGAGGCAGAGGTGGGGATCAGGAAGGCCGCGGTGGAGCTGGAAGGAAGGAGGAGCCTGACACAGCCAGAAGGACAAGGCGTAGCCAGAGAAGTCCTGAGAAGGCGGATGGTCGGCAACTGACCAAGGTGGAGCCAAAGTCACGAGGGAGCCCTGCGGAGCGGGTGGACTGATGGGCCACGGTGGAGAGGAGGGAGCTAGGAGCCATGGTTGAGGATGGTGGGATGGGCTCTGGGTCTGGAGTGGAACTCCACAATGTGGCGAAACTTATTTGAGGACCCACCTCGGATGACTGCGCTCTGCAGGAGGTGTTTAGGCTTTTAGGTATAATTAGCTACATCCAGGAAGAGTCTTGTGTGGTCCTCAAGAGATCGCTCCCCCTGCTCCAGCAGGAGGAAAAGAAATTTAGGACAGTCCATGACAAAAAGAAAGACTCAAAAAATAAACAAATAAACAGGGAAAGAAAGCAGGTAAACTTTATTTTTGTTGTTGTTGGTGGTCGTCCGGTATTCTGTCATGGAACGGTGTCGAAGTTAAACGCATGGACGTTTAATACCGGACAAGGGAACACAGAACAGACTTGAACTTAAATACTAAAGCAAACAAAGGATACTTAATAGAACACAGGTGAATCAAATGACATAATCAGTAATTAGGAAAAACTAGGTAAAAAAAAACTAGGTACGTATGTAACCCTAGTTCCTGTAGGGAACTCAACGCTGCGTCGAAACGCTTTGGGAACGCCTCCAGCGTTGTCATGCTCTGAACATGTGTCTAATCAGTCCAATAGAGAAGTGAGACGTCACGGGCGAGGTGATGTTGAGAACCAGGAAGCTATAAAGCACGTGCGGTGAGCGCGGCCGGCAGCTTCTGCCACAAGAAGCGCTAAAGGGATGCAGGAATTGGGGCCAAGAGATGCAGCGTCGAGTTCCCTACAGGAACTAGGGTTACATACGTAACCCGTTGACATTCCTTTACGGGAACTCAACGCTGCGTCAAAACGCTTTGGGAACGATATACCCACGCCACCACAATTAAAAATCCCTGCTGTGTTGATGCAGGTCAAGAGGAGAGGGCAGAAGAGCCCGGGGAAGAAGGTAGGTCTAATTGAGAGAACCTAACAAAACCTCGGAGGAAACGTGAGATGAGAGGTTGTCTGCCCAAAGAAGTATCACCAAAAGGGGCGTGGGAAGCAGCTATGGCCGCCACATACACCCTAAGGGTGGAATGGGTTACTCCTGTCTCAAAACGGCTTTGCAGAAACTCCAGCACTGAACTAATTTGGCAGTTAACTGGGTCGAGCTGACGTTCGCCACACCAAGAAGTGAAAAGTTTCTACCTCCAGGTGTACAGTTTCTTCGTAGAGGGAGCTCTGGATTGGAGAATGGTCTCAACAGCCTCGGTTGAGAGACCAGAAGCTAAGAGTTGCGCCCCCTCAGGGGCCACACCCACAGCTTCCATAACTCCGGGCGGGGGTGACAAATCGTGCCCCCTGCTTGCGAGAGGAGATCCCTCCTGACGGGAATTTCCCATGGAGGGCCGTCGAGGAGAGAAATCAGGTCCGAGAACCATACTCGGCCCGGCCAGAACGGGGCTACTAGGAGAAGATGGACCCCGTCCCGGCGCACTCTCTCCAGAACTCCCGGGAGCAGAGCGATCGGGGGAAAAGGGTACAGACGAAGCCTCGGCCAGGTCTGTACCATGGCATCCAGCCCCAGTAGAGCCGGATGACTCAGAGAGAACCAAAGGGGACATTGCAAAGTCTCCTGAGTCGCAAATAGATCCACTTGAGCTTGACCGAAATGGGTCCAAATCTGTTTCACCACTTCTGGGTGGAGTCTCCATTCCCCGGGCCTCAGCCCCTGTCTCGACAGGATGTCTGTCCCCACATTGAGATGACCCGGAATGTGCACTGCTCTCAGTGAGAGGAGTTTCCCTTGGGTCCACACCAGGATCTGGTGTGGATCCCCCAACACCGGACCCTGAGATAAGAACCAAGGTTTCTTCCACATTTCTAAGGCATCGCCGTGTGACCTTGATCATGCGGAACGGGTTGCCCCTCGGGGAGAACCCCTTGGTCCTGAGCCACCACTGCAGGGGTCTCATGTACAGCAGGCCAAAAGGAATGACGTTGGACGCAGCTGCCATCAGCCCTAACAGTATCTGAAACTGTTTCACAGTGAGTGACTGGCCTAATTTGACTCTCTTGACTGCCGTGAGGATCGACTCGATCCGAGCAGGAGACAGACGTGCCTGCATCGCGGTCGAATCCCACACTACTCCTAGATAAGTGGTCCACTGAACCGGAGAAAGCACACTTTTCTTGGTGTTCAGTCTCAACCCCAGATCTTTCATGTGAGCGAGAACGACATCTCGATGCCGAGCCGCCACTTGTTCCGACTGAGCTAGAATCAACCAGTCGTCTATATAATTTAGAATGCGGATGCCCTGGAGACGTAATGGAGCCAGCACAGCGTCCACACACTTGGTGAAAGTCCGGGGCGAGAGTGCTAGGCCGAATGGAAGAACTCTGTACTGGTAAGGTTTGCCCCCAAAAGCAAACCTCAGAAACTTTCTGTGTTGAGGAAGGATGGAGATGTGAAAATATGCATCCTTGAGATCTATCGTCACAAACCAATCCTCGGACTTGATTTGTGACACAACTTGCTTGATAGTCAACATTTTGTACTTCAGGCGCATTACGGTTTTGTTCAGTAACCGAAGATCTAAAATCGGATGCAACCCCCCATCCTTCTTCGGGACTATGAAGTACCGGCTGTAGAATCCGGACCTCATGTTGAGAGGAGGGACCACCTCGATGGCCTCCTTCCTCAGAAGTGTATTTACTTCCTGTTCTAGAACCAGAGCCTGCTCGGGCCCCACCACCGTGGGAAGTACCCCGTTGAAAGAAGGTGGCGGAGAACCGAACTGAATTCTGTAACCTTTTTCTACAGTAAGCAGGACCCATTGAGAAACATTTGGCAGAAGCTTCCACGCTGCTAAATATTCCACTAAGGGAATCAGCCTCTCGAGGCTGACCTCTGGTGGAACTAGAGGCGAGCCTCCCAGCACTGCTACGGAAACGGGCAGATGTTGGGAGAAGCGCTCGCTGGGGGCTGCTGTGTCCTGAAGCACCGGCAGGATTGACAGACCGGCCCCCTGAGGGCACTGAGGAGAAACGGGCTGGTGTTTCTTTACCCGCTCCCCCCCAGAGGGGCCTGCCCTCAGAAGCCCTGGCGCACTGGCGTCAGGACTTCTTCGGAGAGGCCTTCTTAGCCTGAAGAACGGCCCTCAGGTCGATCTTCGGCTTCAAAGACCCCGGCTTAGAGCGTTGCGACTCCTGTTTAGGTGGAGCACGGGAGGCAACGCTCTGTTTTTGGGACTCCCGATACGAGGAGCTGGTACTCGGGTGGGGATGCTCTCGCCCATCATCCCCCGGGCGAAACCAACGAGGAAGGAACCTCTGGAATGCCGCTGCTTGCTGACGTGCCTGCTGGTACCTGTCGACGACAGATGTAACTGCGTCGCCGAACAGGCCCGAAGGCACAAGCGGGGCATCGAGGAGGTAGACCCTGTCTTTCTCTCTCATATCAGACAGGGTCAACCAGAGGTGCCTTTCTGCGGCCACCATGGCAGCCATAGACCGCCCAATAGCACGGGCGGTCTCCTTGGTGGCATGCAGAGCGAGGTCAGCTCGCATGCGTCATCCGTCTTGACTTCCTCGCCCTCGTCGATCTGCTTCAGCAGGTCGGCTTGGAACGCCTGTAACACTGCCATGGTGTGCAGACACGCACCAGCCTGACCCGCTGCCGAGTACCCCTTACCCAGCAAAGAAGATGTAGCTCTGAGAGGTTTGCTGGGTAAGGCCGGGGCTTTCAGGGACGATGCCGCACCAGGAGACAGATAGCTCACAAGCGTCTGTTCTACCCGTGGCAAAGCCCTGTAGCCGTGCTCGAATGAATACGGGACGAGAATGGCCTATTCCACGATCTCAAGATTTCAGCATGGAGATCGGGAAAAAATGGTAAGCCCCGGCATGGAGGTGGTGGCTTAGAGCGAAGAAACCTCTCATCTAACTTGCTCTTAGGTGTCTCAGTCTGAGTTTCGGTGGGCCAGTCGAGCTTTAACTGATCCACCGCACGAGTCACCACCTCCAACAGCTCCTCGTACTGGAGAGACTGGGGGGGCGCATCCCCAGTCGACCAACTCCGTGTCCGCCTCCTCGGAGGACGAAGCATGGGTGGTCGAGCGCTCCCCCTGGGCGGAAGAAACAGAACGCGCTTCCGACCCAGTGAGAGCGCTGGATCTCGCTGGAGAGGAAGAAGAAAGGGAAAGACCCATCTCCATTCCCTCAACGAGATCCATTTGCGATCCCCAAGAATGCAGTTTCCGCCCTGCCTCGGCAGCAGCGGGACCAGATCCCTGGGGAACGCTAGCGAGGGCTCCCTCCGCAAAGAGAGCCCTCCGGGAGCGAAGCGTGCGAGCTGGCATACGCTCACAATGCGGACAGTCAGCCTTCTCAAAGGCCCCCAGGCAAACTACACACAAAGCATGTGTGTCCCCTGCAGTGATATAGCATTTGCAGGGAGGCACACTTGCTTAAATTGTTTGCCTTCGCCCTTGGACATAATTCTAAATGATCACACTCAAATAAAAGCTGTGCAAACTGGCACAAAAAAGCAGTGTGATCAGGACAGACAACAACACAGAGCGCAACTGAAAGACAGAAGCTGCCGGCCACGCTCACCGCACGTGCTTTATAGCTTCCTGGTTCTCAACGTCACCTCGCCCGTGACGTCTCACTTCTCTATTGGACTGATTAGACACATGTTCAGAGCGTGACAACGCTGGAGGCGTCCCCAAAGCGTTTCGACGCAGCGTTGAGTTCCCGTAAAGGAACGCAACAAAACAGTCCATGAGCATGACAAACATATTAAAATTTACAATCCAATGACTAACTTGTTAGGACAATAATGCTATCCCTATGCCTACTCCTACTCCTACCCCTACCTGATAAACACTTTTAATTAAATGCCTGTGCGGCGCTTTACTTTAACTTTTTGAATATTTATTCAAAATAATTGTCTTTTCAAACTGATATGTGATGGGAAAAGGGAGAATAACGATTTTGGCAAAAGGCAGGTTCGAACTCGGGTCGTTCGCTTCAAAAGCTGCGTGCCACACACTGTACTCTATAAGTCACTGGTACTGTTGTTAGATAGGCATGTTACACATTTGTGGGTGGAGTTCAAGTCACTTTGGTGTAAACAAACACCACCAAAGGGTAAATTGGTTAAATTGGTGTTTTAGAACAAATTTTTAAAGGGAACGAATCATGAAAGAAAATTAAATGTTTTTAGGAATCTCAGTAGATTCATTTAAGTTTTTGTAAAGGAAATTATAATTGTTTTTAATCATGAACTTCAGTAAAGAGATTCAAAATTTCAACACACTTCTAGTTTAAGTCCCGCCCACATTAAATATATTATTTGAATATAGATAAAAAAAAATATATATATATATATATATATATATATTGATGCAAAATAGATACATATAATAATTCTGCACATTACTAGTAGCCACAGTGTTATAGTAGTTAAATTATTGGTTTGCATGATGAATTTCAAAATAGCTGGATGACTTCTTTCTCAATGAGAGTTTTAAAAGCCCTGAGTTCTAAACTGCACAAAGTGGAGTGTTGTTCGGTTCCAGCCATTGATTTCTAGCTGTGCTTGTGTGATGTGTATTGGTTGACTCTCAGCGCGTGGACATTGAGCTGTTCACTTTGCTTAGTTCCCTGCAAGAATTGATCCAAAAGCTATTAAATCTGCCATGCTATTTGCCCTGTACTCTGAAAGAGTTTAAGGATGTCACTTGTGAATGGAACTGGCCCTGGCAAAGTTGGCCTGTGGTACTGAGAAAAGACCTCAAACCTTAATGCCCACTGGAGTGCATTATAACCATTTCAGTGGCACTAGAAGTCAATTTTTGTGGCGTAGCACTCAATCACTGTGAGACAAAACAGCACAGAGCACCAATTGCGGTACACCACATTTACACTACAATATTGTCTTTTCACTGATGTTAAGACAAATGTCTTGACGGTAGTAGCTGCGCACAAGCAAGGCAATTCATATTGTTTATGTGTGAAGTTTACGTACAAATGTGTGTGTTCAGGGTCTGAATTTATGCGGTGGGCTCCTAATCCTGTTTGGAGATGAGTTTACATAACAAAACAGCACACACTACCCGCATTGTTTCTAAGCTAGCCTGTGTTAGCAGTTAGCGTGTGCAGAAAGTGCAGTGGTGGGGGTGGATGACGAGATTTCTCTCCCATCATTAGGACACAGGAATAGACTGGTTTGTCTTTGTCTAGTCCGTTCACCTGCAGGCGGTAGTAGAAAGATAGCTTCTCCCTTCACCTAATCGGTCTATGCCCTGCTGGTGATGGACGATTTTTCCTCTGGGTTCGTGTAGCGCTGTGGTCGTTACGTGACTTCACACTGCAGATGAAATGTACATTTTTTGTAATGTACTGCGCAGTCAAATCTTGAGGATTACACATGAACTTGGACTGTTTAACCTCAAGCAAAGCATGTGGTCTTGCCAGACGGCCTGCGGATGATAAACAAATGAAAAGTCTATTGCAGCACACAACAAAATCTTCATGCTGTGTTTTACTTTCAGAACTTAGTTGTTTGTCTGATTCAGTGTATAATTTGCATAAAACAGGGGCATTCCAACTTCTTAATTACAAAGGGAAAGTTCCGAAAGACAAACTGATGTTTGGCTTGACATAAAGATGTAAATACAGACAGATCGAGAGATAGCAAGTCACTGTTAGAAAGTAATACAAATAGTCTGACAGACACAGATACCACAGACAGACAGACAGATAAATAGACACTATATTGGGACTCCCCATTCTAATGAACAGGTTTGGCTACTTTTGTCATTTCTAATTTACTAATCTTAATGTTTAAGCATATAATGATATTCTAGGGAATTGTGTCCTTCTGATTTTATAGCAAAAGTTTGGACAGGACCCTTTTTTATTCTAACACGACTATGCCTCTGTGTATAAGGCAAGGTTCACAGAGAAATGTTTGATTCAGTCAGTGTGGAAGAACTTGACTGGTCTGCATAAAGCCAAGTCCTAATCCCAGTTGAACACCTCTGCTGTGACTTTAAATGCAGACCTTGAGCCAAAAACTAAGACCAAACACTAATGACTTGTAAATACACTATATGGACCAAAGTATTGGAACACCCTCTTCTTTTACAGAAAAAAAGGTACTTCCAAAACTGTAGCAACAAAGATGGAAGCATAATTCATGTATTTAAAAACTGTATTTCCATCTCTGTTGCTTCAGTTTTGGAAGTGTCTAAAATGACTGTACCCATATGCACAAGCCATTAGTGTTTGGTCTGAGTTTTTGGCTCAAGGTCTGCATTTAAAGTCACACCAGAGGTGTTCGGCTGGGATTAGGACTTGGCTTTATGCAGACCAGTCAAGTTCTTCCAAACTGACTGAATCAAACATTTCTCTATGAACCTTGCCTTAAACACAGAGGCATTGTCATGTAAGAATATAAAAAAGGCTCCTGTCCAAACTTTTGCTTTAAAATTAGAATGACACAATTCCCAAGTATATCATTATATGCTTAAACATTAAGATTAGCACTCATGGAAATTACTAATGTAGTCAAAACTGTTAAGTAGAAGGGGGTGTCTTAATACTTTTGGCAATATAATGTAGATAAATAGATAGATGACACTGCAGGTGTCAAATGTTTTTACAGAGGGAATTTTGGGGATGTCGTTTTGTCACTCCATAATTCCAAAAATACTTAGAACAGACAATTTTATTTTATTTTTTTACAATTTTGGGGGGAATAAAATCTTGTATATAATCAAGCAAATTTATATGAACAAATCCCTCTGTAAAAACCCTCAGGATATAGACAGGGATAAAAATGTAAAGTTTGGTGTGCGTAAATGCTACTGAAGCGGAGATTTATGGCTCAGAGTCAGAGAAAATTTCTCATTTTGTGAAAACGACCTTTAAAAATATGTATTGTAATTGAAATCTATTGACACAAATTGATAAAGTGCTATAAAAGAAACAGTTAACAGTGTCTTTTGGATGATTTCCTTCCACTAGTCTGAAAATACACTTTATGAAAAACCAAAAAACCCAAAATCTCAAATTTGACAGGTGACTGAAAAAAACTGGGTTTTTGGCTGCAGTGTCTCGCCTTAATTACATGTTGATTGTATGATAAAGATGTAGCATTGCATGACATTATATATATACTGGTGTGTTTTGGGGTAGATTGTGCCAGTAAGCAGATTCTGGTGAGGGAAGCTAAGAGCTAGACGACATGCCTGGCCTGACAGCTGGCATTCAGTGGGCACAGTCGTGGCATGCAGGGCTGGGGTTGCCAGGCTAAAGCATGTGGGTGTGAAGGCTGACTGCCATCTGGACCTGGCTGTTCCGCTGCCCTTTGGTCCAACAGCAGTGCCCCCGGACGCACAGGAGACCATTCCGCGAGCCCCTTCACCAGTGCCCAACATAACCTCGGCCCAAAGATGGATGGCACCCACTCTCATAACTGTCACCCTTGGCTTTGGGCTCTCAACGTCAGCCAACTACCAAAGATCGAGTTCATTTCCGCTTGGATAGCTGTGACTAATGTGCGGGTCACTTTGGAAGAATGCTGGATATCAAGGCTGTACATCAAAATGGCTTCACTCACAGCGCAATATGAGACGCCCTTCTGAAAGTCGACAGGGTACAATTTAAAAACAGCAGCTCAAATGTTTTCATTTTTACTTCTATTGGGTTTCTGTCACTTGTTGTTAAAGTGACATATTCCCATAGTCACACACCGCGCACACAGATGGACCTACTCAGTATAAGCCAAAAATTTCAGTCGGATTGAAACATATGAATGTACATAAAATTAAACAGACTCAAAGCATTTTTACAGCGCTCTACTGTGGTTTCAGTTAGGTTATACCACACTACATGTACTAGAATCCATAACAAAAACTAAAAAAAGTAATGAAAGTACAGATTACATTTTAGAAACATTGTGAAAATGTTTCAAGTAGGACCAAAACACCAGTATAATAAAACGAAAATAGTACATTTTATTTACATTTGTACATTATCTGTACATTTAAATTGTTTACATATATTTGGTTTAAACAATTTGTAATAATCTAAGATGTTTTTTAATTTAATTTAATTTAATTCTGATTCAAAGTTTTTTAAGTTTAAGTTTTTCACCTACTATTTATATTCTACTTGAGCGTTGTTTCCCTGGTGAAAAAAAGAAGAACTTGTAACAACTAACAGAACTAAGTAAGTTCAAGTAATAAAACTGCTGAAGATTAAATACAATTACACTAATGCTATTAAATGCTATTAAAAAAAAAAAAAAAAAAAAAAAAAAAATATATATATATATAAATGACAATTAAAAATGGAAAATTAAAGCTAATTCAAAATATAAATATGAACATAAATTCCATAATAGTTCTAAAACATCCCTGAACCCATGCACTTGCGAAATAAAATAATTCAGTTAATAATTTATATTTAAATTAACAATCTGTCTTTAGGGACACTTAAGTAGCCTTTATTTAAATAATGTTATATATAATCTGCAAGTTTTTATAGTTTCCTTAAGTCAACTACAAGTCCAGATAGAATGGACAGATGATAGATAGACAGACAGACAGACAGACAGACAGACAGATAGATAGATAGATAGATAGATAGATAGATAGATAGATAGACAGACATACAGACAGACAGACAGTCAGTCAGACAAATAGATAGATAGATATATAGATAGAGCACTTGCATGCACTTGCAAAATAATTAATTTAATTTAATTTAATATTCAATGGTTCTGATGTTCGCACAATGTACAATGTACAATGTAACAATGCAATAGCATTTCTGCAATGCTACATTTAAAGCACTTAAAAACAGGTAAAAAAGTTAAAAATGGGTTATTACAATGTAGTTAAGCTACTAAGCTACGACCTTGGAAAATAATTCACAAAAAATAGTTGGTTTGGTTGTTACAGATCTAAAGGACAACATATTTAATACTGTCAGCCTGTCCGAGTTGGAAAATTCAATGTTATTCATGTTTTATGCAAAACGCTTTCATCAGAAACTGGCAATATTGGAAGAGATACTTTTATTTATGTATGAAATGCAAATGTAGGTGTGTTAGATGTTTGAAGAGGACAGTCTAAGTGAATAATTACTGGCCTTTCCGTGTCTCTTTCAACAGTCCAATTTAATGTACTTACACACCCCATATCTATTTCATTCAACTGATAGCGAACTGAAGCGCTAATTGGTATTAAGATGAAGTATAGGGATGAATATGCACAAGTCCCAAGCTTCGACGGTGGGAATATTTCGGCATATTGCAGGAAAGCAGGAACGCGTCCAGTCCGGCGGTAATGAGGTTGGAAATTCAGCATGGCTAATGTACTCTTAAATGCTAATTCTGCCCACTGCTTGGCCGCGGCACTAAAAGCGGCTCTCACACACGGCTGGGGCTTGATTAAAATCTGTGTGCGGCCTCGCCGGCCCCCGCCAGATGAGGGTGAATATGAATGAGTGAGGTTCGTCCTCATGCAGCCGCGGTCTCTGTCCTTGCCTTCACGCGCTGCAGCCTCACACCGCGTGTGAGCGGAATGGAGATGAGAGGGAGGACAGGAGAGGTGGAAGACACGCTGGGCAGACGGTCGGAAAGCTGGCGAAAACAAATGAGAAGGGCAAAGCTCAAGCTCCTCTGATCAGAAAGTCAAAAATGGCAGGAAAGGATTACCGCTGTCCAGATATTATTTAAATGCTTAGCTAATATATTCGGCTGTATACTAGTGAGAAACTTTAGGGATGTTTCACGATTCAAAATTATAGAAAATGTATTGGTAATTTTCCTACAGGACATTATTAATTTTACAGACATTTATGTTAACTCTAAAACACAATGCAATTATGTGGAAAACTCAAAATATTGTTGAAACATCTCTAAATAAAATCAAAATGGAAAATTCCTTCATATTAATACAGTACATTGCATTGTACTGCATATATATATATGTATATTATGTATTCTATATTCTTTATGATTTCGATGTTAGCTTTAATAATCCCCTTAACCCTAAAACACATCACAATTATGTGGAAACTTGTAATGTTTTTAAAATGAATATTGAAAAAAATCGTTCATATTATATGATTTATATGATTGATTATATGTGACCCTGAACCACAAAACCAGTCTTAAGTAGAACAAGTATATTTGTAGTAATAGCCAATAACACACTATATTGGTTAAAATTCTATATAGGCTATATTTTTTCTTTTATGCCAAAAGTCATTAGGTTATTAAATAAAGATCATGTTCCATGAAAATATTTTGTTCATTTCTTACTGCAAATATAGCACAACTAAATTTTCGATTAGTAATATGCATTTACTAAGAACTTCACAAGGCAATTTTCTCAATATTGTGAATTTTTTTGGCATCCTCAGATTCCAGATTTTCAAATAGTTGTATCTTGGCCTAATATTGTCATACCCTAACAAACCATATATCAATAATAATAAAAAAAAAAAAAGACCCTTATGACTGGTTTTGTGGTCCAGGGTCACATATGATAAATTGGTTAACTGACTTATCTTAAAGTATTTATATCAAAATCTGATTTACTTCTAATTTATTTACGTATTTAAGTTTCTAAGTATACATTTTCATTTAATATAAAATTTCATTTAAATTAAGCTTTCCCCCTGTGAAAAAAAAAAAAGTATATTAAAAGTTTAAAAAACAAAACAAAAAAAAGGTTTAAAATCAGTATTTATTACAGAAACAGTATACTTAGAAATATAAGTGCAAATTAAATGTAATATTTAACTATTAATTGCATGTTATTTACAATTACATGAAAATGTATTATAGTTTCAATTTATATTCAGTTCAGTTAGTTGTATTTATATTTAATAAGAAACTGAAGTTATAGTTACATTTTTATCTGTAATTTCGTAAGTACTTCTACTGTCTTAATATGATTGAAGTGTACAGCTGAATGCACTGAGAAGCATTTATAGTAAAAATACGATTACACTTTATTTTACAGTATGTATACTTACAGTGTACTTACCCAAAAAAGTACTAAGGTAACTACATATGGGATAAGGTTAGATTTGAGGTTGGTATAAATTATTTATTTATTTATCTTAAATTTATTTTAAGGTGTCATTGTTACACGCTACATGTACTTAATTATTATAATAGCAATTGATTATGCATAATTACATACAACCAAACCCTAATCGTAACCCTAACCATATAGTAACTACATGTAGTTAAGTAATAGTACTCAGTACTTAGATGTATAATTACAATGTAACAAGGACACCTTAAAGTAAAGTGTAACCTACGTTTTCTAGTTATTGTAATTGCTATACTAAGTACAGTGTGTGTATATGTGGTACAACATTGTAAAATAAACTGCTACCAAAAATACTTTAAATATACATTAATTATTGAAATGTGTATTTAAATACACCTGTAATTACACATTTGTAATGATGTAGTTACAGTGTAGTATGCTTAGAATATATTAAGTGTACTTTAAACCATGACAAAACTGTCTGTCTTTAGGCACACTTAAGTAGCCTTTATTTCAATAATGTTATATATAATCATAAAGTATATATACCTTTTAAGCTCTTAAGTCCACTACAAGTCCACATTGAAAAAAAATACGGGTTCAATTACCAACATTTTTAGTAGTTTAACTAACAATAATGAAAGTCAACATATTTTGTGGTAAAATAGGACCTAAACATGTTCTTGATGGAACGATTTGGTGAAATTCAGCCTATTATCACTTATTATCAAACAAGTTAGACATATCACCAGAAGTGTACTTCTGCTAAATGGCTTTCATTTCGGATGACTTACCCATCAACTTAAATACTTTTTTTGTATGTCAAACACTAAACATTTAGTCTGTTTTTCCTTATATGTATGCATAAAATATTATAAGGTACATTTATGCATTTTGCAGATGTTTTTATCAAAACAACTTACAGCGCATTGGGGTGTACATTATTTATCAGTGTGTTTGTGCAATCAAAGCCATGACCTTGGCATTGCTCTGCCAGTCCGACAACCCTTGAATTTTTTATTCTTCCTCTCTCATGGATGGAATGGGTATCGGTAGCTACCATCCAAAGCGATACACATCGCAATACATGCTACGATTCGATACGTCATTATGCAATGAGTTTCTATAAAACACTGAATTTGCAGGATTCACTTTGGATAGTTTAGTAATTATTTACTCACCCTTTAATTCAATTCTCAGTTCTTAATAGACAATAGTTGTATTCAGTATTTCTAGTGTTTTATGATTTCAAACCAGACAAACTTTTTTTCCTTACATGAAATGTTTTGCTTAAAAAGTACGCCTGTGTTATTTCTTTACAATAAACGCCACTTTGTTTGATAAGTTGTTATATAAAGCAAAAACATTCCGACATTCTCGTGTGTTTCTTAACTGTCCAAAAGTGTACTTTTTTGGATGCCTATGCCACAGTATACAAAAGCGTTTGATATGTGTGAGAGTCCCCAGCCTCCCACACATGCATAAAACCTCGGCCGCCTCGTTTTCTGCCTCTCATCAAACTGCAGCCAGCTTGATCCCTGACAGAGCACAGCTCCAGCTCTGGATGCACTACAGACAGCGCCACAAGGAGACACCACCGCTGGAGCCGCTCCGCCTGCCAAGAGCTCTGGGCCAGAGAGGCCCCCGGAGGCCCTGGGGTGTGAGAAAGCACTGCATGCCGTCCGCGCTTCCCTCTACCAGGCCTCAAAACCATCACCAAGGCCATATCAAAGGCCATCCCGCCGCGGAACGGCAGCGATACCCTCCCCTCCCTGAGGTGGACGCGCTCGAGCTTGTTTAAGTTGCATCGTTGTGCTTGGATGAGCAAGATTTAAATGCAGCTCAACAGAATAAATTATTACTGACTCCAAATTTTCCACTAAAATAAGTAGCATCAGTCATTACAGCTGCAGTAAAGAAGAAACTCAAGCAGAACTTAGTGCTGGGAAAGCGTGATGAAAGGCACGAAGAAAGAAAATTTTTGAAGAGAAGCTTCGTCAGCTCACGATCCGTGCTGAATGCAAAAGCACATTTTAGTTCTACTGCTGACGCTTCTTTCAGCTCATTGTTCCCTTTGTTTATTTCTTCATTTAGACCCCTAGCCTTTGTAAAAAATAACTATACTTTAGCATAATTTCAAGAAGAGTATGTATTATGGAAACAGTTTACTTTAAAAGTGTGAACTTGATGTGATGTTTTCAGACACTTAGGTCCAGACTTACTGTCAGGATTTACTAAGGACGCGCTGAAAATGTGTGGACATAGTTATTTTTGCACCTGACCTTATTGTATATGAATTTGTAGGAGTTTCACTTTCAGAAAGGAGAGTATTAAAATGCTTGTCAAATTACTGATATTTGGTAAATTACTATTATTTAACACCCCAAGAAAAGCATGTTAGCGCTGCTGTTGGTAGATTGCACTGGTCATTATGTAAATGACATCTTTATGTATCATTTCATAATTACTTCTATCGTAATCCTCATTTTTAGCATACATGAAATGACCATGTAGCAGATCTATACAGGTGGAGCTGGGGAGGTGGAGGGTTTTTGAAATGTGCTGCAACTGCTACAGCAAGCACTATTTAGTATTTGAATGCTGAGCAGTAAGCTCATTGGCTGCTGATGTAAAAAGTAACCAATCAGCTGTGCCATGTGAATAATGATGTGATTACATCAGGTTGAGTCAGAAAATATTGGCCTGGGCCATTTAGGGTTTCATGACAGAACTTTGTATTTGCAGTTATGCATTTGTAATGATGAAAGCCATTCTATAGGTGATGTTTTTTTTCTTCAGTAGAACAGTAAAGATTATTTAACTAAAAATAATAATAATAATAAAATAAATAGTTTATAAAAGTTTATAAAATCTGTGGCTACCATCCCTTTGAGAGGACAAAAAGCTAAATAAATACCCGTGGCTCCTAAAAATACTGTATATTGAGATTACATTAAGCAAAACAACAGGTCTAAGCAAAACACTTTTTACAACATTATTTGCAACATTATTACCTATAAACTATAGCCTCAGGCAAATGGTTTGAAGTGATGTCTGGTTCACAAACACATTTTTTTTTTTTTTTTTTTTGAACCAGTTCTTTTTAGTAAACTGTAAGAACCAGTTGTCATAGTTATTGTGAAAAGGTGAGCATATGAAGACAAGTTTATTCACTTTATTTGCTCTAGACATATAAAACATGTTTATTCCACATCATTATTTGGTGCTTTAATAATATAATTGTGTGCATGTGATATCATTGTGTGATTACATAAATAAAACCATTAAATGAGCCAGTTAATTATGAAGAACTGTCCAAAGAACTAGTTAGAAAAATAATCAGATTTCCCCATTTGTCTGTGACTCTGGATTACAGGTAAATAATGTTGTAAATAATATTAACTTTTTTCCACAGGCTGATTGTTTCGCTTCATAAGACCTCAATACATTGTCAAAAAACGCAACATCCATCTGTTTAGAGGGCGTTACCCTGTAGCAGATCTATACAGGTGGAGCTGGGGAGGTGGAGGGTTTCTGAAGTGTGCTGCAACTGCTACAGCAAACACTAGTCTAGTATTTGAATGTTGAGCTGTAAGCTCATTAGCTGCTGATGTAAAATATAAACCAATCAGCTGTGTCATGTGAATAATGATGTGATTATATCAGGTTGAGTCAGAAAATATTGGCCTGCACAATTTGTCCAAAATAACTATTTTGCTGAAAAGAATCATATTTGCCTGCAACTCTGGATTACAGGTAAATAATTGTCACTTCTTTTCCACAAGATGATTGTTTTGCTTCAGAAGACCTCAATACATCGCCAGGAGCCATGGCTAATAATTTCATGTTACCTGGATTTACATTTTTGATTCTCAAAATGATGGTAACTGTGACTTGCATTTTATGAATCACCACTTCATCATAAGTACACTTAAGTGGCCTTTCATTGCATTAATATTAGATTATAATCAAATACTTCTAATAATTTAAGTACATTACAAGTGCACATTCAATAATTGAATTTTGAATTGAATTACAAATGCCTTGTAACTCTTAGTAGTTCTGTAACTACATAGCTTTTTTGCCTGATTTCACTGACAGGGCATATACTTATTCAGGATCAGGCCATGTGCATCTTGAAAAAAAACAAATGCACTGATATATTTTAAGATCAGTCAGTGAAAAAATATTTCAGTTGAAACAGCTAAGACTTACATTTTAGTCTGGGACTAGGTCTAAGCCTTGCTTGTGAAACCAGTGGTTAAAATCTGAGCATAAGAAAAAAAAGAGGCATAAACACTTTGTAAATAGTTACAGAGGAAAAATTGACCATCATACATTAAAGTCTTCAAGTGTGTAAATGATCCTCAAGTCGTTCAAAGTAATTCCAAACACAACAAACTCACAAAAATGTGTGACAAATGAATACAATATGTTCTAAAATCGGCTCACAATATCAAATATGTTTAATGTTCCTCTGAATAGATGGGATGAGTATAGTCTGAAGCTAAACAGTTGGATTATGTGACCATCATTGCAGAATGGTTCTGACTTTCGGCAATTAGCTTCGACTTATCCATACCTTTAAATTGCAGCAAAAATCTGGGCAAATATCATGTAGTGTATTCCAGCCTTAAAGTTACATTTTGGAAGAGAATCCGAAAGTCATTGAACATACAACACAGCTTTAGGTTTCTGTTATGAATAGGACTGTTAGCATGTCCTTTAGAAGTGGCTACGCTGTGAAGCTGTAACCTTTGGCCTCAAGGAGCTGTTGAAATTCCCACACAGCGACAACATACTAGTCAGATAATAAACGGCTCCACAGGACAAAGGAATGGAGATTTATTTGCTGCTGAAACGTTTAGCATCGACGCATATGTGTGTCACCGCAGGCGCAAGAAAGGTGAGCTGTGAAGACAAAGAGGAACAGTCTGACAAAAACGCAGCAGAGGAGACTGAACTCTCTTAATACGTCCTAGACAATCGCCAAGACTGACTTGGCCATAACAGCGTTTCCATCACCCATGTTCGCCTAGGCCTTTTTATTGCGATTTATTGTTCAGGAAATGGCAACATGCACTTAATATAGATTGGAATGTCTACACTTTTAATACAGTTCCCAGAAAGCTTTTCAATCATGTATCGACTTTCAGTGTTTTTTTTTTTTTTTTGACAGGGCTTGAATGCATATGTGGTGTCACATAAAACCAAACTGAAGGTTTTTAAATATGGAAGTTTGGCTAATGTAAGATGAGCCACTTGTCTGCTGATAGACAAGATGTAACTACTAAACCTGAGTCTAATTAAAACACAGTAAATGTGAAACCAAAATAATAATGTCTGTTTAAATGACTGCTGAGATAATCACAACAACGGTTCCCTTTTATTAAATTATTTGCATGCATTGCTTTAATTATTATTATGAACATTTCATTCAGCATTGACATTTCTATCACAATCTTGAGAACCCTGAAATTAGTATTATACAAATAATATTCTTCTTAGCATGGCTATAATTTAAATCAGAAGTTAAACCCTTACAGTTACACAGCTCTATATTGCATTTAAAGCCTTTAATCCATATATAAACAGGCACATAAATATTTATATCACATCGATGTCCACTGTGTCATTAATTAAACCACCTGACAAGAAAAGCCAAGTTAAGCTTCCATGAATAGCATCCATCACGTACATAGGACAGAATGGAGAATGGAGATCTACTATATATTAGCCTTCATCAAAGTTGTCATTTTGATCTAAATGTGCAGATTTCAGTGATGGCAAGAGTTTTAGGCACTTTACAATTGGCATTCTCTGTATCGTTATTTTGCATCAAGTGAGGTTTGTTTCGCCAGAATAAGACTTGGCTCCAATACTTAATCAATTACCACAGGAGGCCAGTGTTCAAGGCTTCGACGTGAGAAACTGTAGGGAACAGAATCGACTGTGTGATTCACAGAGCCATTCTTTCATCTGCTAGTTTCTCTCAGTATCATTGGCATGCCGATACCGAGTTTGATCTCAGTTTAGGCCTCACTTATAATTGCCTCATTTATAAAGTAGTCCCGATTTTCACTGGTCTTTAAGCGCTGATGACTCAAACAGAAATCTATGAGGCATGCAGGGGTGATGGAGGGAAAATGCACACCACTTATTTGAGCTTTTGAAGAGACAAACCCATCCAGTCTAATGATCAGCTGCCATGAGAGTGAAGTAACATGGATCTGGATTTTGTTCAAACCTTTTCTAATTGCACAGACTTCAGTGATAGATTGAGAGATTGCAGGATAGATCGACAGACGGATGGATGGTTGGATGGTTGGATGGATGAATGGATGGATGAATGGATGAACAGACTGATGGACAGATATAGAAAGATAGATGTATCAGACAAACAGGTACTTGGATGGATGGATGGATGGATGGATGGATGGATGGATAGACAGACAGATGGACAGATGAACGGATTAATGGACAGACAGATATAGATGGATGAATGGGTGGGTGGATAGATCAGATGAACAGACAGATATAGATAGATGAGATGAATGAATGGAAGAATGGATAGATGGAAAGATGGACAGGTATAGATGGACAGACAGATGGATATAGATGGATGGATGGATGGATGGATAAACAAATGGATGGATAGATAAATGGATGGACAGATGGAAATAGATGGATATAGATGGATAGATGAATGAATAGATGGATATGTGAATGGACAGACATGGATGGATGGATGGATGGATGGATGGACAGATGAACGAATGGACAGATAAACGAATGGACATATGGATATAGATGGATGGATGCATGGCTACATGGATGGATAGACAGACATGGATGGATGAATGGATGGATGAATGGACAAACATGAATGGACGGACAGACAGACGGACTAATGGATATAGATGGATGGATGAACAAATGGATGGCTAGATGAATGGATGGACAGATGGATATAGATGGATATAGATGAATAGATGCATAGTTGAATGGATAGACATGGATGAATAGATGAATGGATGGATGGATGGACAGACAGATGAACGAATGAATTAATGGATGGATGGACAAATGGACAGACGGATATAGATAGATGGATGAATGGATGGATGAACGGAAGGACAGATGGATATAGATGGAAGGATGCATGGCTACATGGTTGGGTGGATGGATGGATGAATGAATGGAAAAACATTGATGGACGGACAGACAGACAGACGGACTAATGGATATGGATGGATGGATGGATGGACAAACGGGAATGAATGGATGAACGAATGGATGGATAGATGAATGAATGGACAGATGGATATAGATGGATGGATGAATGGATAAATGGATGGATAGACAGACAGGATGGATGGATGGATGGACGGACGGATGGATAAAGAAATGAACGGACAGACAGACAGATATAGATGTATGTATGTATGTATGTATGGATGGATAGACAAACAGGAATGAATGGATGGATGCATAGATGGATGAATGGATGGGCAGACATGGATGGACAGATCGATGACAAACAGATACAGATAGATGAATGAATGGATGGGCAGATATATCAGATGAAAAGACAGATAGATGAGAAAGATGGATAAATGGAGGGATAGATGAATAGATGTATGGACAGAAAAGTGATGGATGGAAGGATGGACAGACAAATGGATGGACGGACATAGATGGGTGGACAAATGAACGGAAAGATGGTTGGATATAGATAGATGTATGGATGGAGAGATCTACAGATGAACGGATGAATGGATTGACAGACAGATATAAATGGATAGATAGATAGATAGATAGATAGATAGATAGATAGATAGATAGATAGATAGATAAATCAGATGAACAGACAGATATAGATAGATGGATGGACAAATGAATGGACACACGGATACAGATAGATAAATGGATGGACAGATATAGATAGATGCACAGACGAACGGACAGACAGATCTATCTATCTATCTATCTATCTATCTATCTATCTATCTATCTATCTATCTATCTATCTATCTATGATAGACAGACAGTCATTCTTTAGCTTTCCCTCAGGGGAAATTCAGTGGCTCTGTTTAGAAATGGCTGAGAGATTCTTTTCCCAGCACTAAGTGTTTGATTGATTGTAGCGTGGACATCAGTATGCTCTGTTGATAAAACAAAGAGGGGCGGAAAAAAAATCTGACACTCAATTTATGTCGTCCGCAGTCCAGGGAATTCGGCCGGTGGACTGCACGCAGGACGAGGCCGGGGCAAAAGGATGCATTAAATGCCAGCATGCAGGGAATCTGATACCGAACTCCGGGGTCTCGCAGTGAAAAGGAAATATGGTGCGGCTTATAGATCTGACAGACACATAATTCAATATAGCCTTGGGAAGACGTTAAAGCAAGTCACTCGGGGAGACTAAACCACTGAAAGCGGCTGAGAGAGTATATAGCTGGTTATTGGTGGTCACACTGTTCACAACAGGGGAAAGTTGACGACAGCTTATGAGAAACACCGTTTTAATCAGTAGTTCAGTCGCGGAATCCGTTGGGATCTTCGTTAGCTCTGCTGGAAACCCTAAGCCCACTTTATATATTTGCTCAGCTTGCTTACAATACAATGACTGAGGCGGTGGGGCCGACAGCAAACCGTGGGAGGCTCGCTGGTGTTTTGATGTTGTGATATCAACAGGATGGTTACGCTAACTGGATGCGAATCAAACATATGACTCATACGCACCGCATAATTAGCTATGCCACTCCAAACCGACTTTCTATGAAACAGCAGGATACACTACCCGGTTCAAACGATCATTACGCCGCATTAACTTGAGCTGACACTCAAACACAATGTCCTGACCTCTCCGCTGTCTCCAAATTACACTATGCACACATCCCGGGGCACAGAATAACAAAATGTCTCCGACTTTTCATTAGCGTACCGCGGCGAGCTTGTCATGCTTGCTTGTCACCTGGGAGTTTGGCTAGTCCAACACGGCCTCTCCTATAGACTGCTGGACAAAGCCCAGAGCTGTACTGCCAGGCCTCAGATTTGTTCCAGAAGTTTCCACCCCTCCAGTTATATGCTGAGGGAAGTTCAAAGAGCCTGTGGTCAGCAGCCAGGCCATGTCAGAACCTGTCAGGCCAAAGAAATGACCAGCGGGCCAACATTTTTGCTTCCTTTATGCTCTTTCGTTTCAGTTTTCAATACTTTCAGTGAATGTTTGCTGTCATTCACTTGAGCATTTAAAGGGATAGTTCAACCAAAAAGGACAATTTCGTCATCATTCACTCACGTCGTTCCAAACCTGTATAACTTACCTGTATAACTGTATAACTTCTAAATCATAATAAAGATATATTTAGAAGCATGTTGGTAACCTAACAGTTTTGGTTCCCACCAACATTACAATGTCAATGTGGAGTAGAAAATAAAGCAAAATATGGGCACAAAGGCAAAAATAAAAATGAGCAAGTCCACTGTCAGAATTTGTAACTCTTGTGTTGTCCTCTCTCTATAGCTTTCCAATTGAAGGTTCATGAGATGGACCTTCGAGCTATTTCAGAGAACTGCTTTATCATTGGTTGATCTATATTCTCTTTTAACCGTAGACAAATGTACAAAGTCAGTTGTATGAATGTACCAAAGCGATCGCAACATGTTGAAAAGAATGAGAAACTTTTTATGGTGTGTACAAGTGACTTGATGTGGAGGTTGAACAAGTAGTTTTGAGAATTTCATTTCCGATCCGAGAAATGCACCAAAGCCACTGAGAAAATCTGTAAGCTGTCTTTGGCCCTTTTATCTCCATCAAAGGTTCTGACTGGTGTGTGATAAAGTTTGACTTCTAGTGTTTCCACTTGGGTAATTGTGAGCTAATTGAGCTCAAAATTTGCAGACTTGAGTAAACGATATTGAATGCTAATGCTTTCTAAATGACCACATTTGTCTGTAGAGTTTTGAAGTAACAGTTCACCAAATATAAATCCTGTGTCAAAGCAGGGAATAGTGTTTAAAGTTTAGGGAAATGCCGTTATTTTTTGCAATTTTAGTTCAAATCACTGGTTATAGTGTTTTAGCAATCGAGAAAAACTGTAAAATTGTTTTGGTCTTGACAACCTTGCAGGTTTACAGTCTTGATTTTAGTGTTTTTAGGTTTTTATTATAATTCAATACTAATAAGTACTTCTGAGCCACAAAACTGGACAAAACTGAATCTTAATGTTAAAACCAAGTAAAGTCTACAAGGCCACATGGTTTAAACACAGATCATCAATTCATAAACTGTACCAAGGTGAAGGTTTAGCTCATGAATATTAGGTAACTTGTCTGGATATTAGCCACTCAATTAATATTCATAAGCTCTTAAATATAGTGATATCAAAACCTGCTGTGTGTGTGTGTGTGTGTGTGTTTTGTTTTGTCTTGTTGTGTTTTGATTCTGTTTATTGTGCTTGCATATTGCCTTTGTTTTGTTTGCTTGTTTTTTTTTTTTTTTTTACACTTGTGTTTTGACTTTGGTTCCTGTGCTTGCATATTGTCTTTGTTTTGTAGTTTGTTTATTTGTTTGTTTTTATTCTTGTTTTGTTTTGCTTGTGTTTTGATTCTGTGCTTGTATATTGTCTTTTTGTTTTTATTTATAATTAGTTTTTTTTTTTTTTTTTTTACCTTTGTCTTATTGTCTTTATTTAGCTTTGCTTTTGTTTTGTTTTATTTGTGTTTTGATTCTGTTTTCTGTGTTTGCATATAGTCTTTTTTGTTTTATTTTGTTTTATTCACTTGTTTTGTTTTCGTTTTGTTTTGTTGTTGTAATACTGTCTTTGTTTTGCTTTGCTTTTGTTTGACTTGTGTTTTGATTCTGTTTTCTGTGCTTGGATATTGTCTTTTTTGTTTTATTCACTTGTTTAGTTTTTGTTGTTTTGTTGTTGTAATATTGTTTTTGTTTTGCTTTCCTTTTGTTTGACTTGTGTTTTGATTCTGTTTTCTGTGCTTGCATATTGTCTTTTTTGTTTTATTTTGTTTTATTCACTTGTTTAGTTTTTGTTTTGTTTTGTTGTTGCAATATTGTTGTTGTTTTGTTTTGTTTTGCTTTTGTTTTACTTGTGTTTTAATTTTGTTTTCTGTGCTTGTATACTGTCTTTTTGTTTTATTTTGTTTTATTCACTTGTTTAGTTTTTGTTTTGTTTTGTTGTTGCAATATTGTTGTTGTTTTGTTTTGTTTTGCTTTTGTTTTACTTGTGTTTTAATTTTGTTTTCTGTGCTTGTATACTGTCTTTTTGTTTTATTTTGTTTTATTCACTTGTTTAGTTTTTGTTTTGTTTTGTTGTTGTAATATTGTCTTTGTTTTGCTTTGCTTTTGTTTGACTTGTGTTTTGATTCTGTTTTCTGTGCTTGGATATTGTCTTTTTTGTTTTATTCACTTGTTTTGTTTTGTTTTTGTTTTACTTGTTTTGATTCTGTTTTCTGTGTTTGCATATAGTCTTTTTTGTTTTATTTTGTTTTATTCACTTGTTTTGTTTTCGTTTTGTTTTGTTGTTGTAATATTGTCTTTGTTTTGCTTTGCTTTTGTTTGACTTGTGTTTTGATTCTGTTTTCTGTGCTTGAATATTGTCTTTTTTGTTTTATTCACTTGTTTAGTTTTTGTTTTGTTTTGTTGTTGTAATATTGTCTTTGTTTTGCTTTGCTTTTGTTTGACTTGTGTTTTGATTCTGTTTTCTGTGCTTGGATATTGTCTTTTTTGTTTTATTCACTTGTTTTGTTTTGTTTTTGTTTTACTTGTTTTTATTCTGTTTTCTGTGCTTGGATATTGTCTTTTTTGTTTTATTCACTTGTTTTGTTTTGTTTTTGTTTTACTTGTTTTTATTCTGTTTTCTGTGCTTGTATATTGTCTTTTTTGTTTTATTTTGTTTTATTCACTTGTTTTGTTTTCGTTTTGTTTTGTTGATGTAATATTGTCTTTGTTTTGCTTTGCTTTTGTTTGACTTGTGTTTTGATTCTGTTTTCTGTGCTTGGATATTGTCTTTTTTTGTTTTATTCACTTGTTTTGTTTTTGTTTTGTTTTGTTGTTGTAATATTGACTTTGTTTTGCTTTCCTTTTGTTTGACTTCTGTTTTGATTCTGTTTTCTGTGCTTGTATATTGTCTTTTTGTTTTATTTTGTTTTATTCACTTGTTTAGTTTTTGTTTTGTTTTGTTGCTGTAATATTGTTGTTTTGTTTTGCTTTTGTTTTACTTGTGTTTTAATTTTGTTTTCTGTGCTTGTATATTGTCTTTTTATTTTGTTTTATTCACTTGTTTAGTTTTTGTTTTGTTTTGTTGTTGTAATATTGTTTTTGTTTTGTTTTGCTTTTGTTTTACTTGTGTTTTGATTTTTTTCTGTGCTTGCATATTGTCTTTGTTTTATTTTGTTTTGTCTTTTACTTTGCTTGTTTTGTTTTACTTGTTGTGTTAGTTTCTCGGTGCATGTTGTCTCTTGCATTTACTTTTTGTCTGGAAAAACTCTGGGTAATTTATTTGTACAAACCTGCTGGAAATATGGGATAAGGAAAAAAAAAACATGGAAAAAAAATTGGATATCAGTATTTGAAATGTAATTTCTGAATTACATAATCTCATGCTCAGGATGAGAGTTGTGACAATTTCCTTCAAACCACAAAAACAGTCCAGATAGAATGAAAACCCTGTCTCACATAAAAAAAAAATAATATATATATATATATATATATATATATATATATAATAAATAATTATATCTGCTATGACATGCTATTGGTTTTCCAAAAATTGTCACAAAAATGACTGCACCATACAATATTACTGTTATTATTTTTGCATTAAGATTTTCTTCCTTGGGGTTTCCAAGACAAGCATCCCTGACTACTGCTCATAGTTACGCAACTCGTCCCGCACCATTTGTTTAGGAGACATGAATCATGCCTCAATCACATGGCCTGTTGAGGAGAAATGTGCTATTACTTTTGCAAGCAATCAGACTTATGATTTTTACTTGGCATCCTAAAGACCTGCAATGAAAGATGAAGCCGAGCCATATCTAGAGAACAGAATATGACAGAGACTTTCAGCGACTACACAAAAAACAACTTGCAGTTAATAAAACATACTTTTTTAATTATTAGCAATATTCAAAGCAACTCAAATTAAGTAATTTTAAATGCATTCAACTAAAAACCTTCCCTTCAATAAACAAACTGAACACACAGACACAAAATATTAGACAGCTTTTATGAAACCATTTGAATAGCCCGTCTGAATTTCTTTGTTACTATTGTGAATCTAACGACGCCATTAGTTATGAGTAAAATCAGGTTAATTAAGTCTTAATGAGAATGCAACGGATACGGCTGGAGGAGGAGAAACGTTTTTAAACAATCATATTTTCCGTTTCCACCGACACTCGTCCGATAAATTGCTCTCATTCATTAGTTTTTATCAGGAGCGCACTTTGGGAATCTCTGCACATTGTGCTACATTTCCTTTGGAAAATGAAAATAGATTGTCTTCTAATTAATCTCAGACTTCTTAATTGCTTAATTACAGTCATTTACAGCTCAATACGAAAACAGAGGAGAAAAGGCAAATAAGGAGCTTCATGTTTTATTCACCGCAACTGAACCGCGCCAAATGGCGAGGCAAGCTTTTCAAAGGACGTGCACATCCATTGCGCTTGCGAGTTTTGTACTTGACTGACTTCAAGTCATTCAATGTCAGACAATGTCGCCCACTCGAAATGTCTATGAATTCCAGGGCCCATAAATGAAGTGTCCCTCCTAGATAGATAACAAGGTCACTGGCCTGCTTTCCCTGTGCACTTCAGAAATCGTTGTGTGGTTGAGTGTGGCCAGACGGCTGGCTCTCTCTTAGAGACACAATGTCTCACACCCTCTGACAAACTGTACTAACAAAGCGGCGGTTCTGAGGAAACGGCCCCACACTCAACGCAACGCTGATAGCCCGAACGTCCACTCTGTCTGACCCTCAAATACATTCCATAACTCGACAGACTCCTCGAGCTGTGCTAAAACACATCTGACATAAGTTATCAGTGACAGATTGCTGGGGTAAAGCACTGTTCTGTGTGAAAACATTTCACTTGGATCTGAGCTTTGTCTTGGTAAGAAATTCTTCTGAAGAGTTTATGACATGGCCTGTTAGACTTTATCATTGAACATGGGTCATCAAAAATGATAAAAAGTATGTTTTCAACAATCTAGTTTGAAAAAACAACAACAACATGAACCATGTCCTTAGAAATGTCCATATTGTTATTTATACATTTTCAAAATGTCAAGTGGCGTAACCATAAATTGAAAAGGAATAGCAAGTCTTTCTTAGACCTTGAACCATGTGTGTGTATGTGTGTTCATGTCTGGTGTTTCAAATGAAAATCTTGTGCAAAAAATCTGTAGTGAATATTCACAAATCACAAAAATATTTGTTTCAAATATCATTAAATTTTTTTTTAACCATATGACAGCCTGAAATAATATAATTTTGGCATATGTTAAGACTAAAATTATATTAATTTATATATACTAATATTTTGTAATAGTAATAATATTTTGTAATAATAATAATAATGACACATAGTCGTCAGAAGTCCTTAATTTCCTTAATTTCCTTATTTTATTTATTTATTTTATTTTTTTATTTTTTTAGAAGATAATGAGTGCTTAATACTGCTTCCTTTTTAATATTAACTTTAACAAAATTAATAATAAATAACTAAATTAATTGACTATATATATATATATATATATATATATATATAAACAGTTACTCTATGCATGAAATTAAATGTCACAATATTGCATATATCAGGGTTTGTGCTGTAACAGATCTTTCTAAGAATTTGGTTTGTTTGTTCAGATCCTAAAAAAATGCATTTAATCTAAAGTATGTCTCGATAATGTTTATCCTCTGGCTCAACTAACAATGAACTATTTATATTTCACATTTCATATCTTGCGTGTTTTCCAAATCTTAAGCGACTTGGCACGCTTTTGTGTCATGTTCAACATCATCTCTGTTCTCACATATTCACAACAGTCTGATAAATGACCTGAGAAAAAAATGCACATATTCATATGGAGAGAAAAAAGAGCTAGCGAGAGATAAAAGACATAAGGACATAAACCAGACCTCTCCGTAGCGTATAGAGTAATCTGCCTGGCGTACAATTACACACACACTCACACACACTCCTCCCACACATATCACGGCTGCTACAGCTGGGTGAAATGTACCGTCGCTGCTCGCTCTCATTTCTCAGCAAGATCTTTGAAATATTTTCTCATTTGCAGTAAATCAAAATTAAATATGGATGGTGCTGGTTGATGGGGCCTGTGTTATTAATCACTGGGTACTCTTTTTACGCAGCCCGACTGTGTGCGAACCAGTGGAGGAACACCTGCCTTGGCGACTGCGAAAGGAAACAGGCAAACGTCGGGCTCTGATTTGGCCACACTCCAGGGGTCAGCTTGTATGCTAATCTGCTAATATGGTGAATATAATTGTAATTTAATCGTTAGGGCGTACAGATGAGCGGAGGAAACAAGCTATTTCTGCATGCCAATGTTATGATATCAAATTGGTGAACAGGGTTTGACGGAGAGCTGGCGATTAATGGAGCCAGACAGGCCTGATTTATACACCTGTGCGCAAGCAGTATAAATGAATAGAGAAGCTGAGTGTCTTCACTGAGTGCCCGACATTGTGTCTCTGTGCAAGCTTGAGACTGTCTATGACTAGACTGTTGAGACAGCGTGACACTTATGAATGTTCAGTAACAATAAAAAAGCTGTGAGCTCAAGACTACACTCTGGCAACAGTGCAATAAAGACTAAATAAAACTTTCATAAAAAAAAAAAAAAAGTTTGTCGAGACAAAATATTGTCTGAAACTTTTTTTTTAATTGAAGTTTGAAGGTTATAGGCCTTACAGCAAGACAGATGTTCTGGACAGTGTTAGAAGTTAGATGCATCATTGTTAGAAGATAGATGGATAGATAGATGAATAGATAGATAGATAGATAGATAGATAGATAGATAGATAGATAGATAGACAGACAGACAGACAGACAGACAGATAGATAGATAGATAGATAGATAGATAGATAGATAGATAGATAGATAGGTGAACGGATGGATAGAGATGGATGGATGGATGGATGGATGGATGGATGGATGGATGGATGGATGGAAACAGGTGATGGATGGATGGATGGATGGATGGATGGATGGATGGATATAGACAGGTGATGATAAATGGATGGACGGTTAGAGACAGGTGGATGGACGAACAACACAGATGGACGGATGGATGGATAAAGGCAGATGGACGGACAGATAGACAGATGGACGGATTGATGGATGGATGGATGGATGGATGGACAGATAGAGACAGGTGGACAAACAGATGGGTGGACAGATAGACTGACAGATGGATAGACAGAGACGGACACACAGATTGACAGGGACATACGGAGGGATGGACGGATGTACAGACAGATAGACAGATAAATGGATGAATGGATAAAGACAGGTGATGGATGGGTGGATGGATGGATAGAGACAGGTGGACAAACAGATGGATGAGCGGACAAATGGACAGACAGATGGATTGATAGAGATGGACGGACAGATTGACAGGCAGATGGACAAACAGAAATATGGTTGATAGATAGAGACAGGTGATGGATAAATGGATGGACGGACGGATAGAGACAGGTGGACAAAGATGGATGGATGAACAGATGGATAGGGACAGGTGGATGGATGGATGGATGGATGGATGGATGGATGGATGGATGGATGGATGATTGATGGATGGATGGACGGACAGAGACAGGCGGACAAACAGATGGATGGACGAACAGATAAACTGACAAATGGATAGATAGAGACAGACGGATAGATTGACAGGGACAGACGGACGGATGGACGTATAGACAGATAGATAGATAGTGACAGACGGACAGATGGACTGATGGATGGATAGAGACAGACACAACAGACAGACAGACAGACAGACAGAGAGATATTTAAAACATATCCCCTATATATGTAAGTAGGCTATAAATAAAAACTAAAGAGAAATTTCTTATTTCACATGATCAAAGACACCTTAAGTGAGGAAGTCAAGGAATGTCAGATGAAAGGACTAATTAATGCAAAGTATATTTCCAGACAATTTTTTGCATTTTAGAGTTTTAATGTATGATAAATAAAATTTATAGCAACAGCATGTTATGGTACTTACAAACAAAATAATTTAATTTAATTCACAATATAAACAATGTGATAAGAATAGCTGTGTAGTGCATCAAAACGGGGCGTCCGTCTGCTGATTTTATCACGCTTGCAGTGTAGACAGCCTCATTGATTATATAATGGGAGCGATCTAGTTTTGTCGAGTACACGGCACACATCCGGCAAATCCACAGTGAAAGAAAGAGAGGGCTGAATGTGTTGGCGAGCCGGAGAGTAGACAGTAGATTAAGTGCACTACACTAAAGCTCTCAGTGCAAAAGTGTTGTGAGGCTCAGGGAGGCAGCGTTACATGGGGGTGGACAAGGGTTGGTGGGAGAGAAAAAGAGAGGGGAGTGTTGTCTCTACTCTGCCACATGGCGGTGGGCTGGAGGAGAGGTTGCCAGGCAGCCTTTTGTGCAGTTCAAGGCTGTTTGAAATTTCAGTTGGATACAGGAGGTTCATTAAGGAGCCTTTTCGTCTGGCATAAAAAGAAGTGTCCATCACCTTTAGAGCGCATGTGCCCACACTCACGGTGGCTTAGGTTTGCCGACACATAAAGCACTCACATGTACGCCCACTTGCTCAGTTGTCGAGAAATCTCTCTGTGCGCTGCTACAATTTATACAGCATCGGGACTGAATAAGTGTGCGTTCAATAAAATAATCAATCTAGGTTGAGGCCAGAGCGACAGAAGCCAAACAATGTGTTTAATTAACAAGCACAGCTTACATGTCCATGAACCAATCATATTCACCATCTGAAACCGTAGAGCCTCTTTGAGACTGTTAAAAGCAAAAACACAGGCGCTAGACTCTGGTATATCTGGCTTGCTCTGCCATTGACCTTTATTGGAATTCAGGGCACCGTGAACACAAAAAAGGGCTTGTTCAGGATGAAACTCACTGCTTCCTGGAACCTTCTCCAAGAATAGCAGGGGAAAAAAAGTATGACTTAGAGTAGCAGTGGCGCTCTCATTTTATGTGATCGTATTTTTTTCCTAAACTAACAAGCGCCGTTGTCTTTTAGTCGGGGTTTGGGTTTCATCTGTCCTACTTTCGGAGGTTCTCTTGGATCGCGGTGGACATTCAATCACTTGTTGTCTGCCTGCGTGAGTCCTGGTTAATATTTCCGCACTGACCGCCGGTTGAAGTATTATATACTTGGCGCTGTTGTATATCAGCATGGCTACCGTCACCACACATCGGGATCGGGTGTCCTTGAACTTGTGGGCTCACTTGAACTTCTCTCAATGTGCTTAATTGTAGCGATTGTCAGTGTAGATATGGATTTCGATGGAAAAATCCATATCCCAGTGCACCTTGCACTATTGCTGAATATGTCCCAGAGGACTTATACTTGCTGAGACCGTTGAATGTTTCAATGGAGACCGTGACATTGAAAGGAGATACCTCTTAACCCTCGAGAGACATCTTCAAGACATTCCCTAATAAATACCATCCTTGATGGTGTAAATCATCTTAGTACTTCATATAGCCAGTGTTTAAAATGAGCCATACCGGTAATGGATGTGTTCTACCAAAGCCTGACAGGCCTTTGACAGGTTCCGAAAAAGCCTCCCCATTCTCCATCGCTTGAGAAAATGCAAATGTAGTCACTGGCACCTGACTTACCCAGAAGATTGAAGGGGCTTATACAATTTGTAATAAGTAGTGTACAATAGGAGTTTAATTTTCACCCTTGAGTGAACAAGGAATATTCGTTTTAGGGAGGAAGGGGGCGGGCTGGATTCCTACGCCCATGAAAAAGGAGTTCATTTGGATGGAGGGTGTTTGCTAGTTATTTGCAGGGATGGAAATGAAGCCTCTTGCCAAGGCATCAGCTGCAACTGTCAGAGGTCTCTGAAGCGAACAGGGCTGGGGATTAGGGGGCAGATTGTAGCGAGGAAGCCGTTATGGTAACCGAGAGGCGGTGAGCAATTCGAGGCGATTGCTTTGCGGATATCTGGGGCCCTCTTAAGCTGCCTGTCACAGGTGAAGGAGTCTCAGAATAATTATCACAGTCTGTCTTGCTTTGACGCTGTAAGGATTCTGTAGCTGTGAAATAAATTACCTCTATGTTTGCTATGGGATTTGATTATAGGAGATAACAAGAAATGGACATGACACTTGGAACCATTCTTTTTTTCGATGTGTTTGCTACTTACACGCTTTATCTCTGCATAGGACTTTCCTTTTATTAATTAATGGTGCGTGCTAAGGTAAACCTTATTATTGATTAATGGTTTAGTGCTAAACTAAACTTAAACTAACATCAAGTTAGTTGTGTGATACCTTGTGGGATCACATCTATACATTTCTTATACAGACAACAAAACATTAAAGATTGCATGCCGCAAATTGCCCAAACAAATGCCCTAGTCAACAGCCAGAACACAATAGTGACTGGCAATCATCCAGAATACTCTAACAACGTCAAAACAATGCACCTTAGCAACATTTACAATACCCTAGCAACTATCCAAAGTACCTTAGCAACTGCACCAACAACTAATTCACAGAAAACATTTTAAACACATTAGCAACCTTAATAATGCCCCAACAACTACCCACAACACCCTAGAAACCATCCAGAACACAATAGCAACACCCTAGCAATTATACAGGTTTCCCTAACAACAGTGCACAAAGATTTACAACACCTTATCAATGCCCCGGCAACCACCTAGCATCCATTTATAACAGCCTAGTAACTGTACAACAACGTACACTAACTACTCTGAACACCTTAGCAACCGTACAAAAAAGCCCCAGAAACCACCTAGCAATGCCCTAGCAACCAGCTAATAATGCTCTAACAGTCAACCAGAACACTTTAGCATAGCAATTTACAATAAACAATAAAGCAATCAAATATAAAGTCCTTGACAATCACATAGCAATGCCTTAGCAATGATCCAGCAACACCCTATAGACAATCACCCTAGCAACCATCTAACAGTCCCTAACAACCATCCAGAACACCAGCAACTACCAAATTATGCCTCAAAAAAATGCAATACAGAAACAATAAGAACAATAATAACGCTGTAGTAACATCATAACAATGCCTTAGCAACCACCTAGCAACACCTTAGCATCCACCTAAAATTCCCTAACAACCATCCAGGACACCTTAGCAACATGTTAGCAACTACCTCCCCTCTGTTAGCAACACCCTCACAACTGCATAGTGCATATTATAAAGACAATAAGAACACCTTAGCAACTGCATAACAACACCTTTGTATCCACCTAGCAACACCCTGGTAACCACCTAACAATGCCCTAGCACCCATCCTTAGCAACCTTAGCAACAAGCTAGCAACAATATTGAACACTCTCACAACGTCATTATGATGTATTGTAAACACGATAAGAACATCTTAGTAAATGCATAGCAATACCTTAGTAAGCACCTAGCAACACCCTAGTAACCACCTAACAATGCCCTAATATCAATTCAGAACAACTTAGCAAAACGCTAGCAACCTCGCAACTGCACAGTGATGTATTATAAACACAATAAGAACACCTTAACAACCACCTAGCAACACCCTAGCAAAAACCTAAAAGTGCCCAAACAACAATCCAGAACACCCTAGCAACACAATAACAACTATCTAGAATACCCTCACAATAAGAACATCTTAGTAACTGGAAAGCCATGCCTTAGTAACACCTAGCAACACCCTGGCAACCACCTAACAACTCCCTAACAACCATCCAGAACACCATAGCAACACACTAGCAACTATCTATAACACCCTCACAATTGTACAGTGACAAACACAATAAGAACACCTTAGTAAGTGCATAACAATTCCTTAGTAATTAGCTAGCAACAACCTAACAATGCCCTAGCACCCACCCAGAACACCATAGCAACACGCTAGCAACTATCTATAACATCCTCACAATTGTATAGTGACATATTATAAACACAATAAGGGCACTGCAGCAACTCCATAGCACTGTTTTAGTAACCACCTAGCAACACCCTAGCAACCACCCAACAATGCCCTAACAACCATCCAAAACACCTTAGCAACCACATAACAATGCACAATAAACACTCAGAATGCCTTAGCAATTTTATAGAAACCCCACGACAATCGCATTGCAATACCTTAGCAATGATCTAACAATGCCCTATAGACAATCACCCTAGCAACCATCTTAAAGTTCCCTACAACCATCTAGAACACCATGACAACACATAGCAACTATCCAGAAAACCCTCATAACTGCATAGCGATGTATGATAAATACAATAAATCACTCTAGCAACCATCTAACAATCCCTAACAACCATCCAGGACACCTTATCAATGCATTATCTAACTATTTAGAACACACTCACAACTACATAGCAATGTATTGTAAACACAATAAGAATACCTTAGTAACTGATTAGCAATGCCTCTGTAACCACCTAGCAACACCCTAGCATACAATGCAATAACAACCATGCAGAACGCCTTAGCAACATGCTAGAAACTAGCAATTCCATAACAATGTACAATAAACACTCAGAACACCTTAGCAATCAAATAGAAAGCCCACGACAATCGCATAACAATGTCTTAGCAATGATCTAGTAACACCCTATGGGCAATCACCCTAGCAACCATATAACATTCCCTACCAACCATCCATAACACCTTAGCAACAAGCTATCAAGTATCTAGAACTCCCTCACAACTACATAGCAATGTATCCTAACAACAAAATAAAAACACCTTAGCAACTGCAAAACAATGCCTTAGCAACCACCTAACAATGCCTAATAACCATTCAAAACACCTTAGCAACTTGCTAGCAACTATTCAGAACAACCTCATAACTGCATAGGGATTTATTATAAACACAATAAGAACATCTTAGTAACTTCACAGCAGTGCCTTAGCTACCACCTAGCAACACCCTAACAACCTCCTAGAACACCTCAGCAACACACTAGCAGCTATCCATTGCAATACCTTAGCAAACAGCTAACAATGTCCTAACAACCATCCAGAACACCTTAGTAACTGCATAGCATCACCCTGGCAACCACCGATAACACCCTATAATTTTAATATGCTCCCAAGGTTTATTAAAAACAGACAGGATCTAGAAGGAGGCAAACAGACAGAGATAGAGCTGACACACCTGTTATCTGTGTAGTAAATGTTTGTGGCAAGACAAGGACGATTTCTCTACTGGGCACAATGTAACATTTGAAGACAAGACATGTGATACGTCCACAAGCACTCAAGCTGAATGTCAGTGTAAAAGATCCTTCATTTTCAACCTGGCAGGCCTTCCTAAACTCCCTCTCTCCCTCGCTTTGCTCTGCGGCATTTAAGCTAGCCGTATTCTCATGGCTTCTTTGATGCACCGTCTCTTTTAGATTTATAGCTCAGTCAGAGCCAGGTGTAGCACTTGGAACTGGGGTTAAAAGCCCTTTTATTGCACAGTTTTATGAAACCAGGACGAGGAAACAAGAAACTGAGTTTTGGAGATTAGAGAAGGAGATAACTGTTTGTATTCCTCCTTGAAATTCCTGGGGATAATGGAGGACATTCGCTATATGGACTCCAGAGGAAGAAAATAGGATATATGAACATCTTCCCCCACAGGAGTTTGGATCTTGTGAGAGATTGTGTGCTGGGTTAGGAGCTTGACATGAGCGAGAAAGGGAAAGCTGCAAGATTGAGAGACTGTGGTTTTACACAAGAAATATTAAATTGCCGCTGTGTTCTTCCTTGAAGTTTCTTTAAGAAGAAAATCAATCTTTTTGAACAAAGTAAACATTTCTCCAGCAAAATAAAAAAAAAAAAAGTGAATGAATGTCAACTTGAAGTCAACTTGTATGTTAAACTTGCATCCCAAATGACAATGTATATCTAAAATATATTTTATATAATATAAATATAAAATGGACCAACTATCTAGTTCCTTATAGACAAAATCAAATCCCGCTTACATGCATTTTCAAGTATTCAACTAGAAAAGCATCATGTTACAGAAATAAAATGGGTTGTGAATGGCATGTCATGTTGACAAAGTGTGTCTTTGTGTCCATCTCCCATGCATCCCCGAGGGCTGGATTATGGTTTGTACCAGTGTCCTGGGGCCACTGACTTCTAGGAATCTCTAAAACCTTAGTCTAGTCAGGGACTCCCAACAGCAGGGACCTTGGCATCCAAATCCACTTTCGGGTACTTAAGATTCGTTTAGCAAGTTGTCTAATGTTAGCCTTCGGCCAAATTTTCTTAGCCTCTTACCACAGGATAAAAGGTTGCACTAAGGGCAGCATGCCAAAAAATGGATCCATAGGTCCCTGGTAACCTCCTCAGACTGAAGATAGAATTTACAAAGGTTACTTCTTTTATGATTGACTGATGTGATGCCTCAAGGTTACGACCAGGAAGAGTTCAGCCAAAGAAACACTAGAATCAGGACAAAGACCCCCCTGCACAATGAGAGGTCATTAGCGTGGGAGTCTAATGTCACTGTTGTCAGTCAAGTCATACTTTGGTTGAATGAATGGGAGAGTCTGGCTTACCAAACTGCTGTTTTCATCGGCCTTATTTTAAAGGAATTAAAGCCATTTCTGTTCCACTCCTTCCTTACTTTCTCTTTTCTTTGCTTTCATTACGTCCGCCGGCCCCCCTCCTGCCTCCAATTATGGACATGCTTTCATCTGTACGCTCAGGAATGAACTGATAGGATCAGGATAGTTGAAGAAAGAGCCATTGTCTTGTCCATCTTTCAAGGTACCCATGCCACCTCCCGATTTTACTCCAGTTTTTAAACCACGAAAGCATAGAATGTGAAAGGGAAAAGCCTCAGATAGCCATATCCCACGTATCCTCGTTGATTTACTGTGTTCCTTTTCAAACTGACATGTTGAACTAGGAATCTGGTGAAGTTGAGGTTTCACACAACTCTTTGTAGAACAACGTGGATACACTCGATTAGAGCCCGCCGTTTCCTGGCACAACAAAAAGATTTGAGAAATGAGCTGTTAAAACTTGTCCTATTTATTTTTCCTCAGAGTAACTCACTCTTTGGAGGACTTGTATTGTTTGACAGAGGGGTCTGGGATTTTGTAAGCATTTTTCTCTCTGAGACTGTTGCTTCTCCAAGACAAAAAGGCCGGCGTAAAGCTTCGATGATTAATACTTTCAAACCCCTATGTTTCGGCCGAGTCATTGAAAAAAAATCTCTTTTTAAGCCTCCCAATGTTTGATGACTGTGGCTTATTTTTGCCGCAGTTAGTGCCCCATAAATCACGGCTCATATTTTATAGTTCATAGTTGAGCTTTAAGCAACATTGAAGTTAATGAAGCTTAACAACAAATACTAACAATTCTGCAACTGTACACTCTGCCAGACTGAACTGACCTCCCTGTGAGATGTTATTTTTAACAAGTTCATGAAATCATAAATCACATGTTTCTGGATTGGGGGAACACATAGTAAGAAATGCATGACCACTTGCTAACGGCTAATCGGTCTCAAAAGTGCTCGTGCTGCATTCATAGTACACATTCAGTTCATCGAAAAGCAGTTACTTGTGTAACGGGAGTGCAGAAATCTGAGTTCCTTGAGGACCCCAGGGGCCTGGGCCTCTCTCAGGATTGCAGCCCCCAAAGGGCCAAGGTAATTAGGCCAGGTGAATGGGGTGGCAGCCTGATATAGTGGGGCCTTGTTCCTGCTGCTGTCCAACTATTGTTTGGGCAAGTCACTGGGATGAATTCATCCAGGAAATAGATAGGACAAGGGTGAGCCATAATTATGAATAATGCAGACATAACAGAAGATTTGGCAATTGGTAGAATCGATTGGAGAAAGGACACAGTGGCCATATGTTCCAGGTAAAGGGTTGACTGAACCTTTTGTTGGTGTCAGCAATAATGATGTCATGCTTTTCTTCTTAACAATCGAGTCTCCAAGAACATTCTTGGAGAGGGTCAGTGATACCCTTGATGAAGAAAAGGAAAGTCCTTTTATTAGATCGCAAGATGTATTTTCACGTCAAATTAAATACAGCGTCTTCCCAAACTGAAGTCCATACTATTAAAAGAAGGATCTGTTCTACTTCAATCTAAAATATCTAAGAAAACAGGCTGTACATCTGTGCCGAAACACAAAGATGAGCAAATCTGCCGAAGGGAAGATTGTGAAGTGAATAGATATATTGTGTATTCCCGTTAGCTATGGTTACTGGCTTTTTCTTTTCGCCTGAAACTGTCTCTTCCAAGCCCTCTCTCTCTCTTTCTCTCTATCTTTCACTCTCTCTGGTGCACTGAGCTGCTGCCGGCAAGATAAGGGCTGGTCTCTCCGAGTTTAGGCTTAACGTAATCCCTCACCCCACCCCCCAAAAAGACAGTGCTTGTGCTCATCCACACGGAGACGGAAAACAGAGGATGTGGGGAGGATGAGGGAGGAAGGATTGTGGGGCACTGCCCCACATTTGGAGTTATTTATTTGAGCATGAAATGACTACAAAGAAATACAACGTGTGGTGGTGCTGGGTAGGGAAATGTCCTGTACTCTCTGTGATCACAGACACTAGCTAATCTTTTGACAAGATGAACCCAAAGTGGGAATCCTGAAGCCCTGAGGCCCATCTACCTGGGAGTGGAGTTACTAGCTAACGGAAAGCTCAGACTCAGACAATGTGCTCTAAGATACTACACATATCTTGATTTCTTTTCTAACCTCAATAATTCTGATGGTTGTCTTGTTAAAAAGGGTTTTTACGTATTCTCTGGCGTGAAAGAAACCAGCATGGTATCGCTCAAAACGCCTGCGGTCTGCTGGTTGGTGGTTGTCTGCGAGATGTACAGTTCACGTTTCCAATACCAGAGTTAACATCAAAAATTTTCACCTGGGGCTGAACAGTCAATATTTGTGTTACCAGTACAAATCCTCAATGCTTAGACTCCCAGTATTCAACACTAAATGTCTGTAGCCATCAAGAAACTGAATCTAAGACCCCTTTTACATTTGCTATTAAGATGTTTCATGTGACCAGATCACTTCACTTAAAAATCTTGTGAGAAGACCACCTGAGATGTTAAATGATTACTTTCTTCAAATTCAGGTTTTTGAGAAAAAGAAAACCTTCCAGGATTTTCTCCATATGGTGGACTTCAGTTGGAGTCAGTGGTGTTGAAGATCCAAATTGCAGCTTCAATGCAGCTTTAAAGGGCTCTACACATCACAGCCAAGGAATAAGAGCTTACCTAACAAAATGCTCTGTCATTTTCTAAAATAAAAAATCAAATGTATATAGTTTGTAACCACAAATGCTAGTCTTGCACTTGTCTTGCCCTTTGAAGCTGTATTGAAACAATTTGGACCTTTGAACCTGTTAGCTCCCACTGTTAGAGTCCACTTTATGGAAAAAAATCCCTAATGATTTCCTCAGAAACCTTAATTTGTTTTCGACTGAAGAAAAAAAGACATGAACATCTTGGATGACATGGGGGTGAGTAAATTATCAGGAATGTGTTATTCTTGAAGTGAACTTTAACAACTGTAAAGGCTACTCCAAGAAATTCAAGAGACTGAGTCTGTAGATTTGCTTCTTAATATTAATTTCCTTGTTGTTTTGGGTGGAACATAAAACAGGAATAATAAATACTAGACTTGGTCTCAAGACAATGGACTCTGGAGCACTTGACTAACACCACTTTTACTTGACTAGGACTTGACCCTTTTCTGGTCTTGGTCTTGACTTGGACTTGACCCTCTTTATGTTTCCATCTTGACTCAGACTCAACTTAGTCTCTACTAACATTCCGCATAGTTAGACCTAGACTTGTATGAGCTGGTCTCACGTACAACAATGACATAAAGCTTATTAACTTTATTTATTAATGTTAGAAATATCTTTAAATTATTACTTTTCTTCAATCTGCTTCAGACACAAAAGAGTTTAAATGAGCTTATCCACATGTTGGCCCAGTCTTTATTGCTATGAATCAATGCCATTGTTCTACATTCTCATTGGTTGGTTGGTTGGCATGTGGGCGTTTTCATAAAAGCTGCTGGGATATTACAGCATACCAAGTTGAAAAAGTCACTGCGTGCCATTGGTAAAAGAGTCAAAGAGTCAGTAGAGGATTTAAAATGTTACAACATTAGAGTTATAGAGGGGCTATTTGCACTGTTATATAGTATTATTAGTTAATTTGTCTTGAGATCGAAATTGACTAAATGTAAACCCACCTTTGAACAGATATAATCCAATCTTCTATTAACAGTCTTTTGGACTTGTTGAGACAAGTGCCTGAAAAATAGTTTTCCAGACTGTTCAGCATTAAACATACATTGCTGAACTTGAAAATCCATCAGAATCAATTTGCCATTTTTGTCGATAGGATTTCGCTTTTTTCATAGTTGGGACATTAGATCAATACTGCCTGTTATCCAATTCACAATTCAAATATTTAGGCTGCAATATTGTTTTTATTTGATTTGCAGTGTTTTTGATTATGCAGCACACTGCTAGAGCTGCTAAATGAGAAACAACACACATCCAGCCAGTTTGACCCTGACGCAGAAAGAATAATCAATCACACGTTCGATCAAGAGAAGGAGTCAAGGCGGGAAGATGAAAGCATCTTCAAAGAATATAAAAAATACAACAAGAATAGAAAGAATACAACAAGACTTGCAACTCAAACTGTTTTCACAAACAGTTAGCGAAGTTCATGAACAGGGTCTTTCTGTATTTACTTCTTTGGTAAAATCCGGAGAAGAACGTCGGCCGAAAGACAGACTTGATTTTCCATTCGTCTTTGTTTCTCATAGCCGCTTCAAAGAGCCGCCCAGACAAAAGTTTCAATAGTGCAAGCTTATTTATTTATTTACAGATTTCTCTTTTCAAAATCGCTGCATTGTTCTTCGAAAAAGCACCATGGGTGGTCTGCCAAAACTAGTGTGGAAAAAAAAAGAACCACTTTGTGAAGCATGGTACAAAGGATTTTAGACAATTGTATTACATCTTCAAATCGTATTGTATGTTAACAGAGGTACTTGCCTGAATTAACATAATTGCATTATTATACTTTAATAAGACTTTGTGAATGGGGGGTTCACTAAATATTTGCGATGAAGCCATGGAGAACATTAATCATTCCAACCACATTTCTACAGCATTTAATAATGCACATGCATCGCATTAAGTGATCTATTTAGTAGTCTTATCACTTGCCTGTGCATGTGGTTTGTCTGCACATTCCTGTTTGTGTATGCAGGTTTAATATCACAATAAAACACACAGCATAAATATTTACGCCTTAGCGAACTTAATTACAGCCTGTTGAAATGCGCAATTGCATCTAAACAGGTCAAGTACACTACGTGCAAAAGAAAAGCCGCATTATCTGAGATGAATGTTGAGAGTTGTAGCAAAAAAAAAAAAAAATGCTGGGAGTCACCTTTGATTTGTAGTGAACAAGTACGTTGGAACATGTTTTGTCAAAAAACCATCATGTGCAACATGCATAGCTGGTTTCACAGTTCGTTGCGGGATGTGTCAGATGCAAATACCTGTCGCAGTCTGAATTATCATTGCATCGCAGGACAGAGCAATAATAAGGGTTACAGGGTTCGTTTCTGCCTTATTTTCAGAATGTGATTCCTCGGAAAACAATCAGACATTAAAAATGACTTCTTTCAACCTTATCTTATTCAAAGCATCTGTGAAATGTTATTGATTACCAGAGAAAATGATTTTGGCTGGTGCTTAGTCTGCATTTACAGTAACAAGCAATTTTTTTTCAGTATTTATGAATTCATTACTTTGCTGTGAAGTTGTTGAAAGCATACTTTAAGATGGAGGAACTTCTAGTTATCTATTACTAACTCAGTTTCTGTGAGCTTTTTTTCATGTAAACAGTCCATACAAATAATCACATTGCTTTGATATATAAACTAATAACTGATTTGACCGAGATTTCTGCAATTGATATACAGTATAATTACCCAGCAATATAATTGTAAGATAAAGCATTAAAATATAAAGATTTTTTTATATCTCCTATTTATTCCTTTTGGACCCAGTATTCAGATTCGGGCACATTTGACCTTTAGAGGTTAGTAATGAATTATTTAGTGAAATTAATAATAATAGCATCAAATATTAATATTTTTAATAAAATCTAATATAAAATATTATATGTTACAATCTGTATATTTGATATAATATTTGCACTGTTCTACTTCAGTACTCAAATCAGATGATTTTAACTTTATCTAGCTTAAAACACATTTAGCTCACTCAAAGATAAAGATTTTATATAGATAAATATTTGTTCTTTTCCTCTCGTTCACACACATCTTTTGGTTCCTATTAATACAAACTAGAACCAGTGCGGTTCCACTTGACATCAGTTGCATCTCAGCGATCCAGGTGATGAATTAAACACATCTGCTGTCTCCCTTAGGGAGGAACACCTTGTTTGCTTGCCAGCATTTCTTGTCATTACCCAACCAGCTGGCAGGCCAACCATTTCTCAGACATGTATCTTTTTCTCCCATGTTTACTAGTTAGCCTGTCTGGCATTCTCCGTCAAAATACACATAGTTCGTCTCAAAGATCAAGCGTTTGATTATCAGAATAAAGTCTGGTACACATTACAGTTTATTCTGAGCAGGAACTGCCCTGTTTGAACTAGTTTAACTAGTTCACTGTTTCTTAGAAAAAAAGGTCTGCATTGTCATTTGGTGTGACCAACAAAATAACGTAGCCAAACCAATATACAAAAGAAAACATATAACAGGAGATTATGTGAAGAGGTGTGACTCAAAACCTAATTATATTCTAAATTATGGTGGCCTAGAAAGTTCAACACGCTGCAATTTAAGAAAACACATGCAAATAGAAATAAAAAACAGCAAATTAGGAAAACATCTTCGTTACACATATGCTGCAAAAACAGGAATGGGCTGCAACTACTCACAACACAACCAAATAAAGAAATCCACTGCAAATACTCACAACACATCCAAATACAGAAATGTGCTGCAAATACTCACAACACACCAAATACAGAAACGTGATGCAAAAACATAAACATGCTGCAAATGCTCACAAGACAACCAAATACAGCAACGCGCTGTAAATACTGACAACACAATCAAATACAGAAACAGCATGACACGTCTACAATGTAATTTGGTGTGACCAACAAAATAATGCGGCCAAACCAATACAAACCAAACAAAATACAGGAAAAAAAAAAACAAAGTCTGTAATTCTAAAAATTCAACCTTTTCATGTCAAACTTGTAAAATGTCAAGCGGTGTGACTCAAAACCTAATTATATTTCTAAATGATGGTGGCCGAGAAACAAATACAGAAACACACTACAAATACTCACAACAAAAACAATGCACTGCAAATACTCACAACACAAACAAATACCGAAATGAGTAACACTTTAGAATAGGTAACAGTTATTACTACTAACTAGTTGCTTATTAGCATGCATATTAATAGAATTTAATATACAACCAAATACAGTAACACAATGCAAATACTCACAACAACCAAATACAGAAACACACCGCAAATACTCACAACCAAATACAGAAACACACCGCATATACTCACAACAACAAAATACAGAAACACAATGCAAATACTCACAACAACCAAATACAGAAACACACCGCAAATACTCACAACCAAATACAGAAACACACCGCAAATACTCACAACAACCAAATACAGAAACACAATGCAAATACTCACAACCAAATACAGAAACACACCGCAAATACTCACAACCAAATACAGAAACACAATGCAAATACTCACAACAACCAAATACAGAAACACACCGCAAATACTCACAACCAAATACAGAAACACACCGCAAATACTCACAACCAAATACAGAAACACACCGCAAATACTCACAACCAAATACAGAAACACACCGCAAATACTCACAACCAAATACAGAAACACACCGCAAATACTCACAACCAAATACAGAAACACAATGCAAATACTCACAACCAAATACAGAAACACACCGCAAATACTCACAACCAAATACAGAAACGCACAGCAAATACTCACAACCAAATACAGAAACGCACCGCAAATACTCACAACCAAATAAAGAAACACACCGCAAATACTCACAACCAAATACAGAAACGCACCGCAAATACTCACAACAACCAAATACAGAAACTCAATGCAAATACTCACAACCAAATACAGAAACACACAGCAAATACTCACAACCAAATACAGAAACACACCGCATATACTCACAACAACAAAATACAGAAACACACCGCAAATACTCACAACAACCAAATACAGAAACACACCGCAAATACTCACAACCAAATACAGAAACGCACCGCAAATACTCACAACCAAATACAGAAACACACCGCAAATACTCACAACCAAATACAGAAACGCACCGCAAATACTCACAACCAAATACAGAAACACACCGCAAATACTCACAACCAAATACAGAAACACACCGCAAATACTCACAACCAAATACAGAAACACACCGCAAATACTCACAACCAAATACAGAAACGCACCGCAAATACTCACAACAACAAAATACAGAAACACAATGCAAATACTCACAACAACCAAATACAGAAACACACCGCAAATACTCACAACCAAATACAGAAACACACCGCAAATACTCACAACAACCAAATACAGAAACACAATGCAAATACTCACAACCAAATACAGAAACACACCGTAAATACTCACAACCAAATACAGAAACGCACCGCAAATACTCACAACCAAATACAGAAACACACCGCATATACTCACAACAACCAAATACAGAAACGCACCGCAAATACTCACAACCAAATACAGAAACGCACAGCAAATACTCACAACCAAATACAGAAACGCACCGCAAATACTCACAACAACCAAATACAGAAACACAATGCAAATACTCACAACCAAATACAGAAACACACCGCAAATACTCACAACAACCAAATACAGAAACACAATGCAAATACTCACAACCAAATACAGAAACACACCGCAAATACTCACAACCAAATACAGAAACGCACCGCAAATACTCCCAACAACCAAATACAGAAACACAATGCAAATACTCACAACAACCAAATACAGAAACGCACTGCAAATACTCACAACAATCAAATATAGAAACACCCCGCAAATACTCACAACACAACCAAATACAGAAACAGGCTGCAAAAAAACAAAAAAAAAAAAAAAAAAAACATAAATGTGCTTCAGTTACTTTTGGTGCAACCGAAAAGATGTAGTCAAACCAGCATGAATAAATAAATAAATAAATAAATAAATAAATAAATAAAAATTAGGAAATGGGTCAACAGGTCTTATTTTTTATTTTTTTATCAGAGTTGCCATGTCATGTGTGCACTTAAGGATATTCATAAAATAATTAATGAAAATGTATGATAGATAGACAGACAGACAGACATATGTATAGACATGTCAGTAGTGGCAAAAAGTTCCTAGAAAAAGATGCATGTTATTGATTAAGCCATGTGGTAGGCTTCGAATGAAGGGTCAATTTCCTTCAGCAGCCCGATGGCAGCGAATGCTGAGTCATGCCAGGGTTTTATATCCACAACCCACAAACTCATTGAAGAGATTTATGCAGAGGAGCTCAGATGGCTATGAGAATCTGCCGTCCGCCCATTTCCCGGTTCCGCTCAGCCCTCTGATCGAGCCCACGCTCGCCTCCCAGAGCTCCAGCGTGACAAATCCCAATCAATACTCATTACCTTGACAGTCTCTCGGCTCGCGCGCCGTACCACTGGAAACATCTGCCAGCGATCTTAAGTTCAAACTGCTCAATGCCATTAGCGTAGCGTTTGGATTCGTGTTCTTACATTTAGCCTTTGCTCCTTCAACAAGCGGGATCTCCTCTTTCAAATGGAGGTTAAGAGGCTTGCTTTGACACGAATTTGAGCAAACTGTCACATTATATCAGAATTAAGTCTGTGGTTTTGTAAATTATTCAGCACCTTACTCAATAGTTACTTATTGCCTGTCATTGTGCTTTAAAGCCTAGAGTGTTTCTGATCCTCTGACAATGTGGTATCCTCAACACTTTTGTCAAACAGACAAGAAACAGCTTCGGTGATCCGATCATAATGGATACATTTACACTTGGCTTTTAATGTGGTGAAAACAAGGGATAAAGCTTGTTTTGACTTGAAATGTTCATTAGCTTAGTAACATTCTGGGTTCAATACAAGTTTAAATGACGATTACTACAAAGATTTTTTTCTTCTTCTCTTACTTCCAAGAATAGCAATGGAAGTAACAATTCTCTAACTGTATTAATTATTGTATTGTATTAATTGTAACCCAGTTAATAAACATGCAAATTCATAATCATGATTGTTCTCTTTACAGTGTGTATATGCTGGAACTATTTCTGCTGCTTTCTCTCTTATTATCTTGGACGTATGATTTCTACGACTTGGAATAGAGGATGTTTTTGGTTCACTGGGATATGCAAAATGCACTTTTCTGACAGTAAATAAATTGTGCATCTTTGCAGCCAACCTGATTACTATTCATGTAACTCTGCGTGAAAACAAAAATCGTGAGACGGAAATGACAATGACACGTGTTTTGCAGGCTCAGGTTTCCACTTCCACTGCCAAATGTTCTTTGATAAACAGTTTGTGATGCATGTACGACATGCTAGGTATTCTTTTCTTTTGACATTCTTCAATCTGTGAAAGATGCATGGTAAAATTTGACAGTGTTGGTTCAAAAGGTTCAGAATCAGTTTAATTGTCAATATGAAATTAAAGCTGAGCCTGCTTATAAATATTTCTGTTGTGAATGCCACTGTATGTTTATAATAATAATTTTTTTTTGCTGTTGTTTGTTTGTTTATATATATATATATATATATATATATATATAATATAATTTAAAACTTACAGTTTTAGTTTTTTATATTATTACTTTATGTAAGTTTGTTTGTATATTTATTTATTTACTTACTAACTTTCTTAAAGTTATAGTCTTTAAATATTACTTAAAATAAGTTATTTATTTATTTATTTATTTATTTACATTTTTAGTTTTTAAATATTATTACTTAAAGCTATTTATGTATTTATTTACTTTTGAACTTATTTATTTAGGGTAAGTTCATTTATTTATTTACTAACTTACAGTTTTAGCTGTTTATACTATTACTTTAAGTTTGTTTGTTTGTTTGTTTATGTATACATGCATGTATTTATTTACACTTTTTAAATATTATTACTTAAAGTAAGTTTGTTTTTTGTTGTTTGTTTAGTTTGTTTACAGTTTTAGTTTTTAAATATGATTACTTAAAGTTCACTTATTTATTTATGTACTTACTTGCTTCCTATGTTATAGTTTTTAAATATTATTACTTAAAGTAAGTTATTTATTGATTGATTGATTTACTTACAGTTTTAGTTTTTAGATATTATTACTTTATTTATTTGTTTATTTGTGTGTGTGTGTGTGTGTGTGTGTGTGTGTATTTATTTATTGCTTTATTTTGTATATTATTACTTAAAGTGTATTTATTTACAGTTTCAGTTTTACTATTACTATTTAAAGTAATTGTATTTATTTATTTAAAGTTTTTGCCTGGTTTATTATTTTATTATTTATTTTTAGATAAAGGTTTTGAAGTCCAAATTAGCCTGGACGATATATCTGACTGTTTGCTTTTTACCTGACCACAGTCTCTGTCGGTGAAGATAAACATATCATCTGTAAGCAGTGTGTATCATGCATGTGTCCAGCTGACTGTTAAGGTCACTGCCATGGAGCTCAAATATGTACAGCAAACATGAAATCTCAGCCAGAGTCAATTCATATGCATTCTCAGGCCAATAACTCTTTAACCTTGGACCATATGCAGCCTCTGCAGATTCGCGGCCGTTTGGTCTATTGCTAAAGTGATGAACTGGCATTAGCATTAGCCTGGAATTCCCCACAGAGCGCGTCCAAACCCCCAAGCTGTCCGACGTCTGCATGTTTATTTGTGCATGAGAGGCTGGATATGTGTAAACCTGTCAGAGATTTTCCGCCAAGAACTCCCAAGGTGAGAGCGAGTGACCTCCACCAACTGTCCCTGACATCGCCCCGTTCGCATCTTCATCATCTCTTCTGTCCACCCTAAGGGGTCCTGGTTCTGCTTGCGTTATTATTGCTGAATCTATATGCAAAGACAACAACAAGTAAGCCATTTGTAAACTGATTCCCCTCTAAACTGTTAACACATACTCACTTTTTTGTGTGTCCAAATGGGTTAAAATAAATAAACAAATAAACAAAGAAAACAAAATGTCATACAGTACATATATACACTTTTAAATACTTTGTGAAAGATAAACAAATTTGTCATAATTTTGATACATTTTTGGGTGACAATGTCGAAAGTGTCAGGGTGGTTCAACTGTCCTGATATCAAAGGGAAGAAAAAAAACAACAACTTATTAAGTAGTAATAATATAATAATAATAATAATAATAATAATAATAAAGGAAATATATATTAATTTTTACTTGATGGTTACACCACATGACATTTTTAGAGTCACTGAGATTTAAAATGGCAAAAATATTCATCAACATGAATACAAGTTAAAAAATGTAACAAGTAAAATTCTAAGAATTTTGCTAAATTAATAAAGGTTTTAAAACTTTTGTCTGCCAAACTGTCATACCGTGTATACGTCATATTGTATGACCAACATGTTCGAAAAACATACAAGACAAAAGCTTTAATAACTAAAGACAAAAGACTCAATCCTCGATAACTCTAAAAATATCAAGTAATTTGACCTTTTTAATGAAAGTTTATAAAATGTAATATGGTACAACTATAAAAATATTTCTGAATTACGGAAATATATTATATTTCTGAATTACGAATATGATATTTGTTACAAAACTGTTGTTTGTTTATATATTTACTTCCTTTCTGACTTGCTTCCTTAATAGTCTTTAAATAGTATTACTTAAAGTAAGTTATTTATTTTTTGATTGATTTACTTATAGTTTTAGTTTTTAAATATGATTTATTTATTTATTTAAAATACATACATTTTTACTTGATGGTTACACCTCATGACATTTTTAGAGTCACTGAATTTGATCTGGATTTAAAATGGCAAAACATATTCATCAACATGAATATAAGTAAAAAGTAACAAGTAAATATCTAAGAATTTGTGCCATTTTTTTAATCAGTTTAGCTAAATTATAAATGTTTTAAAACTTCTGTCTGCCAAACTGTTATACCGTGTATAAGTCATATTGTGTGACCAACATGTGCGAAAAACATACAAGACAAAAGCCTTAATAACTAAAGACAAAAAGACAAAAGACTAAATCCTCGATAACTTTAAAAATATCAAGTAATTTGATCTTTTTTAATGAAAGGTTGTAAAATGTAATATGGTACAACTATACAAATATTTATGAATTACGGAAATGTATTATATTTATGAATGACATATGAGATTATATTTGTTATAAAACTGTTGTTTATTTATTTACTTCCTTAACAACTTGCTTCCTTAAACTTATATCCTTTAAATAATATTACTTAAAGTAAGTTATTTATTTATTGATTGATTTACTTACAGTTTTAGTTTTACATAAATGGCAAACATATTCATCAGCATGAATACAAGTAAAAAGTACATTTGTAAGAATTGTGTGCCAAACTATTATCAGCTAATTTCAGTTCTGTCATGACTCTCTGAGGGATTGGCATGGTAATGTACATGACAATGTTAATGTATTTGGTCTTGGCGGAATAGATCTCCCAAAAATAAATAAATATATAAATAAATGTTGAACTTTACTGTGGCAGAGCAAGTACCAAGACTTGCTACTGCCAATACATCCACAACATGTAAGCATGTAAGAAACGCTGCTGCTGCACATATAACATATAATTAACCCCCATGTAGCATATATGAATCACCTCGTAGCAGATCTATACAGGTGGAGCTGGGGAAGGAGGAGGGTTTCTCCTCCGTGCTGCAACTGCTACATCTAACACTAGTCATATATTTGAATGTTAAGCAGTTCTAAAAATTAATTTTACTTTGTTGATATACATATTTTTTTAGTTAATGACTGAAACATTTAAATGTATCAAAGTGTAAAGAAGAAATATAGTTTATATAGCAAGCAGCAATTATCAGGGTTCAAGCACTTTGTAACCTTTAAGCACATGCATCAGGAGTTGTTTTATTTAGCAAGCACGTAACCACTTACATCATAGAAGGACAAGATCGTTTACAGCCAATACAGGAAATAATTGCTTTTAACAGTTATAGCACCACCTATGGTCAACCTTGCATGCTTGTTGAGAATCTGTTGCATGTGCTCACCTAGTTTGAGTTTTTGCTTAGGATTTATAGGCTTTTGGGTATATTTCAACACATCCCTTTTCCAAATTACCCTGTTATAGCTACCCAAAGGGTAAAGTTCAACATTTTTTTATTTACTTTTGGGATAATTATTGATCTAGAAAGTCCAGAGAATTGTACTGTGGTGCTTTTATTGAGGTTGAGCAAAAAACCTAGGACTAGTTCGCCAAAGTAGGTTTTTAACATAATCCAGATCTGAACGATGTCAGTGGTTCTTAAGGCAAAGTTGCTCAGTATGAGGAGATCTATCAAACCATATGAATATTGTGTGGATGTGTGAAACACAATGTGGTTATAGAGGCGCAAAACTCATTAACTCCAACTAGTGGCCAATTTATTTCAAAGTTCGCACAGACCTCTAGGGCCATGAGTCGAACATGTCCACCATATTTCATTCCAATTAGCCTCCGTTAAACTTGTGTAATAGGTGCTCAAACTTCATTGGCCAATGACGGCCATGCTTTTTGAGATACACAAATGTCCTCATAGACACTTTCAGCACTTTGGACAAAGACATAGCATAATAATGGTCAAGTCGATCAGACTAACATGTACATAGTTATAGCCCTTTTTTGTTTTTGCCATGTTATAGTGTCACCAAGTAGCTTAATGTGACCTCAGATTGAGCTCTTACATATGTTTTCTGAATTTACAAGATATGTAAAATATGTCTTTCAAGAGTTAATAGCTTAGGAAGCTATAGTTTCCATAACAAACACGGTTTAAATATCTCAATTGTTGTGGTAAATTACATGCACTACAAAAGAATGCATCGCTCTCTCTTATATGTCTTGAAGACATGCACAGGACTTTATCATAAAACATAAAGTTTGCTTCCCCCCCAAACCTACTGAGCATAGCAACATGTTCAAACAGGCTCGTGGATTCAGATGTTTTGCAATAAGCGGCTGTTTTCTGCTCGGATAATTAGGCTGTCAGGCCCACACTGCACAGACTTCCGACAGTTTAAACTTTCGAAACATCAAAGAGCCGATAGCGGTAAATGAGGTGCATCCAGTCCTGTTGAGTGAAACTCTTCAGGTCGCAAAGCGAGATCACTGTTTCCCTGCAAGACTTCAGAATGACTTAAAACAGCAAAGAAGATGAAACACTTTATGCGCAGAAAAAGAAAGTATGTCTGAATAAATTAATTGTTTAATCATTATAAAGTTCAACTACAGGTGAGGAAAAATTGCATGTCCTAATTTTTCTAACTGCACATACTCTGTACCCTCAGCTCACATTATTGTTGCACTATTTCGTTTGTCCACAAGGCGACACTTTTGTTTCTAGGGCTGCCCCTAATAGTCAATTAACCAGTAATCGACAAGAAGAGGCTTGGTCGACCAAAATTGTATTACTCGCAGAAAAAATATCCACAGGAAGTGGGGAGGTGAAGAAGTCACAAAGTCTGTGATAGACTGATTGTTAATGGCTGCTCTGTGTGGTAATATGATACATCAGGCAGGACATCCAAACACTCACCTTTTTATTTATCAACCTCAAATATGGCTTTTCATCTGAAATGTGTAAGTAGTAGCAAGTTTGGAAGCTGAATAGTAGTGCGCTCACTGCAAGACAGATGGAGTCGCTAGTGTGGTCACTTGCCCTTAAAATACTCCATCATTTTTGCTCATACAGATAAAAGTAATACACTTTTCAAATCTGTAAAGACATTGCGCTTTTGTAAAATAATAAAAGCAAACAAGATGTGCTTTCTGCCGTCTCAGTCTCTGTGAACTTGAGCAAAACTTTTGAAACTCTGTGAAATGTCTACATTTAAATTAACCAATTCAAATAGAAAAAAAATAAAAAATTCTTAGATTATGTAATCTGTATGAAACATGCATACAGGAGCATACACTACTGCAGAGATGATGAGTCAGTATCGCCGACTTTATCCCTTAAGCCAAAAAACAAAGAAAATACTAGTTTATCAATAAATTATTAAAACGTTAATGCAGTCTCCTTTCTGCTTTTATATCTTATATCTGATATCTATTATAATTAAAGGCTCATTATTATGTGCGACTAATAGTCGACTAATGCTTAAAATGAAAGACCAGAAAAATCTTTTGTTGTTTCACAGTTAAAAGAGAAACTCAAGAGATGGAACAGCAACAACAAACTACTAGAGATGCAAGATGTGCTTCACAACCTCTTGAGTTAGTAGGTTAGGAAATCTTTGCAATGTTTGTCTAAAATAGTATGAAAAAAAAGTGAATCAGAGAGAAATAACACAGACACTGGACAAGAACGAAACTTTGCATTGCTTGTGTCGAGTGGCAGTGTCCACAAACAATATCAAATGGAATACACTTTGAAAGGCTGTGTTCAGCTGCACACATACGCTAGCCGTTTGCAGCAAAATTTAACTATAGTTCAGGCTAAGATGATTATCGTTCAAACGAAAAGTGAAGTTGCATTTACCATTGTTTGGCGAATTTTTAGTGGGCAAAATCCAGACATTTCAGTTGGAATTTACTTGATTGGGAATTTTGTGTTTTTTATTTTCCTTAAGCTGTACGAAAAATGTAAAAAGTGTGGTCACATTAACCATCGTCTGGTGAATTTTCGTGGGCAAAGTACATTTGAACTGGAATTGACACAATTTGAATTTTGGGCGAAATATTTCCCCACATAGATTTCACAACATGTTGAAGTTGTTCATGAAAATGTGTTGCGTTCACCAACAAAAAGCGTTTCATACATCGCTACACTATTAAAGGGATAGTTCACATACGAATAAAAATTTGCAGGTGAGAATATACTAGTCTCGCAGAACCAAGTTTAGGTTGAACCAAAGGAAAATCAATCTTAAAGTAATAAATATGGATATTTTTCTTACAGAAATACATTGCTTTACTTCAGAGGGCCTTTATTAACTCCCTGGAGCCATGTGGAGCACTTTTTTTATAATGGATGGATGCACTTTATTGGATTTCAAAATCTAAACTGCCATTATAAAGCTTGAAAGTGCTTTTTAATATAACTCTGACTGTATTCATATACACCTACAATGACCTGGGGGTGAGTAAACCACAGGTTAATTTTTATTTCTGGGTGAACTATCCCTTTAATAATAATAATACATTGGACATTTGGTAATAGACAAGAGGAAATCATGTATCATAAGTAGTATTTTCTTGATCAAAGTCTAATTTATCTTCATATGCTTTATTTAATTGAAGATATCTCAGTGATCTTAGAAATATTTAGAGCTGTAAAGAGATTTTAATTGGGGAAAATGGCTGATAAACTCATGTGGGCGGTTGAAAATGAGGCAGAGAGGAATGATATGGTGCAAATAACGGCCGTCTGACACAAGATTATGATGTTGGTTTATGAGGGCAGTCTAATGATCAATTTCAATGAGTCGAACGAAAGCTATTAGAGCCAAAACAGCCTCATCGCAGATGTATTAATGTTCGGGAGAGAATAAATAACAAGCAAAGGTGCATGCTTAAGCGTGTGTAATTATCCCACTCCAACATTAATTCATTTTCTATTTACCATTTTTTTTTAAATCGCTAATTTGATAAAGCTATTGGCGCCATGAATATTGACACAATTGGCCTAACTGGATGTGGAGCGCTGGGTCCCATGGAGGCCATTATGAAGGATGGACAGCTGGTCCCTGGCTCGGGCCGGCCAGAATCAATCTCTAGTAAACAAGGCCGTTCTGTTGGGTGGGGAGGAGGGGTAATTGAGTTTTCTGTCATGTTATGGCGGCAGAACAGGGACTCCATCAGTGGGAGCAGTTGGCTGCCCCGTATCCTGCCGGGCACCAGAACCCACCATTATGGTGTCATCTCAATTGCCTTTTCAATGTCTCCATGAAAAATTGGATTTGATGTAATCTTGCTAACTGTATTTAAGTGCATTATAGATGCATTTAATCTTTATTTGCCATGGATTTATGCAGGATGAGCTGTGCATTGCAGCAGTATGTTTGGCACTGTCACATATGCAGTGGATAGAGATGTTTCAAGAAAGAGTAAAAAAAAGTAATAAGTATAGTAAAATATTAGTATGCATATATTTGTATAGAATAATTGTAACTATGTATTATATGATATTATTGCAAACTAATTATAATGCTATATTAATGCTTTAGTTATTGTTTCAGTAATATTATTTTAGGAATACAAAAAAAAAATAATAATAAAATCATCGTAGTAAAGAAGTATAGAATTAGTATAGTAAAATATTGGTATACATTTGAATAATTGTAATTATTATCACAAAATAATTATAATGGTAAATTAATGGTTTAGTAAATAAATAAATACATAAATGTATTACACTGCAAAAGTATTAGTATATGTTTTAATCATTTTAATTATATATTGTATAATTGTATTGTATAAGTGCATATATTCATTATTAATTTAATTAGAAGATTTTTTGCAAAAATCATTTTGGAAAAAAATTAAATAAAATAAAAAACTAAATTACTAAAATGGCAATTAAAATAAAAATATAAAACTAACTGAAAATAATAATAAATCTATAAACAAACTAATAAACATTCAACTAAATTACTACAACTATAAAGTGAATTGAAATAGTAATAATTAAACTACAACAGTATCCAAATAAAGCAAAAATATCACTGCAACTTATAAAGCATACATAAATAAATCAAAATGTAAATTCATCTTGCAATTGCAACAAGTTTACACAGTGACTTTATTTCTCATTTAAAATTTCTAAATTATGACTAAATAAATCAATTGTAATTCAAATAAAATATAAAACTAATTTAAATTAATAATAAATCTATAATATTATCTTAATAAAACTAAAATATCACTGCAACTTACCCATAAAAAAACAAACAAACAAACAAATATTTCATGATGTGAATTCATCTTGCAATTGCAACAATTTCACACAGCGACTTTATTTCTAATCTATAATGTCAAAATTATGACCTAATTATTAAAAAAGTTACATTCAAGTAATTTACTAAAAAAAATATTTAAATCAGTTTATATTAGTAATTGAAATAATGATAAAACTGCAAAAACTGCATCACTGCAAATCACCCATTAAAACAATCAAACAAACAAACAAACAAATAAATAAATATTTCATAATGTAAATTTATCTTGCAATTACAACAATTTTACACAGTAGACTTTATTTCTCATTTAAAATGTCAAACCAAAAAAAATAAAAAGAAAAAAATAAACAAATACATACATACATACATAATTAAATAACTACTAATGTAGTATATTTTATAATCATTAGTAACTTTTCACATGCATAGCACATTTTGGCACTGAAAGCACTATTCAACTGTAAAATAAACAAATAAATAAATAACAGTGGCAGCAATAATAACAACAATAATAATTAAGAATTACTTATAATTATTTTCTATGTGAATATCTGTTAAAATGTAATATACTGATGTGATCAAAGCAGAATTTACAGCATCCAGTCTTCAGTTTTGCATGATCCTTCAGAAATCACTCTAAAATGCTGATGTTTACTGTATTTTTGATCAAATAAATGCAGCCCTGGTGAGCACAAGACACTTCCTTCAGTTACTCTTTTTAACTTTTTAAGAATTACTTCTTAGTTCAACTGTCTCCAAACTTTTGTTAGTTAGTGTACACGAGATCACATCGACCTCCAACCACTTCTCTTATATGAGCTGTCCATACACACTCAAAAAAAAAAAAAAAAGCAATTAAACTGCTCTTTATAAAAGAAAATAGTCCCTTCTTAACCTTCAAAGCCATACAACAAGCCACCTGGACGTTTCAAGATACTTCTTTCATGTATAATTGCATTCGGCGGCACAATGCTTAAGAAGATCCAGGGCGAAAAAAGTGGGCAGCGCAAACATGTCTGCAGGAAAAATGACAGCAAATTGGTGCGTGTCAGAAAGCCAGCACACAAAGAGACCAAATCAATGAAGAGTAATGAAGTGAAGAAAGCACACTTTAAACAAACGGAGCATTTTGACAGCGATTGAGTGCCTCCGTGACCTTTTATCTGTGTAATCTAAGCTGGCTTTCGCGCCCCGTTCCCAACCGCTCGCCGAATGCTTATAAAAGCCAGGCTTCGTCTAAACCGGCGAGGCCCTTGAAGAACTTCTGAATCTGGCTGTCAAGGCTAAAAACTAAAGTCGTTTAGATAGAAAGTGCGCGGATTCACACAGTCCTGTTTTAATGGTCTTTCTCTCGTTCCTGCCCCCTCCAATACGTGTCTGTAATTGCGTCGGGAGAACCGGGAAAGATGGCGTTTGCCATAAACGAGAGCGGTGTCTCGCTCGGGACTAGCGCTGCGATAATTGACTTGGAAACGGTGTCTCTGTCACGTACGGCTCCCCATCTGTGCTGCGGGCTGTAAGTACCTGAGAGCCCGTGTCAGGGGCCGGCGTTGGGATCGAGGGGCCGCTGCCATCAACGCCATTAAGTCACAATGGCACTTCAGCTGTGCTGCGCCGAGCAAAGGCTGAATGGGATGGTCCGTTTTTGGCTGGAGGGCCGTTGGGACGTACCCTGGCGCCTGTGCCAGACGCGGTTGGAGAGGCGAGGCCCGGATCTGTTCGCTGGCCCTTTAATAATCAGCTGAGGCTGTGCCAGTGATACTGCCTTCAAACAGTCTCAATGGCTATTTGTGTGTTGTGTGAATGAGATACCAGAAATGAGACTTACATTACTTTACATTTAGCTTTTGTTGATGAATAATTTTCATCAACGACATTTTTTCATTGATGAAAACGAGACAAAAATGAAACAAAAAAGCGTTTTGAATGACTAAAACAACATTTTTACCTTTATAAAGCCTTTTTTTTCTAAAAGTGTGCATCGAATTCTTACATTTGATCAGCCAGTTATAATACATGTAGTTACTAACCAATTAAATCACTATCAACTAAATTTATCTTTGCAGAAGTTGCATATGAAGTGGCATTTAGATGTATTTGCACGTATTAATGCAGCTTAGAGGGACATGGAATGCTGGTTTGTAACCTGCAGTTACAAATGCATAAAGGAGGTTTTGATATTTTAAACCTTAATAAAACATTGAATACTGATATTTGAAATTATTTTAAAAATGTGAAATTAAAAATTGCCAGTAGGTGGCAGCAAGTCACTCTTAAAGGAACACTCCACTTTTTTTTTTTTTTTTTTTTTTTGAAAAATAGGCTCATTTTCCAACTCCCCTAGAGTTAAACAGATGCCATTACTGTTTTTGAATCCATTCAGCCAATCCCAGGGTCTGCGGGTAGCACTTTTAGCATAGCTTAGCATAAATCATTGAATCAGATTAGACCATTAGCATATCGTTTAAAAATGACCAAAGATTTTTGACATTTTTCCTATTTAAAACTTGACTCTTCTGTAGTTACATTGTGTACTAAGACCGACAGAAAATGAAAAGTTGTGATTTTCCAAGCTGATATGGATAGGAACTATACTCTCAATTTGGCGCAATAATCAGGGAACTTTGCTGCTGTACCATGTGTGCAGCAGGCGCAATCATATTACAAATATAGTCCCCAGCTAGGTAACTTCCAACGTGACCGGCACTAAGCCACTAAGGTAATAGTAAAATAGCTGGGGACTAGGTGCTGCGTAATATCATTGTGCCTGCTGCACCCATGGTACGGCAGCAAAGTTCATTGATTATTACGCCAAATCCATATCAGCCTGGAAAATTGCAACTTTTCATTTTCTGTCGGTCTTTGTACATGATGTTACTACAGAAGAGTCAAGTTTTAAATAGGAAAAAAAAAAATGAAAATCTTTGGTCATTTTTGAACGAGATGCTAATGGTCTAATCTGATTCAGTGATGTATGCTAAGCTATGCTAAAAGTGCTAACAGCAGACCCGGAGATCGGCTGAAAGGATTCAAAAACTGTAAAACTCATCTGTTTAACTCTAGGGGAGTTGTTTTTTTGTTTTTGTTTTTGTTTTTTTAAAAAGTGGAGTGTTACTTTAAGTGAGTCATTGCAATTGATTGCAAACGGTTGATTCATTTAGGAACAAAAAACTCAGAGACACAAAGCAATGCTGTTGCTATGTTTAACAGCCAGTATGGTGTCTAAAACGTAAGCATCTTGATATTAACTTATTGATTTTATACAGCAGTTTGATAAAAAATATCACATTTGTAACCATGCAGATTATTATTATTATTATTATTATTTAAAAAAAAAAACAACACTCTTTATGTGTTACTGATTAACTATATGAAATTATATAATTATACACATTTCTGCCCCCTTATCTTGAATGATGTGATCATTCTTAATGCATATATTAATAGACTAAATCATGCAGTGAAAGAACGCACTATAATCGCGTATGCGCACTAAGTTAGTCTAACCAGACTTCATCACGTATTCGCGTATGCCTGCACTCTGTAGGTGTGTTTTGTTTGTTTTTTGCAATATACTCGATAATGTCGTGATGTCTTACTAGTTAAAGGATTAGTTCACTTTCAGAACAAAAATTTACAGATAATATACTCACCCCCTTGTCATCCAAGATGTTCATGTGTTTCTTTCGTCATTCGTAAAGAATGGAATTCGTAAAGAAATGATTTCTCTCCATATAATGGACTTCTATGGTGCCCCCAAGTTTGAACTTCCAAAATTCAGGTTAAATCCAGCTTCAAAGGGCTCTAAACGATCCCAGCGGATGAAGAAGGGTCTTATTTAGTGAAACGATAGGTTATTTTCAAAACAAATTGGCAATTTATATACTTTTTAAACTCAAATGCTCGTCTTGTCTCATCCCTGTGATGCGCATGCGTAGTCTGTGTGATCCGGGTTAATACAGTTAGCATATGTTGAAAAACTCCCATCTCGTTTTCGTCTTCAAATATAAAATCGTCCTACAACACTGTTTTACCTTTTTTTGTAAAGGGCGTTTGATCTTCGTAAACACTGGGTTGGTACTTCTGCAGCGATGTAGGATGATTTTGAAGTTGGGGAAGAAAACTGAATAAAACTTTTTTTTTTTTCTGCAGTTGCGAGTTTATATTTTACATTTCAGATGTTTCTCAGAACAGTTTATCTTACAATATTGCATTTCTGAGTTTTTCTCCCAACATTTTTTTTTTTTCTTACAGATTTTACTTTATTTCAGGATTTTTCTTGCAATTCTGAGTTATACTCGCAATTGGGACGCTATACTAGCATAAGTTGTTTTCTTGTACAGTAATGGTGGATAGTGTCATTTTCTTTTTCTTTTATGGTGAAAATAGCTACTTAAATAATAATAATAACACAGGCACCTGGCACAGAAAACTGAGTTAACTCTATCACCCCCCTTAAATATGGAGGTTTGTGCGAAAACATTGACCAAGCATTTGTGCCAGCATTATGTTTCTGGCCTGAGCTGTTTTGTTGTTTTTCCTCACATTGTCACTTGTTATGATTGGTCCACATGTCCCCTTTTTCTTTATTTGCATTCTGCTCACTACATCTCTCAGAAAACCTCCATAATGAAATGCATCCTATAATAGTGGGCTGCTGTTTTTTCCTATTTCACATATGAGGGCAATTCTTCATGACCTTTGTTTTAGAGAATTCGTTTTTATAGAGGTTTCCATAGCCATCAGCCGTGCTTTTATTTCAGCAGCAGGTTCTGACAGTTTCTGGACAAAAGTGGCAGTAAAACAGTATATTTCTGCTTCTATTTCTAACAAAGTACATTTGAAAATATATAATAGTACAAAACAAACGCTGTTTAATATGCATAAAAATGTAAAATGTGAATTATATTATATTATATTATACCCATTGATGTAAAAAAAAGAAAAAAATGCAGTTTTTATCAAAGGTGCTTGTTTTAAATTAGAAATAAAGTCACTGTGTAAAACTGTCATATTCCAAAAAAAAAAAAAAAACAACAAAAAAAAACAACAACCTGAAATAGTAAGCATTCATTCATTCATTCACTTTGTTTTCAACATTCCAAAAATGTACAAAAATCGATACAGCATTATATCACATTTTCCGTGGCACTACTGTATTGATATATGGACGCCAAGTATCAATACTATTTGGTAGCATAATCAATCATAATCAATAAATCATTTTTTTTTACAGTGTGCAAACAACTGATATGGATATGACATATGCAGGGGAGCACATAAGTTGTCTGCAGGTCCGCATGCACAACCAAAATATGAAAATGCACTATGTAAATATGTTCAGAGTGTGCATTTGTGTCCCATCATGGTTGAAGCTGTTAATGCACATTTACCATTTTAGAATACTGTATATAAGGGGTGCCCAATCCTGTTCCTGGAGATCTACCATCCTATAAAGTTCAGCTCCAACCCTGATCAAACACACCTGAACCAGCTAATTAAGCTCTTAGGTAGCACTTGATAATTACAGACAGCTGTGTTGGAGCAGGGCTGGAACTAAAGTCTGCAGGTAGGTAGATCTCCAGGAACAGGATTGGGCACCCCTGCTGTATATGATTTCTATTCGAACTGAAAGCATACTTCTAGGCTATTCGCTGCTATTTTCAGAGCACAATGCAAAAGCGTGACATTTTATTCACTGACACTCTTCACTGAATGCTCTTTAATCTAAAGCGCTCAACCTCACGCTGTAGAAAGATGGATGGACAGAGGGGACCTAGGTGGCAGACAAAGGAGTTGATGTGGGATGGACAAGAGGAAGTCTTTGTAGGAGGCTTCGGCAGAGGCTGGAGTCCCGGAAGGAGGATAACAAGCAGAGTCCAAGGTGGTGACGACAGAGGGAGGAGTGGACAGGAGGGATCCGGAGCAGAAGGAGCCAGGTGAGACCCAGGTCGCAGCCATGATGGTGGCCCACGGTGGAGCAGATGGAGGGAGGAGCCATGGAGCTGACGGCAGAGCAGTTGTAAAAGTTGTATAAAGTTGTCTGTCCCTATAACAGATGACTTAATTTGTGGTGCTTCTAATTAAGTGATAAAAAGCGGTTGCAAATGTTGTACAAAATAAATATCACCACTACTAATCTTTGTGCAAAAAAAACGTGCAACACTTTGTTTCTACCAAATTAGATGTAATATCTAAGTATTATATTAATATTTTAATTACAGTAGAAAGGTTTCCAAAGTTTCAGGAGTTTTTTTCCAAAACATGATGCATGATGGGATACACTAAGCCTCGAATACCGCATCAGAGCAGTTTTCAAGATAGTGTGGATTTAGTGTACTAAACTATAGTGCACTGCACATAGTGTGTTTAGGACCTTGGACAGCCTTGTACAGTACAACCCAGTACTTTCTATTGCGTGCACGCGCTCTTAAATGACCAAGGCCGCAACTGTGGGTATTTTTGACAAGGCAGGAGAGCCGATGAGCCGGGGCGATGCCGAGGATCCGGGGGGCTAAGTCGGAGCAGATGGCGCCACCAACTGAGGTATAGGCGGCGATCCAGAGGTCTGCGGTGGAGCCGGAGCAACAGAGGACCGAGGCGGACCTGGAGGGAGAAGCCCAATGAAGCTGGTGGGACGGAGTGACGAGGCACAGCCAGAGGAGTGGAGTCCTGAGGTGATTGTTGGTTTGACGACCGACCAAGGCAGAGCCGGAGGGACGAGGGAGTCCGGTGTAGCTGGTGGGCTGACGGGCAAAAGTGGAGACGAAGGAGCTAGGTGCCATGGTGGAGCCGCTAGGTCGGAGGCCCGAGGCTAAAGGCGAAGATGAGGGATCCTCCAGCCGTGACACCGATGGGGATGGGCATACCGGTGGCCCGCACAGATGATGGGCTGAGGGTGAGCAGGGGGGCTGCCAGAAGACAGCGGTAACTTGGCTGATGCAAGGGTGAATGGATAAGGCATAATAAGGAGGGTGGGTGGCAAAACCTGGCTTATCTTTGTGATAACCTCTGATGTAAAGTCCATTAAATCTCCAGTGTCCTGCACTTGCACACCCTCAGCGGTGGTGCAGTGGGCGGGGCCTTCCATAGCCCCCTCACGCTCCACTTTGACTCCCACTGTCACCGACTCTCGCACCTGGTCGGACATGACGGGCTGTGGGGTGATCTTCGGCTCTATCGTTCCTCGTTGGTTGCACCGGGCTGGGGCCCTCCATCTCAAGGGCTGGGCACTGGGTCTAGAGTGGGGCTGGCATCCTTCGCTGGTCTCGATGGTCATAGAAGATCCATAGAATGCCAGCATCCACTCGATGTAACTGGAGGCTCTCTCAAGGACCCTCCCCGGATAGTTGCACTTTGGTGGTCTCGTTGAGTCCAGCATGGTAGAAGTTCCAAAGACAGCTATCCGGGAAGCATTTGTACTCCGAAAGGAATGCGAAGTCATTGGTGTGGTTCTCAAGAGAGCGTTCTCCCTGCTCCAGCAGGAGGACAAGGATGGACAGGTTGTTCATGGGTCAATACAAAAAAACGAACACTGGGAAAACAGGGAAAACAAACGGTGTTTACTTATGCTGTTTTTGGGATCAAATGCAAAGTTATTTTAATAAATCCACAGAGGGTTAATCCAAAGACAGAGGGGCAGGGATACACATTCACATAAAGTAACCTTAAAACCGGACAATCAGAGAATGAACTCAAACAAATGTATAAAGGACACTAATTAACTACAAACTGGTGATGGAGATAATGATGATGAGGTCAGGAAAACCAAATATGGGCATACACATGGGAGAAACCAAACAGACAGTTCACAGGGGTGTTACAATAATATTATAACTCTTATTTTAAATTTAACAGTAATTTACTTTCAAATGCCCCAATTGAAGGGTCTGAACACCTTTTCGTGCAAGTTCAAGTTGCAATGTTCAAAATACATGTAGTAGCAAAGCAGTGCAGTGTATCTGTTTTACATTTAATTATGGTGGACTAGAATAGACTGTAATACAAATAGCTGAGTTTGCCAGGTGCATACAACATTTAGACAGGTTTTCATGAAAATGTTGGTCAGTTTGTCAGCTTGACAATCCCATTTTGAACTGCAGCAATAAAATTGAAGTGGATAAACAAACTGAGAACAGGTGTTGCCAAAATTTTCCTTCAGGGGTATAATTTTAAGTTGGAAAAAGATTATAAATTGTGGCAAAAATATAGTGATCATATTGTATCGTGGGGTCTCTGGTGATTCCCACCCCTATTATTCAGTGACAGAAATAGGAATCCATACTTATTGTACTTATCATATGTACTATAATGGTATACTATATTGTGAGAAATATAATAATAGTATATTTTATATTGGTACAGGAAGACAAAAACCAACCTTATCCTGTCTAGAAAAAATCCTGTGTGCTCCAACTAATAAGACTTTCCTGGGGCTTAAAGAAGAAAAAAAGAGCAAATAACAAGACTCAAAAAGGTCAGCGCAGACCCGGTTAGTACACCTTTAAGTCTTCAAGGGAGGGAATCCATCTAACTGCAATGTTTTCCTTTTGATGAGGTGGAGCACCAGGAGGTAATAATCCTGTCAAGTATAAAGAAGGTGCTGCTGGCAACATCCATTGTGAGCTTTACCTCTTAGCATCATTAAAAGTGCAGCATGTCAACAGAAAGGAGTTTCGTCTTTTCTTGACTCCATTATTTCCTGACTCCAAAGCCAGTAAATAATGTCAGAGCAACGAAAATTGAGACCACATGGCCAGTGAGCACCATCTGTCCTTATGCTTGGTTACCTTCAACCCTCGTTGCATGAAAAACAAACCATATAGCTTTGAAAACTACGCTTTTTTATTCTCTCTAACAATTTAATGTCAATTTTATGCAGTGTTTTAGCTGCAAAATGTAGGTGAAAGGTTCACATGAAACACTTGACTTTGACCCGCACATGGTCCGCAGGAAACCATCCCCGTTCTTGTTGATTTATTCACTTCTAGATAACCGTGAATAAGTGGTAGTGATCTCTTTGCCATGATTAATGGATAAAGACTGTTGAGGGTATTCAGAAGCAAGTCAGCACTTAAACACTGCCGTCTGGCAGCCAGTAGCAGTCAGAGCATTTTATTGATTACTCAAAACCTCTTTGATTTCCAGAGCTTTATTTTGAGGTAAACACTCACTTCAACTAAAAAGGCCCTCAGATATCACTCATTATCATCAGAAAATGCATTAATTCCATAAAACTTCTTCCACAAAGAGACAAATAGAAAAAAACTTGAAAAAAACTTTGTGAAAAAGTGTGCTTAATAGTCATGAATGTGTACTTGTAATGTACTTCAAATCTTATAAGCATATAAATACTATACTTGCAGAAAATATAGCCACTTAACACTGAGTCATTCTACCAGAAATGTACATTTCCACTTGAAAAAAAAAAAAAAAAAAGGACATTTCACCCCTAAAATGTCAGGCTTCATCACAGACACATTTGTATATGTTAGAATGGTTTCCTAATGATTTTTTCATACATATATATATACAAATAACATTTTCTTATTGATCACATGTCCCTGATTGCATCTATCATGGTTTTGTAATTCCTATAAGAAATATAAGCAACATTTTGGTCAACTGTAGTACACAAAATACTTTTACAAAAACATAGTATTGGATATATACCCCCACAGTTAAAGGGATTAATTAATCAATATTTTCTCAAATAGTACATTTTTATATCATAATATCTGGTGTGACAAGACTGACAGTGCTGTGACTACGTTGTAGTAGGAAAAGTTATGTTTTGTGTTATTTATTTAAGTTTTGATAAGCTATTTTAAATTATTATTATAATTGTAATGTTAATGTAATGTTAATGGTAAAGTTCAGCCAAGGACATGTACAGTAATAAGGACCTAATTCATTAGAATATGACTAACAACTGATATAGTCCAAATATCTTTTTAATTTTAATCTTTCCATTATTTGCGCGTATGACTTTGGCCTCGCTCATTCAAACCATGAATACTTTTTCTTCTTTCCTTTTTCTGCTTCCATTGACCTTTCTCTCAGGGTCTGCATTTAGTCATGCCCGAAATTGCCTTTGTCTCTCAGCTGAACCCATATAACTGCAACCTGTATGAATTGGAATAATTACAGTCGTCATTGCTCAAAGCTAATATAAATGAATTATGTCTATATATGTATTGAAATATCATTAAAATACAAAGTGCATCCTCAAAAGCAGTGCTACACAGGCCTAGGTAAAAGAGGGACAAAATTCTAAAAGTTTGTCAATGAGCATAAAAAGTTCAAATTTACAGTGTAATGTCTATTTATTCATATAATGTTTTACTGTGGGATGTGTTAAGTACATATTATATGCAATAAAGGTAATAAAGAAGAACAATGGCATTCATTTGTAAGGCTGTGGCAGGGATGTGACAGGGCCTGACGGTCGGCCATTTTAAACCACATTTACTCAGCTTTGGATTTAAAACATTTTCATTATTTTCTGGGATGTTTTATTGTGACAGGGCCTAATGATTTAGCTTGTTCTCCTCCTCCTTAAAAAAAAAAAAATAATAATAATAATAAATAACATACAACAAACAAGCTTAAAATCATAGAATTCATCGATAGAACTCATCCTTGATCAGTGTTAGCTTCATCTCTGTCAGAGGCATATTGCACACATTTTATGTTGAGTTTCATGTAAACGTGACAGGACTGACAGAAAAGTTAATTTGTTAATAGTAAACTATTATTAAAAGTACGTACTGAGTGACTGATACCTTCTTTCTTATGGAATATGCACTGTAAAAAAAAACAAAAAAAAACAAAAACAAAAACAAAAAAACTTATTATAATAATAATTTTTTACAATTCTTACATTTTTACGTTTGCTCAACTCAAATATCTACGTTTTCATGTATTACAACTTAACATTTCAAGATGACTAAATGTAAAATGTTAAGGCAACACAAAAACAAATTGTATTTTTTATTTATTTATTTACTTTTTTTTTTACGGTGTGAAAGTTGTTTGCTTTTATTAAAAAAAAAAAAAAAGGTCTGAGGTAAACTATCTGTCGTTTGCTTTTACTGTGGCTATAAATGTCAGGCAAAGTGATATTCAAACTCGCATTAGACACTTTTAACATTGAATAAAGCATATAGCCAGCTAACAGGGAATATTCCCACAACATTCTTATAACAACTTTCTCAGAACGTTCTTTTGATCTTATTTGTACGCGATTGAGGTTCTTGTAATGTTAAGAGAAAACATTCTTAGAACAACATTCTAAGAACATCCTTGTAATGTATCTTTTGTACTTGATTGTTCTCATCACATTAAAGGAAAACGTTGTCATAACAGGTATAAAAGATCAAAGCTAATGTTTGTCCAACGTTTATATAATCAGTAAAAAAAAAAAAAAAATTCTCATAACATAAAATATGGATGTTTTAAACGAAGAGAGAACTACTAGTTCAACTAGTTCACTAAAAAGAATCAGTTCAAAAGAATGATTCATTAATGACCTGAACCATTTGCCTGAGGCTGTAATTAATTAATGTTGTAAATAATGTTTAGTTTCTTGCACAGGTTGATCATTTTGCTTCATAAGACCTCAATATATCACCAGGAGTCACGAATAATAATTCTCTGTTGCCTGTTTGCTTTTTTGACTCTTAGATTGGTGTTAGCCAGGGTTGCCAGGTTTTCACAAACAAACCCACTCAGTTACTACTCAAAACTTGCCCAAACGCGATTCGGTGGGGAGGTCCCTGGTAAAAAAGAAAAATTTTTGGTGTTTCCCTGGTAAATTTTGCATTCCAGTGGCTAAATATAACGTTATTGGGTTGCTTCAATTAACGGACAAGATAAACATCCAGCGGTAAAAACAGTGGTAAAACGGCCTAATTACACAGGAAAACCACAGACTTGGCAACACTGGCGGCAGCCACTGACTTGCATTTGATGAATCACCAATGACCACAATTTCAACTAAATATCTTTTTGGAAAAAAAATACAGAGTAAGCAAATTAACATAAAATGTTCATTTTGGGTGAACTATCCCTTTAAATTAGATTATTTTCATAATAAGTACTCTTTTTCTTTCTTTTTTGAAGGATTGATAAAGTTTCACAAAAGCTTTCAGTGCCATAAAATGAGCTAGAAATGTTTTTAAGTAGATGAACTCTGATAGCTCTGACTCATTTTAGGATTTTAACTTTTAACCAATACCGTAAAGGCTCTTAGACTTTTACGCCTGAGGTTCTGATGGATAATAATGCGTAACTGCCATTTTGAGGGTTGATTTGTTCAGAGAATGCAGAAAATGTCTGACTTGGGGAATTAAATGGCACATGAAAAAATAGCTTGGTCAGGACAGACATTTGGCATCTCATATTGGACAAGGTGGTTTGGACCAGTGGTGGGTGAGAATGATGCTGAGATGAAGTGCGGGGGAGGATTTTTGGGTTCTAATTACCAGCAAGTGAGCAGTGTGCAAACAACGGCCTCTGAATTAATTGTTGGCAAATATTGAAGGACTGACCAGAGAGAGAAGATTGATAGGAGTGCTTTAAGAGGGATGCTGCAAATTAAGGCTCTTTCAAATCAGCCTTTTCTCTTCACGATGGCTTCGCCTCCTTCCGTACCAATCCCTCTGAAGGACTTCCTTTACAAAAAGCTGTCAGTCTCTAAAAAATAAGGGAGAGCACTTCCGAAAGGGCAGAGTGGGTGAGGGGTTAGAGGTTAACTGCTGCTCGGCTGGTTGAATGGAACTCTGACGACAAGTTTTAAAGCTTGTGTACTGGAAAAACAAAGAAAAATGAGGGGGTCAAATGGTGGACAGGAAAGCAAGAGAGTTTCCCATTACTTTAATTAAATAAATGCTGTACCAAAACTGTTCAGTTTGGAATACTAATCCTTAAAATAATGAAGATCTGTACTTTAGTTCACAAGACATTTTGTGTCCCACATGTGATGTGTTTAAAAAAAATAGGGGTAAAAGTAAGGAGGGAATTTTAGGTTCAGTAAAACATTTGAGCATTCAACAGGAAAGAAAAGTTTAATTATTTTAGAATCTACTTTAGAACATGCCACATTATAAGAACTGTATTCTTTGTATTCATCTAATTTTGAAGAAAGAAAGTACTACTATTAAGATTTTTGGAATAAGATTAATGGATTAGAAGCGTCTAAGTAAATCCGGACTTCATGCTGACTTATGTTGGATTTGGATTATGGTTGTGGTCTTCAACAAGGCTTGTATTGTCAACGCAATCTAGTCAATGCTATCAATCCTTTTATCTATTCCCAACAAGTAGCTTAACCCCTCACACTTGGGATGTTTTATTGATGTCACGTTCTCCGGCCGCAGAGCCCAACTGTACGCGCCGTCCCTCCGATGTCTCCTGACCTCATTCTGACTCTACCGTTGCATTTTTCAAAGAAGAGCCCAGAGGCATTGAGAGATGGAAGGGGGCTACAGGGGTCTGTAGAATAATCATCAATAACCCGCTTAAAGGCAGAGAGTAAAAGGTAGGCGGATGGTGTTGTCGATGGATGTGAGAAGAACTTCGGGGGAGGCGGGGGCAACCATTTCCCTAAAAAGCCCTCGTGCTATTTCGAAAAGTCGTTTCCACAGGCTTTAGTAATTCATGGCCAGACTTCGGCGAGAAAAAGACACATTCATCACCTGGACAAGACATTGGTGCTGCTTGGGTAAGAAGGATGAGTATCCCAGGTGGAGTAATGGGAGACTGTCATGGTGCGTGTACACACCAGCGTCTCTGGCTTTTGCGTTTTTAAGATGGGTGATGTGCGAATGAGATCTATGTCTGGCCAATGTGTGGGAACCAAAAACAGCTGTTTTCCAAGAGTTGATGAGGCAGGCATTGCTTTAGCAGAGGCTCTTTTATCCCAAAAGGGCTTTCGTGAGGGACGTTGAGCTTATCGCCTTTGCGATGTGGTTTCCAATGTAAACAGTGGTCATGCAATGTATCTACAACCAAGCTTTCTTCAAAATAAACGTTCCAAAAAGGTGTTTTTGCAGTGATGGTGTTGAATAACTGTTATGAAATCCCAAAAGAACGTTTCAGTATACCATTTTTTTCTTAAACAAAGGTTCCAAAATGGTGTTTTTTTTGCAGTGATGACATTTATGTGAGCAGTTTTTAAAGGATTAGTTCACTTCCAGAATAAAAATGTCCTGATAATTTGCATCCAAAATTGGTCTTTCTTTCTTCTTTCTAAACACAAACTAAAACGTATACACTATTTAACCACAAAAGTGTAGGGTAGGGTGAACATCTCTATCTCAATTTCTCCTCCAACTTTAAAATTGTCCGACAATGTTGTTCTACCATTAATTTTGTAAAGGGCATTTGAATTTCTTTGCATGTTTGCCTTGTAAACACTGGGTTGGTACTTCCACCTACGTCACGTGTGACCTTTCCAATGTGTTTACTTAATGTGTGAAGTCAAGCTAGTACAAGACGAGCATTTGTGGTCAAAAACTATATACATTTTATTTATTTTTAGTTTTTTATTATCGTTTTGCTAGATACCCTCATTCCTCAACTGGGATCGTGTAGAGCCACTTGAAGCTGCACTGAAACTGCAGTTTGGAACTTCAACCCATTGGCTCCCATTAAAGGTTTAAAAGGTTCTTCAAGCAATGCCATAGAAGAACCATTTTTGGTTCCACAAAGAACCATTCAGTCAAAGGTTCTTTAAAGAACCATATGTTTCTTAACTTTTTATAATCTGAAGAACCTTCTTTCACCACAAAGAACCTTTTTGTGAAACAGAAAGGTTCTTCAGATGTTATGTTATGGTTTTTATGGAACCATTTAGACAAAAACCATTTAGACAAAAAAAAAAAAAAAAAAAAAAGGTTATTCTATGGCATCGGGAAGCACCTTGATTTTTAAGAGTGTATGGAGAAAAATCCTGGAAAGTTTTCTTCCAAAACCTTAATTTCTTTTCAACAGAAGAAAGAAAGACATGAACATCTTGGATGACATGGGGTGTGAGTAAATTATCAAGATTTTATTCTGGAAGTGAACTTCTACTTTAAAATAACATTTTGTATTAGTCTGAATAACATTTGAATGATCTAAAGAACCTTTTTTTTTTTTTTTTTTTTCCCACTGTAAAGAAACGTTTGTCTGATGGAAAGATGCCATGGATCTTAAAGGTTCTTCAAAAAACGAATCCACCGGTAAAAATAAAGGTGATTCTACCTTTAACATCCATGTAGCCTTTCCAACATACAAAAGGTTCCTTATAGTGGATGAAAGGTTCTTTAGATGATTAAAATGTTCTTCACACTAAGATGAAATTGTTCTTTTAAGAACTGATTACATAAATTTTTTTGGGGAACCAAAAATAGTTCTTCTATGACAAATTAATGTTCTATAAGGAACCATGTTCCAGAAGAAACCAAGTTTTCATAGCAATGCCATAGAATAACTGTTTTGGGTTCCCCAAAGAACCTTTATGTGATTTTTAAAAAGAACCTTTTTTTTTTTTTTTTTTTAATTTTCCACTTAAGAACTTTGTTGTGCAGAGGAAAGGTTCAATGCTAATGAATAACTTGGATCTTTGGTTAATTGGGGAACCAAAAAATGGTTCTTTTATTGAAAAATCCCTTCTAGAACCTATATTTTTAAAACTGGAAAAACTTTTGTCCAAAGGGAAGTTTCTATGGATGCTAAATGTTATTCACAAAGGCAAATAAAGAACATTTTTTTATTCTTAGTGTGAAGAAATCTAAAGAATCTAAAGCAGAAAGAACTGAAGGATGTAGCAACCATCACATTTCTCTTAAAATATCCTCCAGTTTTCAGAAGAAACCAAACAGAACAACATGCAATTTGTAAATGACAATCCTACTAGAACTAGTTTTCCAGCATCCACCAATCTGCAAATCTAAATTGTTTACTGAATGTATGTTACAACACCACACAATTGATATTCATGAGTGAAACTGATGAACATCATAATATGTCACCCACTTTTCACATCTACAAGATCTCAGTATATCCGAGTTCTTGTGACACGTATCAAATGCACACTGGGAATTTGTATGCCAAATTCGGTCTTGGTTTCATCCTTTGAATTCTTGTGTGACCTGCACTATTCCTAGACATGCCATTTCTTTGGAAGCAGATGATGTTAAATCCCATTGGGATTAGATTCATTTCTATTCAGTTATAGCTCTGAGTCTTTGCTCAGTGTCTGACGAATGGGAAAAGCATTGTGGGAGAATGTGTCTACTGCAATTGTCTCCAATTGGATGGATCAGGCCTAAGAGCCATTTAGGCCTAAACCAGCATTAAACACACTGAAATTGGGAACACATTGGGGAGTCACGGACAACTGCATGCACGCATGGAAAAATGTAAGGGTTTGTCAGGATGTGGACAATATTTCAGCCTCGTTTTTCAATGTTACAAAACATTTCTGTCAAATAAATGCTATTCTTGGTTTCTATTCATCAAAAAATCCTGTATTTATAAAAGCTAATTGCCATCTTTTGTGATCTGCAGTCTTTTTCTTTTTAGATTTTTCTTTTTCTTTTTTTTAAATAAGAGGAAAAAACATTCAGTGTTATTATAATAAATTATCTTTAGATCCTAAATTGACTGACCTAACGCTAACCCATAACTTAGTATCATCATACGTTGTTTCAGCAAACAAACTGAGAACAACCATCTATTCCCTTTCTTACAACTTGCTGTATACAGCACATTACATGACTCAGAGAGCAACAAAGGGTGGATTAAAGACGAGATACTCCAAAAAGGATGAAAAATGGAAGATTTAAATACAGTTTATGGTTCACACCACCAAGTACAACAACAGCACACACACACACACACTCACAAATCCCCAATTAAAGGCCAGGTCTTGGCCTGTCTTGCTGGCAGTGCAGTGTTAACTTAATGCAGCGTGAAAAAATCATTATGCTGCACCACAGATGGAGCCAGTCAAGCAGAGGGACCCTTGTGCTCCTCTCAGATGGACATTTGACCATGAACCCTGCTAAAGAGACCATAGCTGCAAGACTTACTGTGCAAACCTGACTGAAAGATACCACTGAGAAATCACGGGCTGCTATAGGTAACAAGTAGGTGGACATGTGATTGTCAAAATATTACAGATAATATTAAAGCACCACAAACACTCTTAATTGCATGTTGTGGTAAATAAATAAATATAAAAGTTGAGATGACCTTTTTTGAAGGTTTTGCTGATATGATGTCCTTGATAACCTTTCCACCTCACTGGCCTTGGGTGCCCAACCATCAAAGGGCATGTAAACATGTTTTAAGGCGCCATAAAACGTAAAGCACATGCTTTCGAACATTTCAGAGGTTTATTACAGCGCAGGAAGCATGTTCCATTTGAGCTCTTAAATACAACTAAGTGCTTGAAAGTGGATAGTAATGGACTTTTAAAAGTACTACTAAAAAACTGCTAAAAGTCAGTTGAGTTACACACCACAGCAGAAAAAGAATAAATAAATATATATATATATATATATATATATATATATAATATTCACAATTCAGACTTTTTCTCACAAATGGAAGTTTGTATTTCGCAATTCTGACTTTTTCCGCAAATGCAAGTTTAAATTTCACAATTTTGACTTTTTTCATAAATGCGAGTTTATATTTCACAATTCTGACTTTTTTTTTTTTTTAAATGCAAGTTTGTATTTTGCAATTCTGACTTTTTCTTGCAAATGCAAGTTTGTATTTAGCAATTCTTCTTCTTTTTTTTTGCGAATGCGAGTTTGTATTTCACAATTCTGACTTTTTCTCGCAAATGCGAGTTTGTATTTTGCAATTCTGACTTTTTCTCACAAATGCAAGTTTGTATTTCGCAATTCTGACTTTTTTCTTAAATGCGAGTTTATATTTTCCAGTTCTGATTTCTTTTGTGAATGCAAGTTTGTATTTTGCAGTTCTGTTTTTTTTTTTCCGTAAATGCGAGTTTATATTTCACAATTCTGACTTTTTCTCGCAAATGTGAGTTTGTATTTTGCAATTCTGACTTTTCTTGCAAATGCAAGTTTGTATTTAGCAATTGTGAGTTTTTTTGCGAATGCGAGTTTGTATTTTGCAATTCTCACTTTTTCTTACAAATGCAAGTTTGTATTTCACAATTCTGATGTTTTTTGAGTATGCAAGTTTAAATTTCACAATTCTGACTTTTTCTCGCAAATACAAGTTTGTATTTAGCAATTCTTCTTTTTTTTTGCGAATGTGAGTTTAAATTTCACAATTCTGACTTTTTCTCGCAAATGCGAGTTTGTATTTTGCAATTCTGACTTTTTCTCACAAATGCAAGTTTGTATTTCGCAATTCTGACTTTTTTCTTAAATGCGAGTTTATATTTTCCAGTTCTGATTTCTTTTGTGAATGCAAGTTTGTATTTCGCAGTTCTGTTTTTTTTTTCCGTAAATGCGAGTTTATATTTCACAATTCTGACTTTTTCTCGCAAATGCGAGTTTGTATTTTGCAATTCTCACTTTTTCTTACAAATGCAAGTTTGTATTTCATAATTCTGATGTTTTTTGAGAATGCAAGTTTAAATTTCACAATTCTGACTTTTTCTCGCAAATGCGAGTTTGTATTTTGCAATTCTGACTTTTTCTCACAAATGCAAGTTTGTATTTCACAATTAAAAAAAAATAAAATAAAATATTCAGTGGTGCATTCAAGCTTCCAAGGTTTAGCATATTGCTAGTCCACTGAAGAAGAAGAAGAAGAAGAAGAAGAAGAAGAAGAAGAAGAAGTGATCAATAAGTCATGGTAAAATCAAACTCATTGAAATAAGTGAACACATTTCAACTTCATTTTTTAGGTTTTAAGTGAGTTGAATAAAATTTAAGTTGAAGCTGACTTGTACAACCAAATTAATCAAACTTAAAAATAATAATAATAATAATAAAGAAGCAACTAATCTTGAAAAGATAGCTCACCCAAAAATATACTCACTCTCAGGCCATCAGAGATGTAGGTGTCTTTTTTTTTTCTTTAGTAGAACAATAAAGAAGATTTTCAGCTGCAACTGAGATCCTTGGTGATACATAAAATCTCAATGGCAAAGTCAGTGACTGCCATCATTTTAAGAGTCAGGCATCACAAAATTAATACCCGTGAATCCTGATGATATATTGTGGTCTTATGAAGTGAAACAATCAGTCTGTGTAAGAAACTGAACATTATTTACATGTAATCCAAAGCCTCAAGCAGAAGGGAAATCCAATTATTTTTCGTGAACTGATTCGTTAGGACAGTTTGGTTTTAGATCACTTGTTCATTTACATAATCACACAATAACGTAGCATATACACAATTATATTATTATACCACCCAATAATGATGTAAAAAGTGGGTGTTTTACATGTTTTACAAGCATATAAAGTGAATAAACGAGTCCTCATCAGCTCACCTTTTTACATAAACAATTGGAAACCATAAAAACGTTTGTTTCACCCCTTCATTCAAGTATTTGGTTTCACACATGCACATGTCAGTGGCTGTTTCTGTTTCCTCAGTTCAGTGACTGTTGGAGGAACTGGAGCGCTGAATGCTTCATTCATCATAGAATCAGAAACGGCATTATTTTAGGCTCATTTCAGTCTGATTTGATGAACTGCTTCATGTAGTTCACTAAAAAGAATTCAAAAGAGTTCAAAAAGAGTTCAAAATTATGATTCATTTGTCAACTGGACATCTGAGGCTCTGGATTACAGATAATATTGTTGTAAATAATGTTCAGTTTCTTGCACTAACCAATCATTTTGCTTCATAAGACTTGACAATATGTCGTCAGGAGCCACAGGTATTAATTTTGTGTTGCGTGCCCATGCTTTTTTGACTCTGAAAGTGACAGTAGCTGTTGACTTGAATTTTATAAATTACAAAAGAACACAATTTCAGTTCAAAACTTCAAAAAAAAAAAAAAAAAAAAAAAAGTCACCTAGATCTCAGGGTGAGTAGCGAATATAATTTTTTTGGGTGAACTATCCCTTTAAGGGTCATTTTCTGAGTCACTTAAGTTAGACTGTATGTACTGACAAGCCTTTCTGGTAAACCAAAATATACTGGCAAATATAACTAGAGGGGTTTGTAATTGATTTGCTGTATACTAGCATCACAGAATCATGTTTTACAGCAATGTGCTTACATCCTTGTCACATCTCTACCTCGGCTATGCTAAATCAACTCCGCACCTGGCAAAACACACAGTGTCCCGTATTAAACTTAGTGACTAAGGCATTTTTATTTTCCAGCAGTACTGCATTTGAACCTTGATAGAGGCTCAGTGAACCTATGAGAAAGCCTTGCAGTTTACAATTCGGGCCAAGACGGTTGAGCGCTAGTTTATTAGCTCATTGGATGGTTCGAGCGTTTCCATAAAAGTGAATTACAGCCTACGTCATACGAGTTAAATTCTATTTACAATGTTTTTATGCAGTTTGTTTGTCATTTTACACAGAGCATTATTGTTCAGGGAAGGGAAGCTTACGGACTGCATTTCTGGCTTTCAGCAACATTTGCCATGTAAATCCCGCTGGTGTTTAGCCACTTGGTGGCAAAGGTGGGTCACATTTCACAGTTACAGGCTTTGGAAGCATTTTAAGTCCCACAGCAGGGATGGGATAATAACTTCTGCATGTAAACCTTGTTTTGTGTTGATATATCTCTATGCAGAGTTCAATATAACTGCTGTAGCTGGGAAGGACTTGTGTGCATGAATGTATCCAAACGCTCAAAATAATTGCTGTTTTGTCCTTTGGTGTGAGCCAACAAAAGCAAAACAAGAACGAGGCATTGCTGTGTGTCTCCAGATACGATTGAATGCTGTATAACTAAAGCCCAGTGCTGTTTTATAAGTCTGTCAGTGTAATTTATTATGAGTCCATCATGGGAGGTCCTGACGTGTGGAGATCAGAGATGCCGGATTTCAACAAACTAATTGGTTTCTCTTAGTTTTTATGTTTGTTATCTGTTTTTTTGTGTTTGATCAACCCACTGCTGTAACACATCAAAGTGGATCTGGTTATTCTTTTGTGAGCTTTGAGACGGAAAATTATATAATTCTGTGTATTATGACTGCAGGCTTGATCAGAAGAGTGCTGGTTGTCAAAATTGGGGTTACGTAAAACTTTTTTAATACACTTGTAAACATAAACAAAACGTTGTAACCTTGTCAGAATTTAAAAGAGAAATCTTTTGTAACAATGTATAAGTGTTTACAGTCACTTTTAATGTGTGTGTGTGTGTGTGTATTTCTTATTCAACTGAAAATTATTTATATATATATTTTAGATAATAATATAATAATATAATATCAATGTAAATACTAAAGTATTGCATTTCATTATTTTATTTTGCATATTATATTTTCTATGAATTTACATTATAATCACATCACATTATATATTCACATTATTATCATGTAATATTGATTCATATTGTGATATTATGTAATAAACATTATGTGATATTTATAATGTAAATTAGTATATATAGTAATATATAGCATGCACATATTTAATTAATATATTTAAATGTATTACAATTATTTGCACTTTACTGTACTTTTAAAATGTTATATTTCTCATTTAATATTACTTAATATATATTATATCATATTATAATATATACATTTATTAATATTGTGATATTATGTATTAAATATTATGTAATATTTATAATGTAAATTAATATGATTATTTCATAGAAAATCACTTAACAAATATATTGCATAGTCATATATTTAATTGTATTATAATTTTTTGCTATACTTTTAAAATGTTAGATTTCTAATTTAATATTAATTAAATTACTATATATATATATATATATATATATATATAGTACATATAAAAATGTCTAATATAATATAATAAATCTTAGTAAGTTGAATGTATTGCATTACATTTTTTTTTTTTTTTTTTTTTTTGTATTATATTACATCTTGGAAAAAATACACCAAAACACAGACATATACTTTATTAATGTATTAATTTATTTATTAGACAATGTAAAATATAAAACCAATATAAAAATAACCAAAATTAAAACTGCTAAAACATAACAAAAAAATAAAATAAAATAAATAATAATAAAAAAAAAACATAACATCTTAAGTTAAAATGTATAATGTTGCAGATAACAGGACTTATTCCATGTATAAAATTACAACATATTAAAACACACACACACACACACACACACAATCTCGTCCTGAGAACATAGGCCTAATTAAGCCTATATTTGTAATCTACCTTTATTACAGTTAACATTTGTCTGAATGTTTGTCAGTGTGATGTCATTGTTACCCAACAGCTATAACGCGAATATAATGACACTGGAATTAAAATGACCAAAAACTATTCTAATATCCCTAGTAGGCCTATTTTATTCAAAACATGCTTGAATCTGCATTTCCAGCGGCCGACTATCAGTTACAGCATCTACGATGAAGAGCAGGAGTTGACGGTGCGAATCCATCACTATTTGCATTCGCTCCTCCTCCTCCATATAAGAGGCACATTCGTCAGAGCAAAAAGCCATTGATGAATTGAGAGTAGCAGGAAAGATTAATTAATTACCACATAAGTGCTTAGATAATGACGGCTCATCCAAACATTATGAATGACTCAATAACCAGATCTGAAATTTTATCCCACCGCAAACTAATTACTCCCGCGAATCTAGGAAACGCGTCTGTCTGCTCCGACGGCCACTGCACAAACTCTCTGTTGATATTTGCACAGTGCAGACCCGTGTTTTGCTGACGCTGAAAGCTGAGCTATTTTGCTTGCTGTGCAGCAGGATTTGTTCGTTTTGTTTTTTTTTTTTTCCATTCAGGTAAGCACTTAATAAAGACTTTTGCTGCTCAAGTCGTTGTTTTCATTTTGCACTCGTGAATCAGGCCTGCAAACTCTGCGTCACACATCTAGAATGTCAGCGATGAGACAAAACAGTGACGCTGAATAAATTGACACGCATACTTTGCTGAACTCAAAGTATTGCTTTCAGTTCAGATTACAGTTGACAGTAACTGTGGGCATAATGTTAACATTCATTCATTCATTCATTCATTTACACTAAAATAAAAATCACTGTTACAGTAAAGCACTACAGTGGAATTACACAAGACCAATAATAGTATATTTAAATAATACTTTAAAATACAAAGTATTAGTAGTTGTTATCTAAAACTATTAAAAAATCATTCACAGTAATTAAAAAATAAAAATAAAATATAAATAACATGCATTAAGCATGAATAAATTGAAGTAATGCATTACTGAAACTAATCATACGTTTGTAATAATAATAATAATAATAATAATAATATATAATATATAATATATACTAAATATTAATAATAAATACAAATGAGAGTATTTTAAAAATTGCATAAATAAATTACAAAAGCACATAAAGAAGCTACAAATTTAAATAAAGTTAATAATTTATTTAAAAATAAATTCTAAAATTAAACAATCTAATTATCAAATTGTTATTAATAATAATAATAATAATAATAATAATAACAATAATAATAGAAAAAAAAAAATGGTTAGCTGGTAACTAAAACTGAAACTTTTAAAAATCATATCCAGTAATTAAGGTGAAATAAAACAAAACATAAATAATATAATACAACATTTATTATTATTATTATTATTATTATTATTATTATTTAATAAATTATTATATTAAATAATAATAATAATAATAATAATAATAATAATAATAATAATAATACTCAAAAAAAGTAGTCGATGTTAACTAAATTTGAAATTAAGGGGAAATAAAATAAATTATAAACAATACATAAATAAAACATTAATAAATTACAATACATTTAAGTAATACATTACTATAACTAATACTGAAATAAAAATAAATAAATAAATAAATAAATAAAGATAGATACAAATATAAAGTAACAATAATGGAAACAAATTACAAAAGCACATTGAAATTGTTAAAACTTAAACCAAAGTTCAAGTGAAAACTGAAAATATGTAAGAAGAAGAAGAAGAAGAAGAAAATAAGTAAATATTATAATAATATACACACACAAATATATATATATATATATATATATATATATATATATATATAATTAATGCAATTTACTAAACAACATAAAAATGACTAACACTTAAACTAAAGTTAAGATAAACTGTATTGTAAACTGTATAAATAACACGAAAAAATGATTATTTAAATGAACTGCAAGGGTGAAATGATAAACAGAATAATTGATATTTGTATTCATGTGGATTTTGTACAATTTTGTGAGAAGTCTTCAAAACATTTTTCAAAAACATTTTCAAAAAAATATTTCTAATTATATATATATATATATATATATATATATATATATATATATATATATATATATTTTATTTTTTTTTTTTTTTACCACATCATATCATATTTTTTAAAATATTAAAATATTTACTGTATACTTTAAATACAGTCTACACATCCAAATTATTATTCTCAAACAATTTTTAAAAAATGTATTGGAGAGTTGCACCAAATTACGTTTCACAACCATTTCACAACTGAACTTGCTTTAAAATACTTATTTTATATAAGTGAAAAGTATTTCATTAAAATAACATACTTTAGTGCAAACAGAATTTAATATTTCCAGACACTTCAATATATAAAGTAAAAAAAAAAAAACTATTTAGCATTTATATTAAATGAAATTAGTTGAACTTTAGAGTGTTTTTGACACACTTAATCCCATCTTTATATGTAATACATGCATACAACAGTTGAGAGAATAAATATGGAGATCTTCAATTCACTTCAGAAGGCCTTTATTAACCCCCGGAACCCCCGAATTACAAAGTGTGCTTTTTAAAAGTCTACTTAAGTGTGTACTGTTTAAGTACATGGTATTTATTTCATTAGTATTATCTGCAAGTACATTATTTATTTATTTATTTTTTTATTAAAAACACTTCTTTTTCACCATCTAACTTCATTAGCCCAATCAGTGGAAACCGGATTCTAGCTCATTTCAGCAAACCACCTTAGGCTGCTTTAAACGTTTTTCCTCAGGGGTTCTTTGTTTTGTTTATGAATGTTTTATGCTTACATTTGTTCTTTTGACTTTCGTTTCCCAGTGAAGCGGCCTGTCTCCACCCTTGTTTTGTCATACACAATGATGTGTGTGGACAGAAGAGGAAATGAGAATGAATTATCCGACAGCGTTTCTCTCAGCGCGGTGACGGCATGGGCAAACGCAATGCATCTCAATGGGAAGCGCTGCTTTCGGCATGAGCGTCCCTGAGTCTATGGCCAATTCATTCTCAGCCATCAGTCACTGCGCTGCGTCCTACTCTCGGCCTGTGTTTGGACAGGTGTGTTTGTATTTGGACCTTGTCCTTTTGACCTTTTAAAAAGGTAAGTCAAAGGAGTGCTCTGCACAGTTCATTCATCAGCCGTATTCTCCTTTTAAAAGTCTCTTTAAAAGCCATTGTCAGTGTATTTACATTCACATGTTTGACCAATCAAGCTAATGGCTAATAATCAGGTGACTCGCAGTGCTTCAAACCAACAGAATGACCTTTATATCTCATTTCACGGCTAAAATCGATGTATCAAAGGCTTAATATACTGGCATTCTTCAAGCACACATGGAGGGCCGACTGCAACAAAAAGCAGACGCTGGAGCTAAACAAAACCTCCTGCTGCTAACACCCCTGAGCGGACAACATGTCATACACCGCCTCAAGAGACAGCATTTGGGCTCTGTGTCATGTTAACAACAACTCGACACGTGTACCGCGGTAAAGAGGAGAGGGACTGGGGGAAGATGTGAACTGGGTGTGTTTTGACTTCAAATATACATGTAGCTAGCTTAGCTGTAGCTACTAGTAAAGTTCATTGTATGAAGATTAGCATGAATAGCTAATTGCTGCAGTATGAAATGATTCAAATTAGGGCTGTCATAATATCAGATTTTTCACTAGATGATATCTATAGAAATCTATAAAAATTACCACGTTAACAATATTTCATTCTTTAACTGTCCTGTTTATTGTCAATACCGGTATATTGCGACTTCCCTAACTAACACAATAGCGATATTTAATTATTTAAATATCACGATTATCGTCACTACTGGTATATTGCGATGCCCCTGATAAACACGTTAATGATATTTCATTCTTTAAATATCCTGTTTATCGTCAATACCGGTATATCGCGATGCCCCTTATAAACACGATAACGATATTTCATTCTTTAAATATCACGATTATCGTCAATATCGGTATATCACGATGCCCCTTATAAACACAATAACGATATTTAATTCTTTAAATATCCTGTTTATCGCCAATGCTGGTATATCACAACATCCCTAACTAACACAATAGCGATATTTCATTCTTTACATATCACGATTATCGTCAATGCTGGTATATCACAACATCCCTAATTAACACGATAATGATATTTCATTGTTTAAATAGCACGATTATCGCCAATACCGGTATATCGCGATGCCCTTTATAAACACATTAACAATATTTAATTCTTTAAATATCGCGATTATCATCAATGCTGGTATATCGCAACATCCCTAATTAACACGATAATGATATTTCATTGTTTAAATAGCACGATTATCGGCAATACCGGTATATCGCGATGCCCCTTATAAACACGATAACGATATTTCATTCTTTACATATCACGATTATCGTCAATATCGGTATATCACGATGCCCCTTATAAACACAATAACGATATTTAATTCTTTAAATATCCTGTTTATCGCCAATGCTGGTATATCACAACATCCCTAATTAACACGATAATGATATTTCATTGTTTAAATAGCACAATTATCGCCAATACCGGTATATCGCGATGCCCCTTATAAACACATTGACGATATTTAATTCTTTAAATATCGCGATTATCGTCAATGCTGGTATATCACAACATCCCTAATTAACAGGATAATGATATTTCATTGTTTAAATAGCACGATTATCGCCAATACCGGTATATCGCGATGCCCCTTATAAACACATTAACGATATTTAATTCTTTAAATATCGCGATTATCGTCAATGCTGGTATATCGCAACATCCCTAATTAATGATATTTCATTGTTTAAATAGCACGATTATCGCCAATACCGGTATATCGCGATGCCCCTTATAAACACATTGACGATATTTAATTCTTTAAATATCGCGATTATCGTCAATGCTGGTATATCACAACATCCCTAATTAACAGGATAATGATATTTCATTGTTTAAATAGCACGATTATCGCCAATACCGGTATATCGCGATGCCCCTTATAAACACAATAACGATATTTAATTCTTTAAATATCCTGTTTATTGTCAATGCCGGTATATCGCAACGTCCCTAACTAACACAATAGTGATATTTCATTCTTTAAATATCACAATTATGGTCAATACTGGTATATCGTGATGCCCCTTATTAACATGCTAGCGATATTTCACTATTTAAATATCACAGTTATTGTCAATACCAGCATTTTGCAATGCCCCTTATTAACATGCTAACGATCATTCACTATTTAAATACTACAATTATCACCAGTTTTATTTTAGTTAACAAAATGTTTTAATAATTTTAGTGTTAGTTAATTGTAACCGTATTTTAGTATCATCAACTTATTATTTTACTACTTTGCTTTTATATTTTCAGTTTTCATTAAAATCAAATTTTATTGTGTCTAATTAGTAATAACTTTTGTGCTTCTATTTAAATGTATTTGCATAATTTCTATTTTTTGTTCGAAGTTTTTTCGAAAAATTTATTTAATAGTAATCTGATATTTATCAATGTTAATTTAGTATCATGTATATACTCTATTATACAGTGTCTATATTACCATATTAGGAGTAATTAGTCACTGAGTAACTCGTATTCACCTGGTCTAGTGATTTCAACATGTTTGTCCTCAGCTTTTATCAGGCTACCTATATGACTGAAGTTTTCATCTAATGTGAGTCTACACGATTAACTTTTCAAAAGTAATATTCATTCATACATAACAGTTTTTAAATGATGGTGTTCACCTTTAAATTGTGCTAACATACAATCATTGTTCCCATCAGCAGTTATTACATTTCCCGGTTCATAATCATTCATCCAAACGTAATAACTCGCTTCGTATCTGAAATGACTTTTTTTATGGCCAACGTCACCGCAGCTGCTCGTTTTTCAAGCCCTCCTCTTCAACCACCTGACTCTTCAATCCATACAAATTCAGATGGATAAAATTAAGCACCTTTTTTTCAAATCGCTAATCCCTTTTTCACTCAGAAACAGGTCACAGAATGGAGGTAAAATGGCTTGCGAATGCCACTACATGTTGACTTATTCATCTTATTAGTTAGCATGAACTCCTCAGCCCTCCATGGACTGGGTTATTCAGGTTTTTCAGCCTAATAATGAGTGTCACGTCCCTTACGCTTTCAGTCGTCAGTTAATGAAAGTGCCTCAAGACCAAATGTAGAAGTTTTTTATCTTAATCCAATGATGTTGAGAAGAACATTATCATTAGGAGGAGTTATTACAGTCCATTCACACACTGGCCTTTATCAACGTTTGAGATAAATCAAACACATGTCCTGGTAACGTTCAGGTTCATGCGGTGTTAATGAGAAAGCTGCTGTTCCTCTCGTTTGCTGATCCGCTCCACTCATTCGGACTGGCTTTTTTTCCACTTCTTTTCCGGCTGACCTCTCCCAAACTCGCTGGCAGATTAGTTGTGGGCTCCCTCGGGGAATACAGAGGGCCAGTGTTGCAAATTTGTCACCCAGAGTGTTAAAAATCCCAGAGGAATGTTAATCTTTCTGGTCTCCTCACACACTCCAGTAATCCACCTACTGCCTCCAAGAAACCCGGCCGCCCCATTCCCACCGCATTACAACACCACTGCACATTAACGCATTTCTTTAACTCTCAAAAGTGTTTAGAGTGCATTTCAGAAAGACACAACCAAGTTATTTTGCTTCTTTAAATAAATAAATAAATACATACATACATACATACATGAATAAATGATTATGAGTATCCTTGTCTCACAATGAAATGTCACATTTCACCTCTAAATGAATGAATGAATGAATAAATACTACTACAAAAATATAATAATAATAATAATAATAATAATAATAATAAATTTAACATTTTACCTTTTTGTCAATTTCATTGTTCTATTGTACTCAGGGGTGATTTATCTATATTTTTATTTTATTTTAGTAAATATTGTGCAAACTTAAATATTGAATTATTATTATTATTATTATTATTATTATTATTATTATTATTACTTATACTACATTTAATATTTTAGCTTTTTTTTCAATTTTATTATTCTATTATACTCAGTGATGGTTCATGTGGATTTCTATTTTATTTCAGTAAATATTGTGCAAACTTAATTAAATACAAATTTAATTATTATTATTATTATTGTTGTTGTTGTTGTTGTTGTTTGTTTGTTTGTTTGTTTGTTTGTTTGTTTATTTAGGATTGCATTTAACATTGTACCTTTTTTGCAATTTTATTATTCTATGATTTCAAAATATTATTTTAAGAACCAATAATTAATTAAATATATCACATATTCAATTCTATTCTCAGCTGTGATTCTCAGAGGGTTTTTTTTTTAATTTATTTATTTTTTATTTATGTATTAATTATTATTATTATTATTAGTAGTAGTAGTAGTAGTAGTAGTAGTATTTTAAAAATAAAATATTATTATAATAAAATGTTATTGTAAGTACCAAAATTACCTTTAACATTTGACATTTCACCTTTTTAATATACTTTTTTTTTTTTTTTAAATAATAAAGTATTATAATAATTTATAATGCCTAATTTATAAATACATATTTATTTTAAAATAATGTATAATTACATAATAATCTCTATATTATTAGATTTAAGTGGTGATTCTCTGAGATTTAAAAATAATGTATTTATTATTAGTAGTAGTAGTATTAGTAGTATCATTACTATTATTATTATTATTATTATTATTACATAAATAAAATATTACTTTAAGAAACACTTTTGACATTTGACGTAATCTTTTTTATAAACATTATTATTCTATTATTAATAATGATTAATAATATATAATTTATTATAAAATAATTTATTACATAATGATGTCTATATTCTTACATTTTACTTATAATTTATAATTAATACACTATTACTAGAAAAGTTTGAAGTAACGTGTTTTAGTTAATGATGACATACGTTTTTATTTTAGTTAATTAATAGTTAGCTGGTTAGTTTGTAAACATGCCTTCAAATCAACCTAAATGCTATCATGATGTATACATGAATTAGAATTTAAATATTTTAAAATGTAAAAGTAAATATTACTACTTTTCTACTATAGTAATGAGATGTTAAAGTAGAAAAATGTGCTTAATTGTCATGAAGAATAAAATAAAATAAAATAAAATAAAATAACTTTATTATTTTGATAAATTATTTTGATTTTGTAGTCAAATATGACCCAGATGCTAAAGGTTACTATTCACCCCTTATGGATATTTTCTATTGCGATCTTCTATCCACAAAAAAAATAATAAAATAAATAAATGTCTTATATATACTATACTAAAGTACATGACCCATATGAAACATGTTTCTTTTACCTATAACCGGTATCACAACACAAGGACTCGCAAGACTCTGTGGAAAAGAGAAGCAGAGCGATTTTTAAGAGTTTGACCCACAGATCTGATTGAATGTTTTATGTGGAAAGCAGTCAGTCGGCGTGCTGTGATTCACAGAACATCTCACCCCCTCATAACCCAACCTTTACTAATTCATCACGCCCATCTGTTGTGCCGCACGAGCCTGGCCTCTTTCAGGCACATGAATGCAGTCGCTGGAAGGGATGACTTCTGTTTTCGGACAGGCCATGGCCCTGATCTTCTGCTCAATACTTTACAACCCAGAACAGCTCACAGTGACGTTCATTCAAAACCAGCACAATCAACATGCCTATTCAAAGAAATGCAGTTCTCTGTGACTTCTTGTCATTTTCAGCGTTTGATTTTAAAAACAACAGTTTTCACCAAATTTGATATCCATAATATGACATATTTACTCTAGACACCAGCAATGGCTTGAATTCTCTGAAAATCAACACATTTAAACATATATGGTATGACTATATTATTATTATTATTATTATTACTACTACTACTACTACTACTACTACTACTCTACTGACTACTGATGCTACTATTACTATTACTATTACTGCTGCTGCTGTGGCTGCCGCTATTATCACTACTATTACTATTAGTATTATTATTACTAATACTACTACTCCTATTATATACTACTACTCAGAGTTGTGGACTCGAGATGCATGACTCAAGACTTGACTCAGCATAATCAAAGAAGACTTGAGACTCGACTTACTAAATCTACGACCACTACTACTACTCCTGCTACTATTACTATTACTATTACGACTACGACTATTACTATTGCTACTACTACTACTACACTGTAAAAAACTATTTGTTGAGTCAACTTAAAATAATTTGTTACCTGGCTGGCTAAAAATTTTAAGTTCAGTCAACTCGAAAAAAGTTTAGTCAACTTGAAATGTTGTGTTTTACAAAGTGACAACTTAGATATTTGAGTTGATTCAACATAAAAATTTCAAGGCAGCCAAGTAACAAACACAGTTGTTAAGCAATTTGTTTGTTTAGTCAACTAAACTTTCTAAGTTGTCACTTTTGAGTTGACTTTTGAGTCAACAAATAATTTTAAGTTGACTCAACAAATTGTTGTTGTTTTTTTACAGTGATTGTTATTACTATTCTTCTTCTTTTCTTCTTCTTCTTCTTCTTCTTAATAATAATTGAAAATTGAGTGGAAAAAAAAAGAAAAAAAAAAAAAAAGAAAGTTTTACTGAAGCTTAACTGTGAGTAGATGTAACCAGTTAGGTATAATTATTTAAGTTTGATATTATTTAAGTCTTTTTTCCACACTTAAAAAAAATAAATAATAATAATAATAATAATAATAATAAAACAACTGTTATAGAGATAAGTGTTTGCTTTAGGTGGGGGTCTTGCTCCTTGAACTTTTTAGCATTAGTTTTTTCTCTGGTTTCTGTAACTGTGTGCTTCTGAAGCAAATTTGTTGAAAATCTAGTAAGATGATGATTACATTGTCAAGAAACATGTTTAAATTATAATGCATAAATTATTGCGACTGGATCAAATCTCTGGATCAGACTCACAGACATCAATAATCTGCATATGAACCTCAACAATGGTCACAGTAAACAAATTATTTTCCCAGTGGTTACCATTGTGAAGAGTAGTGCTGTCAATTGTAATTTTCACTTTGCTGCAACTTAAAATATATAACAATCTCAAATCGTAATTTCTCATTGAACCAACATTCACTAAACAGCAAAGAGCAGGTGTGCATGTTTTGACTGTGCTTGTTCTGAGCTTTACTGGAAGTTGTATGTTGGATCAACGTAATGGATTTAAGTTGAAATAACATTCTCTCATTTTATGTTACATAATCTAAAGTGTAGCCAGATATATACCAAACGTCTTAATATTTTAAAAGTTTTCCGAAACCAAATTAAACCAACATAATACATAAAGTTACTTTTGGCACTCGATTTAAAACCCCAAAAAAATGTTCCTTATAATTCCATTCCTACTTCCTTCTCCCATGGCATGGGTCACACAAGCCGAAAATGGTTTCAGAAGCAGAATGACTACATTTAATGAAAGATGAACGATTAGAACAATAATTAAGAAACTGAAAATAGGGTCAATTTGGTCTTTAAGCACAGTTTGATTTATCCAATCGTTCTCTATCTGTGTGTGTAGGACGATGGGACCAATGAGCCGTTGCAAGCGGCAGTTTCAAGCAAGGTGTGACTAAAGGTGCTTTTGAGCTGTCAACAAGTGCAGCCAACCACGCATTCTCCATCGCTGAGAGATCGGCACTTCGGCTGAACTTCCCAGGTGTGGCTGAAACCTGAAAGCGTAAATAAAACGATAAGAATAATTCAACGAGAACGGCAGGCACTAATAACAGTGTACATCCGAAACCACCTTTACAGGAAAGTCTCTTTCATGTACCGATACGTCGCACCTTGTTTACAACCAGAGGAACGCATGACGGATGTTCTCCGGTCGAGTCGAGAACCCAAACAACCGGAGCCAGACAGAAGCACAAAAGATGTTGAAAACCCGTCTAGAAGAAGAAGATATCCCGTTGCTCTCCACACCTCCCCGTTCCCCCGTCACCCCGTTCTCCCCTCGGGACACGGGAGAAAACAAGAAAGCAATTTGTTAATGCCGGCGGTGTCGAGTTATTGCTTTGTTTCCGATTTCACCAAGAGCTTCGGTGCCAAGGAAGAGTGCGAGCGGAGGATAAGAATTACAGGTTGTCCCGCGGTTCCTCGACAAAACAGCCCTTTGTTTGACACCTTGACAGTAAAGCAACCCCTCGGTCGGACACCTAGCGTATCTCTTTCACATTCTCTAGAATGACAACCAGATCTCAGAGACGAGGAAAGGAGTGTATTGAGTTTTCCCGGGCCTGCCAAAACCCTCAGAGAGGTCGCATAATTGGCATTTTTCATCTGAGATCTTCTTCAGAAGTTGGTACTCCCATCATGCCTCAGTCCTCAGGCGAGCAGATGCCGTCTGCGGGGCTCTGGTTTCACCGGGGCTTTGTGTTCGGCCTCAGTTATCAGAGATTTACTCATCTGCGGCACCTATCCCGTGGCATGAAGGGCCCGCTGGATTTATGGTTGCATGTGCACTGGGTAACCTTATAGTGTCAGGGGTTCACTTCGTGTCAGGTATTACACATTTATTGTGTGCGAGCTGTCGAAGGTATCAAAGAGTGAGTCTCAAAAGGGAGTGTTTTGACCGATGAACTTCAATGACTTTTGCAGCCGTTTGTGATTTTATGACATTTTTGTTCTCTCTCTCTCTAAAGAATGTTTTTTGCTTGTTTTAATTAAATAATTACAATGTTTTAACTTTTCCTGGCTTGGAGATAATAATATACAAAGAGTTCAGATGCAAGATGAAAAAAGCTCTAAATCTATCTTACTTCTTTCTTTAAAAAATGCATTTTTATCAGGCTCTGATGTGTAGGTTTCTACCTAAGTACTTCTGATTGGGCTGAGGCTGGGATCTTAGCGAGTTTGAAGTAAAAGTATTTGATGGAGGTAAAATATGTGTCAACCGAAATGGCTTTTAGGAGGGTTTGCAACTCTTCATACAGTACTGTGCAAAAGGTTTAGGCCTCTAGTATTTTCACCAACAAAAAAGTTCTTTAAGACCATTATTTCTATCGTTTGCTGTAGTGTGTCAGTGGGAAATATCAGTTTGCATTTCCAAACGTTCATTTTGCCATTAATTGTAATAATCCAGTGAGATTTTTGTTTGCGCAAGGAGTCTGACAACAGCCAGTGCTCCACACAGAGATCTGATCTCATCATCACCCAGTCTGTCTGGAATGACATGAAGAAGCAGAACAAAACTGAGACAGAATAAATCCAGTAAATGATCTGTGGCAACGTCTCCAAGGAAAGGAAAGCATGTGGACATGTGGCCAATTATGGTGTATTTGGTGTATTTTGGTGCCTTGCTCGAGGTGCCACCTCAGTTGTGGTATTAACCGAAATTCACTGATAATTCCTGCCGGACCTGGGACTCACGTTCGGTTACAAGTCCAACTCCCTAACCATTAGGCCACGGCTGCCCCAAAGATATATATAAATGCATTCAAAAAATATACATAAACAATTAAATACTAATAATAATTTTAAATAATTAGCCTCACTCTTCCCCAAAATTTTCACATATAATAATGTATTTAAATTATTTACATTTATTTAAAAAAATAAATAAATGTTGTTGTTTTTTTTTTTTAATAATTAACCTCACTCTTCCCCAAAATTCCCATAACAAACCAACCTACAAACAAACAAACACATAAATAAATACTTTTCCAATTTTTTTTTTTTTTTTTTTTTTTTTATTGAATTTTAAAATAAATATTACCCTCACTCCTCCCTAAAATTCTCATAACAAACAAATAAAAAAATAAAATAAATAAATACAAAAATACTAGATTTTCAGAGTTCAGATTTTTTTTTTAAATTGTTATTTTAATTTTAAAATAAGTATTAAACTTACTCTTCCCCAAAATTCCAAACAAACAAACAATAGGATTTTTGATAACACTTTAGAATAGGGAACATGTATTCACTATTAACCCTGACTTTTCCCTCAATAAATTCCTAATTTGCTTAATTAATATTAAGTTTAGGTATTGGGTAGGATTAGGGATGCAGAATAAGGCATTATTATGTGCTTAATTAGTACTAATAAATGGCCAATATTCTAGTAATATGCATGCAAATGAACAACTAGTTAAGAGGCTGTAAAATAAAGTGTTACCATTTATTTCATCATTATTTAATTTTTAAATAATTAAATATATTTATATTTAATTATATTTAAATATAATTAAAAACAAACATATAGATAGAACTACATCACTCTTCTCCAAAATGCAATAAATAAACTCCTTATTGTCCTTGATTATGAGTACCCTTATCTCACAATGAAATGATAAGTCATATTTCACCAAAACAAACAAACAAAAACAATGCCTACTTAAAAAAAAAAATAATAAAAAAAAAAATATATATATATATATATATATTTTTTTTTTTTTTTTGGCATTTTTTTGGCATTTTTTTTTGCGTTTTTTTTTGCGTTTTTTTTTTTTTTTTTTTGCGTTTTTGCCTTTAATTAGGATAGATCAGACTGACAGGAAATGAAGCAAGACAGAGAGAGGGGATGGATCTACATCCGGGACTCAAACTCGAAGTGCGACGCCCGAAGTGCAATAGCACTGTATCTTGGCACACTGCCCACTAGGCTACCGGCGCCCGACAACAATGCTTACTTTTAACACTAAAGTGACATTATCTTCATGACAATTGAGTATTCACCTCAACCTACCTCAATTTCATATTTTTATAATGTGGAGGAAAAAAAAATAAAGTTGCAAATCGAACCCAGCATAAATTAAATGGAATACAACACCATGATTTGGATTCCTACAATGGTACTTCTCAAGTGAAGGTTGTTTTCATTACCATTTGTTTAAATAAGAATATGGCAGAATGGCAAACACCACAATGATATCTTATTTATTTATTCATTCACATTACACTACTGCTAATCTTTTGGGGGTGGGGTGCTTAATTAAAAATAACTTCAATCATTTTACTTGGCTTTTCGAATGGTCGTCTCACTTCACTTCAATCCTAACAGAGTGAGATGATGGACAATGAACAGATGCTTACTGCTGTGTGAAAATGTGTCCATTCATCCTCTGTGTCTATCTGTCCCATCATCTACTTCATAGAGTGCAACCGTTTCATTGAGCGAAATGGAGTTTCAAGTGAAGAATAAAGAAGAATGCTTTCATTGGCAGAGCAATGGTTTTAATGCTTTTCCCATGATCTCCTTATTTTAGTTATTCTCTGGCTTCAGAATTGAGAAAGAAACTCAAGTCCTCTAAAAACAACTTTTGGCAGTCGCTCTCTCACTGGCAATTACACGAAGACAAGCTTCCAAAAAAGTTTAACGCAGAAATCTTCGGTGCCCTCGAAATCCTCATTTTGACTGACACACGCAAAAGCATAATGGCGAAGATTTGAATCTTTCCAAAGTTGGGAACCAAATTTATGCTAACCTTGAACTGAACTGTGGCGGTACCGTCCTTCTCCGCATTTTGCTGATCTCACTCATTGCTTTCACCGTGTCGTACATTCATGATTGAATACGTTGATTTCTATTCATTCTCCAATCTGCTGCTTTGTACTAGCAAATGATGGGAAGAGATAATGAAAAAAGAGAGAGAGGGGGAGATGGGAAGGAGAAATCAAATTAAAGAGACCGTAATCAACAAGCATCACATGGTAATTCAATTTAGGAAGTCTTTCTTATGACTTTCATTTCCATAGTTCAGATTGGGACTCATATGTAGCTCCTAAACAAAATGACTCTTTGACAGTTTATTAGCATTTAGAGTTGGGTCTCAGTGAGGACGTCCGGCTGACCTATGCTTTGCCTGTTACATTTGACCACCAGCACAAACTTGCCAAGCACTAATATACTCTTATTTGCGTGATAAATCAATTATGTGGCTGTATGAGAGTGATAAACAGAGCCATAGTTTTAATTTATGGGTACTGGCCCTTTAAATATACTTGTTTACATTGCTAATCTAGGATTAGCAGTATGGTTCATGCTAATAACACAAACCAGATACCACACAGGAAGAAACTTCATTACCAGGATGACGCTAATTGATCTGATTTGAAAGATATACCAGGAATGCGTCTGTGAAGCAGATATTTTATTAGCCAAAGACATACTGTATTCCTTTGAAGTTACATTAACGAGTATATATTTCAGCTTCATAATCTATGGTAGCGTCTGGCATTAGTACGAAAACAAGCGCAAGAAGAAGATTGCTTTGTCTGGCACCGGCTAAATTCTTTCATGGATCTGTGAACGACCAAAACAAAGGGAAGAAAAACATTCCATTTGTGTTCAAAAGAAAAGATGACTCTTCGTCTGTGGGCTTCATGACAGAGATGTCAAATACTGTCTCTTTGATATTCTGTAGATGTAGATTTTTGTGGGATTCAGGTTTATAGATATACTCTCAGCTGTTAGCGCAAGTTGCTAGCAATGCATAAGTAATGACTTTGGTTCTCAAAGGACATTTATAAGTATATACTTTGAAACATACTATGATATGTCTAGTCTAAATCTTAAAAGTATATGTAATGTTTTTGGAAATAACTTTAAAACACACTTATTTATGTTGACTAACATACTAAAGTACTTGAGTGTATTTATTTATTTATTTTTTAAATGTGGTGTGTCTAACTATGAAGTGCTCATATGAAGTACACATATAGTGTAAGTGGCAATTAACTCAGGATGCAAGTCAATTATGAAGGCCAGATTTCAAGAGCCAAAATAAACACTAGAACACACAACCAAGATCTCTACAGCAGATGCAAAAATATCAAGAGGTGCTTTCCATATTCATTCATATACTTTGTCCAATCTCATTCATTGCATGGTAAATTTCACATTGTTTGCTATATGAGGAAATAATAAGCATGAATAAGTATTTCAGTCACAGCTTATAATAATATTATAATATTATGATGTTTAATGTGTTGAATGGTGAAAAACTACTTACAATCTTGCCACTCAAAATGAAACACGTTCCAAAACAATTCAATTTGAATATGGTATGGATTTAATTAATTCACTTTTCTTTTATTTATTCATTTATTAAAGTTGCAGTGAAACTAGCAATTAAACAAATGTTATTGGATGAAAGTTGTGATTAAACATTGTTATTACATGAAAGCTGTGATGAAATAAAAGTTGAGATTAAACAAATGTTCATGAAATTAAAGTTTTGATGAAACAGAAGTTACAATCAAACAAATCATATTAAACTAAAGGCGTGATAAAACAAAAGTTGCAATTAAACAAACATTTTTAGATAAAAGTTGTGATTAAACATTGATATTACATGAAAGCTGTGATGAAATAAAAGTTGTGATTAAACAACTGTTCATAAATGAATGTTGCGATGAAACAAGTTGCAATCAAACAAATAATATTAAACAAAAGGTGTGATTAAACAAAAAATGCAATTAAACATGTTATTAAATGAAAGTTGTGATTAAATATTGATATTACATGAAAGCTGTGATGAAATTAAAGTTGTGATTAAACAACTGTTCATAAATGAAAGTTGTGATGAAACGAAAGTTGCAATTAAACAAATGTTATTAAATGAAAGTTGTGATTAAACAAAAGTTGTGATTAAACATTAACATTACATGGAAACTGTGATGAAATAAATTTGAGATTAAACAACTGTTCATGAAATTAAAGTTTTGATGAAACAGGTTGTAATAAAACAAATTATATTAAACTAAAGGTGTGATAAAATAAAAGTTGCAATTAAACAAACGTTATTAGATGAAAGTTGTGATTAAACATTGATATTACATGAAAGCTGTGATGAAATAAAAGTTAAGATTAAACAAATGTTTATAAATGAAAGTTGCGATGAAACGGAAGTAGCAATCAAATAAATAAAATTAAACAATGTGTGATAAATCAAAAGTTGCAATTAAACAGACGTTATTAGATGAAAGTTGTGATTAAACATTGATATTACATGAAAGCTGTGATGAAATAAAAGATGTGATTAAACAACTGTTCATAAATGAAAGTTGTGATGAAACAGAAGTTGCAATCAAACAAATGATATTAAACGAAAGGTGTGATAAAACAAAAGTTGCAATTAAACAAATGTTATTAAACAAAAGTTGTGATTAAACATTGATATTACATGAAAGCTGTGTTGAAATGAAAGTTGAGATTAAACAACTGTTCACAAATGAAAGTTGTGATTAAACATGTTATTAAACTAGAGTTGTGATTAAACATTGACATTACACGAAAGCTCTGATGAAATGAAAGTTGCGATGAAGTCGCAATGAAAGTAAAGCTGCAATCTTTTTCATTGTGATTGTTCATTAAACAAAAGTTTAAAAGTGGCTTATTGAGAAAAAAAAAATGTAGGGCAGGACTTAGTTTTATCTTTCAAATGCTGTTTAAAGGAAAGTGAGTTTGCAGTCCATTGCAAGAAAGGGGCAGGGTTTATGCAAACTAAATGATTGGAAAATCATACACATACATTACCTGAGAGATGGTGTTTGCTATATGGTGTTTAGGGTGGTTTTTAGGGCTTTGCTATGTGGTCAAAGGTATGCAGTATGGTCGCTAAAGCATTGTTAGGTGGTTGCATTAGACGTTGCTAAGGTAATAATGGGTTATGGGTGGTTAATAAACCACAAAATACAGCTACTTTTGAAGAGAAGTGTTTTTTTATGCCCAGAATGACGTAGTTAAACATCAACAGCAGGCCAAACCATAAACACACATGAAGACAGAGGAAGCAAATGAAAACCAATCAAAGGGTGTGAAATGCATCTTGAAATAATTACGGAGGAGCCAAACAAGGATGCCTAATTTTCCAAAAACATTCCCGACAGCAGTGTTGCACCACATCTGAGCACAGATCTTACCTGGGTCCAATTAAACAAGCATGGCTTGAGTAGTAGAGCGCTGCTGTATCAGGGGTGAAAGACCCCCAGGCACACGACTGGACATGTTCCAAGAACCTCCACATCTAGTGATCTCAGTTCTGATATCCACCAACCCTCAGGGCAGGAACTGATAGGGGTGTGAGGTTGTCCCATTTTAACTCTTTAAGGTATGAAAATTACAACGTACCACCAAGACATGCACTGCATTCAAATATGCATACTTTCATACTATATAATAGGCGAGAAAAAAGTAGTGTGTCCAGATTCATAGTAATAAATATTATTAAACAAAAGTTATGATAAAACAGAAGTTGCAATTAAACAAATGTTATTATCAAATGAAAGTTGTAGTTAAACAGAAGTTGCAATTAAACAAATGGGTAACACTTTATTTTACGGTTTCTTAACTAGTTGCTTATTAGCATGCATATTACTAGAATATAAGACATTTATTAGTACTAATTAAGCACATATTAATGCCTTATTCTACATGACCTTAATCTACATCCCTAATCCTACCCAATGCCTAAACTTAACAACTACCTTACTAACTATTAATAAGCAGAAAATTAGGAATTTATTGAGGGAAAAGTCGTTGTTAATAGTCAGTAAGTGTTCCCTATTCTAAAGTGTTACCAACAAATGTTATTATCAACTGAAAGTTGCAGTGAAACAAAAGTTGTGATGAAACGGAATGAAACGAAAGTGGTGATTTAACATTGCTATTACACAAAAGTTTTGATGAGTCCAAAGTTGCAAATTAAACAAAATTTGTGATTAAATGGAAGTTAATTCAATTAAACAAATGTTATTATTAAACGAAAGTTGCAATGAAACGAAAGTTGTGATTCAACATTGCTATTACACAAAAGTTGTGATAAGTCAAAAGTTGTGATTGAACAAAAGTTGTGATTAAATGGAAGTTGCAATTAAACAAATGTTATTATTAAACGAAAGTTGCAATACAACGCAAGTTGTGATTCAACATTGCTATTGCACAAAACTTGTGATAAGTCAAAAGTTGCTATTGAACAAAAGTTGTGATTAAATGGAAGTTGCAATTAAACAAATGTTATTATTAAACGAAAGTTGCAATGAAACGAAAGTTGTGATTCAACATTGCTATTACACAAAAGTTGTGATGAGTCCAAGGTTGCGATTAAACAAATGTTATTAAACAAAAGTTGCAATGAAATGGAAGTTGCAATTAAACAAATGTTATTATTAAACAAAAGTTGCAATGAAACGAAAGTTGTGATTAAACATTGCTATTGCACAAAAGTTGTGATGAGTCCAAAGTTGTGATTAAACAAACGTTATTAAACAAAAGTTGCAGTGAAATGGAAGTTGCAATTAAACAAATATTATTATTTGTGATGAAATGAAAGTTGTGATTGAACAAATATTTTTGAATGAAAGTTGTGGTAAAATGGAAGCTGTGATTAAAGAAATATTATTAAACAAAAGTTGCAATTAAATAAATGTTATCAAACGAAAGTTTGAAAGTTGGGATTAAACATTGCTATTACACAAAAGCTGCGATAAAGCGAAAGTTGCGATTAAACAATTGCAATTTTGGTTGTTCATTTACACAATAATGACGTTTTGGTGCCCTTAAAATGCAAACTTTAAAAAATGGGTTTCAAAGTGCACTTTTTTGAAAAACTATACCATTATCTTCTCTGTGGAAACTACAAAAACAAGTATTTGTGAAAATAGTGACGTAATGCGCATGCATATTGCATGTTCAGTCTATAGGTACTGTATGTGTGGAGGTGTGTACTGTTTTATTATAATGTATTATGTCATCTACTGGTCTGGCATGAGTAATACAGCTTTTTTTTCTTTTCTTTTTTTTTTTTTTTTTTTTGCTGATCCTTGTGAACAGGAATCATTTTGACAACATTGTCATCTATACACAAACCTTTTCAAAAACACAAATGAAAAACTTTGTCATGTAAACATACCCTCAGATCTGCCTACATCCAATTAACTACCGATGGATACTGTTTCATCGTGACATTAACATGAACATATCTGCCGTCATTTCTGTTTCAAAACACCTACGTCAATTCCTGATTTATAAAATCTAGTCCCATCCTACATATTAAAATCATGTTGAATATAAAATGGTTTGCAGATGTTGTTTTATGTGGTTTCTAAAGACGTTATTTTGGAATATCTGCCTCCTTGTAATTTAAAAATACTGTCGGATCAATACAGAAGTTGCAGCGTTATCTGGGGCAGTGGATTCATTTTGAAGTCTAACCAGGAAGCATGATAGAAGGGTGTTTTATTTTTATTTTTTCCAAATCCCAAATAACACACGGGCAATATTGCACAAACAGATAGGGAGCTGACAAAAAAAAAATCAAGTATTATAGAGGAGAGAGAAAATGATTCATTCCTCCCAGTAAGGCTGTGAATGATGAGGCTGTTACAGTCGGCGAGTAGAATGCATCTATTGCCGGTTGTAGTCTGGTATTTATTAGAGTAGACATGCCTACCTGGGGCCATTTGATACAAGTTAATATGTTCTCTGTGTTGGCCATAAATTTGAGGGTAATTTAAAGAGAAAAAAAGAAAGAAGCGGAATAACCTTTCTAATGACAAAGAGATAGCAAACCTTTGTTTCCTCAAGTTAGTCATGCAGTGGACTTTTAGTGCACCTGTACACATATATCACATCCCTGGGAGACAGGAAGTGCTGCCATATCACTCATTACCAATTCAGTCTTCGGGCCAGATGTTAGAGGCCTCTGCTCGGTGGAATTGCAATGTCTTCCATGGGATCATGATATCTTCTGTTCCAATTTCTTTTTCCTGTTTATAGACTTTTCCTATCAGGGGTTTATACAAAAACAAACTGGCCCAATATATAAATAAATAAAGAAATATATCCACTGAATACAAAAAATAAATCTTCTTGAGTTGGCTAACATAGATAAGAATTTGTCAAAATGAGGAGAAGGACTTGGTATTTTCATTTACAATGCAATTTTATGAATATATATATAATATAAGTATATTTACAGATTTTTAAGTCAATTATTATTATTATTATTATTATTATTATTATTATTATTTTAGTCATTTGTTTATTTTTTATATAAAATTAAATACATTTAGTCAAAAATACGTGAAAGACTTGTTTCATTATATATATATATATATATATATATATATATATATATATATATATATGTGTGTGTGTGTGCATGTATGTATTTTTAAGAAACACACCAATTAAAAAACAATAATAAAAAAAAAAACAATAAAATAAAATAAAATTATTAGGTGAAAGAGTTAGAATAGGAAATCATGAATAATTTAGTCAGTTTTTAAACCATAATTCCAGTTATTTATTACAAAATAAAATAAAATAAAATAAAAAGTAAATATAAAATATAATTAGTCAAAATTAAGTGAAAGACTTGTGATAGTCTTTGTAGCATAAGTTAGAATGAGAAATCTTAAGAAATTTTGGCAATAAATGAATAATAAGCAATAAAATACATTTAAAAGAAATTTATTTTGCAATAAAATCAATAATAAGCATATAAAAATATTTTATCAAAAATACAGAAAATAAACTGTAATATTACAAAATGTTATTACAATAGAAAATAATGGTTATTATTTTCATATACTTTAAAATAGAATTTATTCCTGTGATGCAATGCTGATTTTTCAGCTTAAGTGTCACATGATCTCTCAGAAATCATTCATTAGTAGAATTATCAGTTTTGGAAACAGTTGTGCCGCCAATGTTTTTTTTTTTTTTTTTTTGAACCTGTATTTTTTTTTTCTTTCAAGAACAACATTTATTCAAACTATAAATCTTTTCTAGCAATGTAAATCTATTATGTCACTTTTTATTAATGTAACAATTTATTAATTTCTTTCAAAAAAAAAAAAAGAATGAATAAACATTTACTGACCCCAAACTTTTGAACGGTAGTGTATATATATATATATGTATTGTCATTTTGCTCATCTATTCATTGAGGATTTAAGAACAATTTTGGCAATAAAATAATATTAATACAAAATTTAAAATAAATACATCAACCGATCAACAAACCATTTTGGCAACTAAATAAATATGCAGTAATATATATATAAAAAATAGTAAAATACATAGCATCAGTTAAAATGAGAAATCATGAGGCATGTTTGCCAATAAAATAAATAATAAGCAATAAAATAAAATATATTTTGTCAAAATTAGGTGGAAGATGTGTGATGGTCTTGGAAGGATCAATTAGACTTTTTTCAATTAGAATTTTTGTCAGTAAAATACATAATAAGCATAATAATAATAATAATAATAATAATAATAATAAAATAGAACAAAACAGCAGAACAACAACAACAACAGCAACAATAAAACTATTTATATATTTATACAAATATTAAATTATTCTTTTGGACATATGCTTAGAAGTAGCCTACACATTACCATGTACCAAGTACCATGTGAATAAATCCCTGTACTATGATATTACAATAGATTTGTAAAGGCTTCTGACCTTTTTTTTATACAGTGTTCAATTTCCTAAACATGCTGATAAGATGAAAAATTTGCAGTCCCTCTGGTCGGGCAGAAGTGTCATTTGGGTTAGCAGGAAAGTGAGCAGTTGTTTTACCCTGAGGGTCTTCAAGGGGCCGAGACGGTGATTGATAAGAAGTGTTAGGGTGAGTTTAACCCCTACCACCAGGACTGCCCTGGGTCAACACATCCTGAGTAATGATCCCTTCTCAGAAACTGTGATGGATCACTGACCTCAGACCTGTGGAAGGCATCCACCCAAACCAGGAAGTGTTTGTTTGAGAGATCTCTGTCCATTCTTTACATTAACAAGTGACTGATGAGATCAACTTGATAAACCATGCAAATGCTGGATTCTGAAGTCACCATTTCCTTGTGAGTTTCAGGAGGAAGATTGAGAGTTTGCACAAATGTGTTTTTTTTTTATGCATTAACACAAGATAGAAGTAAAAAGCCCGAAATGGGAGTTTATTGTTAGGTCTGTCATGCCATAGGTATCTGTCTGATGTACTTCCTGTTAGCTGTAGCTGAGTAGGCTGTCCTGGGGCAAAGCAGGTAAAAATGACTCTGGTAATGTGAGTCACAGTCTCAAAACTTATTTTCTAAACTTAGTAAGCTGCCTGGCTGTCTACTGCAGCTTCCTTGTGAGGAAACTAACATAAATTCCAAATAAAGTGAGAAATTGATCAAATTAGAAATTACAGAAACTGAGAAACTGGAAATAAATTGAAACATTTAATTGCTAAAATATTTGTTTCATTTGCATTATCCAGACTTTTTTTTATTGATTGATTGATTAGATTATCCAGACATCTGTTTTTTTTTTTTTTTTTTTTTTAGTTTTGTTGGGATTATCCAGATATTTGTTTTGCTTGTAATATTCAGATAATTGTTTTGCTTAGATTATCCAAACATTGATTTAGTTTTTCTGTATTTGCAGATAATTGTTTTGTGTGGATTATACAAATATTTGTTTTTAACTGGTTTATTCAGGTTTATCTTTTTTTTTTTTTTTTTTTTTTTTTAACCATTGATTGATGGATTGTCTTGATTATCACAATATTTATTTAATTTTGTCTGGATTATCCAGCAAATTGTTTTGTTTGGTTTTAATTTGTCTGGGCTACCCAGACATTAGTTTGGTTGGTATTGTTTTGTCTGCATTACACAAATGTTTGGTTTGTTTGGTTATGATTTGTGTTGATTATCCAGACTTTTTTAGTATTGTTTTGTCTGGGTTACACAAACATTTGTTTTATTTGGTTTTAAACTGTCTGGATTATCCAGACAATTGTTTTGTTTGGTGTTGTTCTGTGTTTTGTTTTGTTTATCTGGATTAATTTAACATTTGTTTTGTATAGTATTGTTTTGTCTGGATTACACAAACATTTGTTTTGTTTAGTTATGATTTGTCTGGATTATCAAGACATGTTGTATCATTTTTTCTGGATTAAGCTAACATTTGTTTTGTTTTGTTTTGTTTTGTCTTGATTATCAAAAAAAGTTTTGTTATTATTTGTCTGGATTATCAAGACATTTTGTATCAATTTGTCTGGATTAAGAGAACATTTGTTTTGTTTTGTTTTGTTTTGTTTTGTCTTGATTATCAAAAAAAAAAAAAATAAATAATAATAATAATATATTTGTCTGGATTATCAAGAAAAGTGTTTTGTTTGATTTTGATTTGTCTGGACTATCCAAATATGTGTTGGTTTGGTATACTTTTGTCTGGATTACAAAAAAAAAAAAAAATGTTTTGTTTGGTTAAGATTTGTCTGGATTATCCAAACTTTTTTTGTTGTTTGGGATTGTTTTGTGTTTTGTTTATATTGATAAATTATATATGTTTTGTATCATATTGTTGTGTCTGGATTGTTATGATTTGTCTGGATTATCCAGACTTTTTTTTAGTATTGTTTTGTCTGGGTTACATAAACATGTTTTTTGTGTTTGTTTGTTTGTTTTGTCTTGATTATCAAAAAAGTTTTTTATTTGTCTGGATTATCAAGAAAAGTGTTTTGTGTGGTTTTGATTTGTCTGGACTATCCAGACGTGTTTGTTTGGTATTGTTTTGTCTGGATTATCAAGACTTTTTTTTTATTTTGTCTTGATTTTTTGTTTGTTTGTTTTTTTATTTGCTGGATTATCAAGAAATGTGTTTTGTTTGGTTTTTATTTTTTTGGACTGTCCAGACATGTGTTTGTTTTGTATTATTTTGTCTGGATTGCAAGAACATTTGTTGGTTACAATTTGTCTGGATTATTCAGACTTATTTGTTGTTATTTGATATTGTTTTTGTTTTGTTTATCTGGATAAATAAATTATACATCTGTTTTATATACAAGTTGTTGTGTCTGGATTACACAAACATTTATTCTGTTATGTTATGATTTGTCTGGATTATCCAGACGTGTTTTTTTTTTTTTTTGTCTTGAAAAAAAAAAGAAAAAAGAAGAAAAGGTTTTGATTTGTCTTCATTATCAAGGTATTTTATTTTGTTTTGTCAGTATTATTTTGTTTTTTTATTAATTAGACATTTGCTTTGTATGGTATTGTTTTGTCTGTATTTCACAAACATTTGTTTTGTTTGGTTTCGATTTGTCTCATTTTCAGGACTAAATTAAACATATGTTTATTTAGAATTAACTTTTTGCTTGCCTTGTCCACCATTAGATTGCTTTTATTTATTAATTTAGCTATTTACGACTACGCATTTTGAGATTGCCCTCCATGTTACGGATACATTTGATTTCACAAAAAAAAAGAAAAAACAGCTTTTCTGCTTGGATCGCACCAATAATATCGCACTGCTCATAATAGATGCAGCCTCACAAGGTTATGAAACACGGCCATCCTGCTGTAGACACATGAGACGAGCGTTGATCCGCAAAACTGATGTGCGCTTCCTTCCATTCATCACTCATCCCCGTTTATCATAGTCGGAGTATTCTGTTTGGGTGCAAAACAGAGTCTTCAGACCTCGAAGACGTTGAGATATTGCACTCAAAACAACTTTGATGTCAGTATGGTGTTGGCTGTACTGCAATCCATCCATTACAGAGCAAACAGCAGGTACAGACATGTTTGAATCGGCGATCTCTCGGTCGTGTCTTTCTCTGAGTAATCCAGAGGGAGGGGCTTGAGAAGAAGAGATAAGGTGAGACAGGATAAGATCAGTGCTTGAGGAATGCAAAGTATCCCGCTTCGCACCAGCTTACACCTGGAGGCACAACACAGTCTGAGACGATCGTAAAGCACTTATCTAAGAGGGTTTGTCATCATGCTACTTCATCTGCTGATTAATCTCATCATGTGACGCACACCGATGACTGTCCATTCTATGCTGCCGTGCATTTTGGGACTTTGAACACTTTTTGTGTCCTACTAGATACCCTTCTATCCTACTGTGGTTTGTTAAGATCCTGGTCAAGTAAGGGTCAGATTTATTAGTATAAGACAGTATATCTAAATGATGCTTTATGCAGAAAAAAAAAAAAAAAACCTGGAAGAAATCTGATAAACATCAATGACCAGGTTAAATGGCAGCTGACTAGTCAGCTAGACTGGAATTCTATTCAATAGAAAACAATGTTTTCTATTTAGGAATGTTCATTTCGTCTCACGCATATGACAGAGTTATCTTGTTTTGTCATGCTAAATTTGTTAAGAAAATGTGAGGTTTATCTCCCCACAGGGGGAGAAAAAAATGTTTACGGCTAATGCAAACTCAAGTTTAATTTATTGATTTTTGTAATTAATATTATTGTTTTCTTACGTCCCCACTGATAAGTAGGTTTAGAGGTGGGCCTTCACCCCTATATTTTTCTCAAAAATTCATACGATTTGTACCAATCAAACCGTTCAATCAGGTCATATCATTAACCTTAAATATAAGCAATAGGAGCAGTGATGCTCATCTGGGCAAACGCTGTTTACAAACTCTTTTTCTACAGGAAGCTCTGTGTTTCCACCGAGTTGTGTGTTGGCTTGAGAAACACGCTCGACTGCTGGGGAAGTGGAATTACGCTTTAATTAATGTTTAGCTTGAGGCTGGAGCTCTAGGTGGGGGGTCAGTCTACATGGCCTTGCATTTTCCCACAATGCTCTGTAAGTCTGTGTGCTGTTTGTGTGAGAAACCGAGAGGAACAGAGTTTCACAGCACCTGGATACTTTCTCTGCTCTGTCATTAACAACCACTGAGCCCGGCCCAGTCAGCAGATGCATTTTTGTGTAGTTGCACAAATGCATGTGTGTGTGCGTGCATCCTTGTTTATCTGAACACTTCTGAAAGTCATTGGACTGGGTTTTTTTATTTGGCAAATGATAAATCAGCTGAAAAAATTCCAGTAGAGTTACTTTGAAGGAGGAACCCAAGTCATATCAACCCAGCAAAAACGCACTTATTTTACGAGGTGCTGATTAGGGCTGGAAAATTTCAGTGAACAAATATTTCCAAAATTGTCTGTAAGTTTCCAAAAAATCCTGGAAAGTTTCCAAAAATTCTGGAAAGCTTCCCTTTGGAACCCAGTGGTAATTTCGTATAAATTTGTACAAGTTTTTAGAAAAAAACTAGGGCTGTCAAACGATTAATCGCGATTAATCGCATCCAAAATACAAGTTTATGTTTACATACTATATGTGTGTTTACTTTGTATATTTATTATGTACATATAAATACACACACATACATGTATATATTAAAACTAAATATTTATATGTATATATATTTATACCTGTATACATTTTAGATTATAAATAAATATAAATATTTTATATATAAATCTAAAATATTTTTCCTTAATATATACATGCATGTGTTTGTATTTATATATACATAATAAATATACACAGTACACAAATATATAGTATGTAAACATAAACTTTTATTTTGGATGCGATTAATCACGATTAATCGTTTGACAGCACTAAAAAAACATAAGCATGAAGGGCCACCCCAAACCCCACTTTTAAATATAACATTACAGGGAAAAAAGCAGATCATACAAAAACTAGTCTTCCGTAGCCTTCAGACTGATGGCAGAAGGTGTGGAAACCTTGGCCGCTTTGAATGGCCAAGAACCAATCAAGAGTCTTAATGACTTAACGACAGGACAAACAACTAATCTCGTTTCGTTTTGTGCCATGTCATGTTTAGGAATGTGGAAATGTTCTCACAATAACAGACTGTGTGTAAAACTCTTGGACATATTTTAAGAAGTCTATGCCGGGAACTTTACATATTTCACATACTTTAGAAAATCCAACGTTTAGTTGATCCCGGTAAGTGCTCATTGTCACAGATGTAAACACGACAACTTTCTTCTTCCATGAGGGGGTTTGGTGTCACTGCATTTTTGTTTCCAGGCAGAACGTTAAAGAACTCAACACCAACATCTCTCAGAAATCCTGTATTATTTAAACAATTCAATGACGACTTCAAAACTCCTGAAATGTTTCCAATTTAATGTGCTGTATACATCAAATGTTCAGCCAACGGTCTGAGGGCATGATGGCTGAGACTATACGAAAACAAACAAATGAAATCATACGAATTCATGAGAGTTGCCCCCAATAGTCAACTAACCATTAGTCGACAAGAAGAGACTTGGTCAAAATTTCATTAGTCGCTTAATTGCACACACACACACACACACACACACAAAAAAAAACAAATAAAATAAAAAATACATTAAAAAATCCACAGGGAGTGGTGAAGTCACACAGTCTGTGACGGACAGATCATTATAATACTATAATACATCAGGCAGGGCATCCAAATGCTCACCTATAATTCATCAACCTCAAATTTCATCTGAAAGATGTAAGTGGTAGTAACATTACATGGTTGCTCAATCTAATGTTAACCTAGAAAAATGTGCGCTATTGTAGTGTCCGTGCGGAGTGTGGAAGCTGAAAAGTAGTGTGCTCACTGCATGACAGATGGAGGCGCCAGTGCGGTCACTTGCTCTTAAAATACTACTTTATTTTTGGTCATACAGATCAAAGTAATACATCATTTGAATTTACTAAACATTGCGCTTTTGTAAAATAATTAAAGCGAACAGGATGTACTTTCTGCCGTCTCGGTCTCTGTGTAAACTCTGCATATACTTGCCTTACAGACATGAAAAAAAATATATAGAGAAAGTGAAATGTCTAACCTATTGGAATAGAAAACAAATATTTTTTTAATTATGTCATATGTATGAAACATGCATACAGGCGCATCACTACTGCGGAGATGACGAGTCAGTGTCGCTGACCTCATCTCTTAAGCTGAAAACAAAGAAAGCACTAGTTTATCAACAAAAATATTAAAACATTAATGCAGTCTTCTTGCTATTTTTCCCTGACACATTCGTGATTATTATATCTGCCAGTTATAGGCTCATTTTGATGACTTGTATGGTTTATTAATAAAACTGAGACTAATAGTCGACTAATGCTTAAAATGAACGACTACTAGTTGACCAGAAAAATATTTAGTCGAGGACAGCCCTAGATTCTTACAAAGTAGCCACCATTTTGCCAAATCATAAAATAGTTACGAATATAAACTGAAATTAAATTGTGTTGGTAATATCTAAAGATCAGAATGTCACATTGACTTAGGGTTGGGCTCTTTTGGCTTGGGCCAATACAAACAACCTAGAAACCTTCTAAAGCAATCTAGAAACTGTACTGAAATATTAGTTGCTATTTTAGTTTTCTTTATGCAAAAATGTATTGTCATAGCTTTAAAAAAATAAGGTTGAACCACTGATGTCACATGGACTAAAGCTCTCAGATTTCACAGATATCTTAATTTGTGTTCCGAAGATAAACAAAGTCTTATGGGTTTGGAACAACTGGAAGGTGAATAATTAATGACAGAATTTTCACTTTTGGATGAACTATCACTTTATTATTATTTTATTTTTATTATTATTATTTTCTATTGACAACCATACTTATGGTTAAACATCTAAGAGTACAGATGTACTTTTTTCCCTGTTGGACAATAAAACAGCGGGCAAAATGTCCACAGACGTACACCAACAGGGTGGCGACTCTTCCCACATGGTGTTCCCAGCTATTGCTAGGCTCCAAGATTATTAGAGTTATGGGAAATTGTGGAAACGTTTTGTTTGCTCTACACATCAAAAATCTTTCAGTGACGATGAACAACTTGGAAAATGACTGTGTACTTTCCCTAAATTGGGCGTTGCAAAAGTTCAAAAGAGGTTACGTTTAATTCTTAATGCTCTGTCAGATCCTTTTGTTGATCTTTTTGATTCGATTCTTTCTCTCTCTCTCTTTCATTATCATCATTGATGTTGATCTTTCCATGACTCCATGCTCCATGTTTCACTGCAGCGAGTGTGTCTTGGAAGCGTCGCCCCGGTTTCATGTTCAAAGTCCTCCATTGCTCATATTCACAGTGTTGAAGGAGCCGTGTTGGCCGTAGATGAACGACCGGCGATCATCTGCTATGTGTATTATGGTCTTTGAGGTATGTTGATTTTGCACACATAAAACACACTAAAGAATGTAGACTGACTAACCTGTTTTCATACAATCCAAGAAATCACAGAATTAATATCTTTAAGGGGCCGTTCATAAAGGATGCGTTTGTGTTAGTTTTAATTGTTGGTCTACTCTATAGAAATGTTCTGCACTGCAAAAAAATTACATAAATGTGTTTGCATTGAAATTTTTGTATTTATTATTTAATAAATTATGTTTTAAATTGTTTTAAGTAAATTATCTATCTATCTATCACAATATGATCATTCAATTTTTTTATTGAAGTTTGTATTTATAATTTTGTCCCCATGTTAGGTGCCACTTCTTTCGCGGAAATCACCTTTCACATGAAACTAGACTCTCAGTTTCTTTATTCAGCTTATTCATTTTTGTTATTCATCTGGATAAAAAAATGCCACACACTATTTTACACATGAAAAACGCTACAATTTAGACACTCTTCAGGTTTGGCCCACCGAGTTGAGGGTTTCATTGGTAAAATTTCCATTTGTAAGCATAGCAAGAGTGCGATAAAAGATCGGGGCGACTCGCGGCGGGAGATAAACCGGAAAATAAGCTTGAATTGTTGAGTGGATGAGAGCAAACAATCATTTTCTCTGTTAGCCTTTGAAACCAGTTGAGAAGAGAACAATGTTTTCAGCTGGGCTTTATGGAGATTTTTTCTGAGGTACCGTGTTTCAAAGCCAACGCTTTTGGAAAGTGCGGTGGGAGACAAACAAACATTCGCTCAAAAGAGCTTATCTGCGATGATCATATCAGTGATGATTGATCACCGTTTATTTTTAATCCTGCATTAAAACTTATAGTTAGTGTTTTGAAATCTATAATTTAACTCAGCGTCCTTTTACTTACAGGGCATAATGATATCCCATTTTACGCTTCTCATAAATGAGCCATTTGTCTCACAGTTTGTCTATTTTCTTTTCTGTACAATAATACATTAGGAGCCAGTTTCGGCTCTGAGTGAGTGTGTCTTAACTGTAATTGAATCAGGCTTTATTTTCCAGGAATTTAATCAAGTGATTATCTCCAGCGAAAAGGAAAGAACATCAATCCCAACAATGAATACATTTTTGGGTTGTTTTTGTCTTTTTAAATAAAGTTTAAAGAATAAGGTTGATGCTTTGTTTGACTAATAGACCCTTGAGTAATCACTTTGACCTGGGATTGAAATGTTTTGTTCAGTCCGCTTTATGTAAACCTACAACATTAAACAGACATTTTGGATGAATAGTGTTTGTGACAGTTCTCAAACTCACTGCCAACTGCTGCTTCTTAATATCTGCCAGTTTCTGTCCAAAAAGAAACCAAACGAATTATCGTTTGATTAAGTTTTAATAGTTTAAGTTTGGTTTGTTTATTTTTTTAACCCCTGCCTCCGCTCATCGTGACGCATAACACCGCAGGCGCCGGATTCAACCACAGCGCATGTTCGTGCGACTTTAATTCTTTTATACTCCTCTAATCATTCCCATAATCACTTATTTATAACTTACAGATTGGCAGAGTTGTCCACTCCCACACATGGGAGGTACAGAAATCTTTTAGGATCTTGTGTGCTTGGAAGCTCCCATAAGATTTAGAACTGACTGTACTTGCTGTTTGTCATGAAATTTCGTAATACAAAAGTTCCCACATCTTTTCAAAAATGACTTTTCCAGTTGTTCAGGATTATGAGACATAAATCGCCACCTTGGATTTCTAAGGTTCTATCTGCATTCTGAGGTTTTGAGACATTGAGCATTGAGTTTTTGCATGTATTTTATATATATATATATATATATATATATATATAATAAACTTTATCATTCCAAGTTGCCGATTTTTTTTTTTTTTTTTTTTTTAAGAAATGGTACTTATAGAGGTAGTACTTAGCAGACAAACATTTCAAAGGCAAACATGACAAGAATATTTACTGCTGAAATGTAGAGAGTCTTAATGTTTTTTTTTTTTTTTTTTTAGAAAAAACTTGAACAAATTGATTCTTTACAAAAGTTTTCTAAAAGTTATCAACCTAGAATACCTTACTAACTACAATTTTCATCATGCAATCTGTAATTAGTAACACATTACAATTTGTAAGTAATCTAACCGGCAGTAATTACAAAAAACTGAATTAATTAAGAATAATATTAAGAATATGCTGCATTCCCAAAGTGTCATAAGAACTTTCTATATAAAAACTATTTTTTTTCTTTCCTTAGGAAACTTAAGACTTTGAATTTCTGAAAAGAATATTTTTAAAAATCATCATAAATAAGTTAAACAAGAAACAATGAAAGACAAAGTGTAAATGAATGCAACAGACTGCTCCGTTTTTTTTAAATAACTATTTAAAACACATTAAAAACTCTTGTCAAGTCAGTCATGGCAAAAATTATGAGGACATTTTTGATCATTATGATAATCAGCAGACAGCATAAAAATAGCTTTGGTGTTTTTTTGTTTTGTTTTTTTTAATCAAGATGCAAGTTTCTTAAGTTTCATACAACTTTTTCAATAATTCTTCAAGAACGTTTCTAAGAAGAACTTATCTTACATTATGAAACTTTATTTTTTATTTCTTTTGTTATTTATTTTCAAAATGTACTAACTTTGATGCAATCATAAATCCACCTTCCAGACCATGACCATTTTGTCTGATCCTGAGTCACTATGATACGCCTATAATAAATGTTTTTTTATTTAGACTATTTTAGACCTGTCGGGATGCCAACTAATGCAGAGTAGCGCTGTACCTGCATTAAATGTCATGTCTATAAACAGAGAGAAGTATCTCTGGCTACAATGTTCCGCCACAAGATGCATGCAGTTGTATTTATTAACTATTAGATCACCAAAAGTTATAGCGTACTTTTATAAAATATCTTAATTTATTTTGGTAACACTTTACAGGCCTTTTTAAAGTTAATAATGTTCACGCACAGATTTTTTTTTTTTTTAATGGTGTTAAAAAACACAACATTTTATCCTAAAAAAATGGATTAGTAAATGTTAAAAATGCAATAAACAAAAATAAATAATATGCTGTAGAAGTATTGTTAATTTATGTTAATTAATGTAGTTCACTAATGTTAACAAATGAAGCCTTATTTTAAAGTATTACTTTTCTTTCTGTGAAGTATCCAGCTTCCAGGTGAAAGTCACTGAAAGTCCAGTTTCAAATATTGTATACAGTACATTATAGATATAAAATTACTTGTAAATGCCTTAATGTGAAGCAGCGTTACCTTATGTTTATGTAGTTTAAAAAAAAGGTACTGTCCCTTTAATTAGATTCAGTGTAGTTACAGCATTTTGTTACTAGTTTGTAGCACAACTAATGACATTTTAATCTTGACTGTAGCTATAACAGCTTTCATTTATGTTTAGTATGGAAAGTTACCATTTCAAAGTAGCTTCCCCAACCCTGTTTTGCAGACTAATTTAGCTTTGCCCCAAAACATGCAAATAGGTTGTTGTTGTGCAATGTGCAAAATGTCAAACTTGTCGTCATACCAGAAAGACTGACTCTGTAAACTGCTGTCATGCCAGTGGCATTAACAAACTATGGCATCTTTAGCGATCTGATGGCGAGATCCGATTTAGTGGTTGGCTAGATTACTGTCTAACCTCAAAGTAGCACACGTAAGCGGTGTAACCTTTAAGTACTTTATAAACTGCTCACAGGTATACAGACTCATTTCATGTTCTAAATTTATTACTGGATCAGACTGCAAACATGAGTAAACAAGCTCATAAAAACTCAAATGAGGAATAATTTAGTGTTGTTTGTGATGGTTTCAGCATGTTACAGCTACATTGATTGAGTTTGCTTCCAGGCATAGACATATTTTGTGCAGCTTCTTATGAAAATCATACACCAAAAATCAAGAATTAGTGAGACTGAAATCTTCTATTCTATTAGATGTGTGTGAATTCTATACTATATAAGATATGTATGATATATATGTATGTCATTCTATATTGTATGTGTGTCAATTATTCTATTCTATTCTATATTAGATGTGTGTGATTTCTATAGTTTTCTATATTGAATGTGTGATTTATATTCTATTCTATGTTAGATATGTGTGAATTATATTCTATTCCATTCTATTAGATGTGTGTGAATTCTATTCTATTTCATATAAGTTTCTTCTATTATACTCTATTAGATGTGTGCCAATTATATTATATTGTATTATATTTTATATTGGATGTGTGTCAATTATTCTATTGTATTCTATATTAAATGTGTGTGAATTCTATTCTATTTTGTGTTATATTAGATGTGTAAATTATTCTATTCTATTCTAAACTAGATGTGTGTGAATTATATTCTGTTTAAATCTATATTTGATGTGTGTGAATTCTATTCTACTCTATACTAGATGTGTGTGAATTCAATTCTATTTTATATTAGATGTATGTGATTTATGTTCAATTCTATATTAGATTCATGTGATTTCTATTCAATTCTATATGTCAGTGGATTATATTCTATTATATATTAGATGTGTGTCAATTATATACTATTGCATTATATTCTATATTGGATGTATGTCAATTATTCTATTCTATTTTATATTAGATGTGTGTGAAATATTCTATTATATTCTATACTAGTGTGTGAATACTATTGTATTCTATACTAGTGTGAATGTGTGAATAATATTCTATTCTATTTTAGGTGTGTGATTTCTATTATTTTCTATATGTCAGTGAATTATATTCAATATTAGATGTGTGTCAATTATATTCTATTGTTTTCTATTGTACATTGCATGTGTGTCAGTTCTTCTACTCTGTTCTATATTAGATGTGTGTGTGTGTGTGTGTGCGTGTGTGTGAAATAATATATTCTATTCTATACTACTTGTGTGTGAATACTATTCAATTCTATATTAGATTAGTGTGATTTCTATTATTTTCTATATTATATATTGGTGAATTCTATTCTATTCTAGATGTGTGTGAAATCTATTCCATATAATTCAATATTAGATGTGTGTGTGTGTGTGTGTGTGTGTGTGTGTGGAATCTATTTTATTCTATACTAGGCGGGTGTGAATTCTATTCTAATCTATATTAGATGCGTATGATTTCTATTGTATATTAGATGTGTGTGAATTGTATTGTATTCTATTCTATATTATATGTATGGGAAATCTTCTGTTCTAAACTAGTTGTGTGTGAATTCTATTCTATTCTATTTTGTGTCAATTATATACTATTGTATTATATTTTATATTGAATGTGTGTCAGTTATTCTATTAATTTCTATATTAAATGTGTGTAGAAATGTTGAGCCATATTGTAAAATAATTAAATAAAATAATGATAATAATAATAAAAAAAAAAAAAAAAAAAAACGTAAAAAAAAATAAATAAATTCTCCCACCCCCACATCTGCTTCTGATTGCCTGTTTATGGCAAAAGTTCATTTTTTTCAGCCAGATTGTGTAGTTCCTGCATCCACCAGCAGGGCTTACTAGACAGTGTTAATCAGCCAAAACTTGAGCACTTGGTTTTACTAACTTCTGCCATTTTGCAGATTGCAAGCGCATGTCCTCTATCCCGCTAAAGTCTGATCTCTTGGCCCAGACACTCAAAATGATTGACAGGCAGAGCCCATTTCTAAATGACTACTTTTCTGATTGGTTAAAAGCATCATGCTGCTCCCCTGATGCCTTTTTGTGTTTACAGAGCCTTGGGCTGTCGCAGATACAGCTGTGATTTTTCACAACAACTATTTCAGTCATATCTGTCAGGTAATAGAGACATTTTGTGCTCGTTAAAAAAAGTTGCTTACAGCACCTTTAACATAATCCATATTCGCTTCAACAAAACTTGGACACACATCAATTTAGAGGTTCCTGACATAACCAGACAACACCACCACATGCCTGTAATTATAGCGAATTCATAAACGTTCCCTCAAACTGAGACGTGCCAAGACATGCAAGTCTACGGTTCTCACGCTAGACTGTGAGACTAATTAATTCAATATTGCAACTGGAAGATTAAAGTCTTTTTTGCGTGTGACAGTGCGGCGTGGAAGGCGCTGCTTTGATCTGCATATCTGTCCACTCTTTTTGACTCTCGCACAGACTTAATGAATATTTTGCTTCAGTTGTGCTGTCATCTATCAGCACCAAATGACAAAACAACCAGCCACAGGATAAACTAGTTTACCGCACCTCTCACCTCATCTCGCCTGAATCGGCATTGTTTGTCCTCTTCAGCTTATTTACAGTGATTGTAGTACTTTGTGTGTGTGCTGTTTTTTTTTTTGTTTTTTTTTTTTAAGGTAAGAGGCTGGAGGAAGATTACAGGTGAGGGAATTGTCAAACCCTGCAGTGAAAATATAAAATAAGGTATTAATTGTATCAATAGCTTTGGCAAAGGATCGTAATTGCAAAATTGTTCATAGATTTCGTTTTCAAGCGTAAACAATTAAAATAAGATAGTTTAAGTTGGTTTGCATAACTACTAGTCAAAAGTTAGGAATAATTAAGAATAATTTACTTTTTTTTTTATTTTGTGTTTTGGGAAAAGTCTACTGTGATACACTAAAATTTCAAAGTTTGGTAGTGGTAGTACTTTTCAGCATTAAATTCCTCAGAATTTTAATGTTATAATGTTGCAAAAGATTTATACTTTAAATAAATGCTGCATTTTGAATCCTGTAAAATATACACTACCAGTCAGGTAGGAATTATACTTAAAATAAATGCTGTCCTTTTCATTTATTTATTTTTTTGGTCAGCAAAACAATTCTAAAAACACAAACAAACAAAAAATGATATTATTATTTATTATAATAATAAAAATAATAAAAAGCATTGAATCAGCATATTAGAATGATTTCTGATGAATCATGTAGCACAGAAGACTGGAGTGATTTTATTTTGATTTATATATTTATATTTTACTATAATTTTAATCAATAATATTGTAATTTTATTTTTTTGGAATTGTACCTTTTGACATACGAACTAACAATAGTGTACATTTTAGTATAATTATTATACAAATAAATCAATAAATAAATAAATAAATAAATAAAAGTCATGTTACTCTTATTTATGTATTTATTCATTCATTAACTTGTATCAAGATTCTTTCTTAGGGTTGCACCATTTGACAATCTGAACTAACCTTGCATTGTCATGAAAATAGGTTCAATCATATTAGGAACTAAACTTTACATGCAGTTCTAAGGTGATTAGGAATCTTTTTTGTGAAATCAACTTTTCTTGTCAAATATGAAAATAAAATAGCTTTCAGTAAGTTGTTTATAACATTACTTGTTTTACAGTAGTCAGTATTTGACGTGGAGCAAAAAAGTTAATACAAAATGCCCTAAAACAAAAACAGATATTTGATGAAAGGCTTTGATCCACTTCACATGTTGACTAGTTTGGTAAACAATCATTATCATCATCACTAAAAACTACTTGTAATTTTACATATAAAACGCTCTTTAATTTAATTGAGTTTTGATTTTTAAGTACATTACAAGCTCCCTGAAGCTGTCCAGACTTGGAGCAAAGTCAAGTGAAGAACACTCACTGTAGCATCTGTCCTCGCATTCGGTATGAGAACAAAAATGGATTTTATAATAATGTATTCAGTCTAATTGCATAATTGTCCTGCTTGCAATGTCACAAAAGTGTAAAGACTCATTATAAATACATAATTCCATGCAGAATTATTTGAGACACAAAAGTGTGATGTAATCAAAACAATAGTTTAGTTTTTGAAAACTTATATCTCAGCGTTCTTTAAGACTCCATTATAGTTCTGCTTAAGAGGGATTCAGGAGTAAAGCAACTCTCTATGAAATATGGCAGTTTTTTTTTTTTATTTATTTATTTTTTTATTTGCATTATCTGCTACTGTCTTGTGAAGAACAATGCCTAAAGCTGTGTGCTAAATCCTTCAAGTGAATCTGGATCTATGACTAAGACATTTGGGAGAAAAACAACACTGAGGCAGGCAACTATCATCTGTGAATAAGTCGCCCAGGAAACAACGATGCAATTACGCCGTCCACGCATATCAAAATCAAACTGATGCCTCTAATCTTCTTAATCTCTCACTAATGCAGGATCTTTGTAGGTGCTCTCATACTAAACTTTGAGTCGAGTGCTTCCTCCAGCGTTAATGATGTAAGTGTTCTCGAAATGCTAAAGATGGTACCAGTCTAAAGCTTGTTCCTCACTGGATGACATAAGATCAATTCTCACCACAGTCTTTGTCTTATATTCGGGCACTAAGTCAATATTTTTTTTCTGAGGATGACACAGGGATGGATGACGCTGTCTGTTGCGAGTGTATGCTGCATGCTGGGGCAAAATGAAGGTCTGTTGTTGTGAAAAAAGAAAAAAAAAAAAAAAAAGATTTTGAAAAATATAACAGCAGTTTTTATACAAAATAATGGAGGAATGAATTCTAATTTAATAAGTGTTTTTTTTTTTTTTTTTAAACCTTGTTATGTACATGTTATTTTAGTACCATTTATATAATATTGGTATTAGAATATTTTGAATTTGATTTTATTTTTATATTTTGATTACATTGTAATTTTAGTGATTTTTTTACTGATCTTGACAAACAGTTAGAAAGTGTCTTTGTGATAGTATTTCCTATTTTATAATGTTTTATAATAACAACAAAATGGCTTTCAATCTATTTGGCAATACCATACTGATTTATTTATGTAAAGTTGGCCATTTTCAATAGTTTTTAGTTTGTCTTTTTTTTTTTTTGTTACTGTTTATATATATATATATATATATATATATATATATATATACATATATATACATATATATATATATATATATATATATATACATATATATACATATATATATATATATATATATATATATCATTTGACAACCTGAACTAACATTGCCATGTCATAAAAATATCCTTTTTTTACTGACCTTGACATACAGTTATAAAGTTATACAAGGGTTTTGTAATATTATTTTCTATTTTATAATGTTTCTTGACACCGATGCATGTATTTATTTATTTAACATTGTTCATTTTGTATTGTTTTAAGTTTGTCATTTTTTTTTTTTATTACTGTGTGTGTGTGTGTGTGTGTGTATATATATATATATATATACTATTTAACAATAGTGATGGGAAGTTCGGTTCATTTTACCGACTCAGACCTTTGAGTCTCATTCAGCAAAATGAATGAATCTTTTTTTTGTTTGTTTTGTTTTTTTGGGAGTCATTTCGTTCATTTTGTTCATTTTAGAAAAATATAATTAAAATGTTAAATGTTACTTCCCTAACACATCTACTGCTTGCACACGTTGATTACACTACAAACAAGAAAAGTGTGTGTGTGTGTGTATATATATATATATATACTATTTAACAATAGTGATGGGAAGTTCGGTTCATTTTACCGACTCAGACCTTTGAGTCTCATTCAGCAAAATGAATGAATCTTTTTTTTGTTTGTTTTGTTTTTTTGGGAGTCATTTCGTTCATTTTGTTCATTTTAGAAAAATATAATTAAAATGTTAAATGTTACTTCCCTAACACATCTACTGCTTGCACACGTTGATTACACTACAAACAAGAAAAGTATAATGCTATAAGAAACAAAAAAGATGAATTAATTGTTTACCTGGGTTTTTAGTCTATGATTAGTTCACCTCATCTCTTATCTAACAAGTTTTCGTTCATCACGTGACAGTCCCAAAAGATAAATGAACGTCTCGAAAAAAAAACAAAGATTCAAAACAGGTGAACTAAAAGAACCTATACGATTGCGCATACACGATTGAACGAATCACCCCCCGAGACAACTTGTTCTTCCCAAGTCACATTAAAGATTCGTTCAAAATGAACGAAACGCTCAAGAACGACTCATCACTATTTGACAACCTGATTGCCATGCCATATATTTATTTTGTTTTTACTAACCTTGACATACATTTACACAGTTATACAAGGGTTTTTGCAATATTATTTCCTATTTTATAATTTTCTTGTCAACAAAATGTGACAACAAAACAGCTTCCAATCTATTTGGCTATACCACATTGACACTGATTTATTTAGTTAGGTAATTAGTTAGTTAAATAGTTAGTTATTTAAAGTTGGTCATTTTTATTCATTTTTTATTTAGTCATTTGTATTTTTATTTGTATTATTATTATTATTATTATTATTATTATTATTATTATTATTATTATTTCTGATTTTATAATTTTTTTGTCACGTGACAATAAAACGTTTTTCAATCTATTTGGTTATACCACATTGACACTGATTATTATTATTATTATTATTATTATTATATTTTACTGAAAATATTTTTGGAAATATAATTAATACAACTATGTTCAGTGTTCTGTTGAAAAATATATCTCCATATATTTTTCAACCAGAATTGTTAGATATTTTTGATTTTTTACTTTAAGCTTCATAAAAGAGCTGTATTAAAATGATTTTCTAGATTTTATTCATACAGTTTTGATAAAGGAACAGAGATTCACACCACTGACGCAAACAGATTTCCATTACATCCACCAGAACCACACCAATAAACAAGGAATTTAATTTTCATGGGATGCATATTTGTAGGTTTCCCAGTCTTTGGAATTTCTCATAAGAATGGATACTGAATGTTCGAAGCTAATGGAATAATAAGAGATTTTTAAAACCAAAACAGACGGCCTGGCCTAATCTTAGCCCTACAGAGATACCAAAGCTGAAAGTCTGTTTTTTTTTTCTTTTTTTTCTTAACAAGATTAACAGGGCATCTCCACACCTGCTTCGAAGTAACCTTGACTTGGAGTCGTTCTCGAGATTTTCATGGGCTCAACAGCCACAACATTTCATTATATGCTTTTATGTCAAATATAAATGCCTTTTGCACATTGTATTTTTGTGAGACGCTTTGGAGAAATACATGTGCTCAATGCATAAATGTGAATAGAATTATTGTATAATGTTATTTTATTATATTATTTGATTTATTAATAAACGGCATATTCTTAGCACCAAATGGAAGTAAATTTTTGGTGCATTTTTTGCAGTTCTGTAGAGATTCTAGCTGTCACATTAAGCACACATTCCTGCCTCAGATATGTAAATGAAAACAGCTGTTGTTCTTTCTGTGTACATTTCTCCGACACGGACAATTAATCACTCTTAAGCAGCGTGTCGGTCTTCAAAGGTGCGTTCCTCACCTTATCTTTTCACTGTAATGACCTGTGGCGTGTCAAAAAGCCATATTCATCTTCAGCCCACAGTCTGTTGGCACATCTGTCAGACCGGATCGTCTTTATGACTGATTGATGGACGTGGTCGAAATAAGAGACAGATATAACGAGGTCCTCGTTTCTGAGGTCTGGAAGAAGCAGCAGTCTTTCTTCACAGTCCTGAAACAACCTCCCAAACACAAGTCCATTAATGAAAAAGGTTGTTGGAAAACTACTTGACAGATGCTGACCAGAAGGTGTCTGGTATGTTTTGAGTTTATCTCCTTGTTTAAAATTGATAACCCCATCCAGTCCTCTCCGAGCCAAATAAGGAGGGATATTGAGTGCCCTATCATTCAAGGGAGGAGTTCTTAAGTATTGCCAAAGACAAGGTTCATTCCTATTAGAAGCTGTTTGGCTTGGCTCCGTTTTAAGTTCAGTCGCTCAAGCCAACAAGTACATCTGTGCACCGCACCTCCCCGTACCTGTCGAAAACATCTCATACTATCCATTAGAGAGTCGTCACAAATCGTGAGGTTTGAAAAGGGAGCTGTCTCAAATTCTGCACTTCGAATACAAATTTGAAGATGAATAAACTCCCAAAGAGTCACATTTTATGTATGGTGTATACAGAGTGTAATATTTTGTACTTTTTTAACTCTGCACACCAATGTTGGGGAAGCTGTTATGGGCCTATAGTTTATTACTATTATAACTACATGCTGCTCATAATTTAAAGTACTGCTATTATATGCATATAATCAGGGTGTGATTTGTGAAAAAAAAAAAAAAGCAGAGGGAGGATGATTTTGAAAACCTTTTTCTCTCTCCATATGCGGAGGTTAACCCAACTCCACTAAGACCATAGCCTAATTAACCTAGTGTAATCTGTTAACAACGTCATAAAATGTTTTAAATACGACGGAAACTGCGTCTAACGTGATCACAATTTAATAAACATTGTAAGTGGAGCTTAAAGCATTACTTCCATTGTAAGTAATGATTTAATTTCCACTGTTATTCAAACAACGAATAAATTATATAGAGAAAGCTAAGAAAGAGCATCAACAAAGCTTTTTGAAACTCTGAATCAATTACCACTGCGTCGCAAAATGATTCACTGTTTCGAAGCGCTCCAATCGGATCGCTTATTGTGAATTCAAAGCGCGTATCAATCATTTGATTCAGAACAGGAATTCAATGCGCGTATTGTGAATCCTTTGATTCAGAACAGTTCTCCCAACTGTATGTCGCTTTGGACAAAAGCGTCTGCGAAATGCCTAAATGTAAATGTAAATGTAAATGTAAATGAATTTAAAGCACATATCACAAACCTTTTGATTCTGAACAGGAAGTCAATGCGCGTATTGCGAATACTTTGATTCAGAACAGGAATTCAAAGCGCGTATCGCGAATCATTTGATTCAGAACAGGAATTCAATGCAAGTATTGCAAATCATTTGATTCAGAACAGGAATTCAAAGCGTGTATCGCAAATCATTTGATTCAGAACAGGAATTCAAAGCGTGTATCGTGAATCATTTGATTCAGAACAGGAATTCAATGCGCGTATCGCGAATCATTTGATTCAGAACAGGAATTCAAAGCGCATATTGCGAATTATTTGATTCAGGACAGGAATTCAAAGTGCATATAGGCCTAGCAATTCATTTGATTTAGACTGGGTCTTTTGAGCGGGTTTGCGGGATGTTTATTTATTTATTTATTTATTTTTAATCCACACTGGGGAATCCTGGGGAAATAATCCTTTGAGCTATTATTTCTATGAAATGGAACCTATTAATCGATTTTAATGAATTAATTTATTTATTTTTGTGCACCAATAAACTGTAAATGTAGTACATCAAGCATTTACATTTGTTTTTATTTGGATTTCATGCTGTTTCTGAAGACTGAGGTAAGATTGGTATAATATTAGTTATTTGTATTATTTAAGTAATCATCAACTATTATTATTAAATATCTATTTATTTATAGTTTATATATATATATATATATATATATATATATATATATATATATATATATAATTTTAGATATTATTTCCATAAAATGGAGCCTATTTAATTTAATTTAATTTAATTTAATTTAATTTAATTTAATTTAATTTAATTTAATTTATTTTTGTGCACCAACAAACTGTAAATGTAATAAACTTTTTACAATAACACCAGGACCATGAGCCAAAGCCATGAGGGTCCGTTTTTGTTCACGTTAATATAAGAATGTCATCAATCACAACGAATCAAAACTGTAAAATCCGTAAAAAGTCTTTAACTGAATTTTCATACAGTGTATACATTCACAGTGGAATATAATGTATAGGTCAAATTTGTGAAAGGTTGCACGGAGTTTATCTTTCCTCGATGGCAAATAAATCAAAACGTCTCTTACAAGAGTAATTTATGTGTCCCTGCTGGCGAATAAAGCGATGCTCCCTTTCGCATCCGTAACATTACCAGCTGGAGTTGCCTTCTTTGGAAGAAATGGTGCCAGAACAACATCAAGTATTAATCACACCATGTCCTTTCCCTGACACCATTCCAAATGCCTTGTTGTTCACTTAGCGCATAACACTCAGTTGCTACGCCGAGCCATTCATCCTTTTGAGAGGAAAGTAATCTGACTTATGTTTGTATAGCATTTGATAGGGTCTACGCAAAGGCAGCCTGGCATTTTATGTCCGCTTTTCCACCTAAACAAGGATGAAAAGCAATTTATACGGCAAACGCTAAACTACGACCATAATGTCTGCGCATTTTCCGACTCAGAGAAAGGTTACCTTGTAAAGAGGTACAGCTAAACAGCCACGTGAATGACTGCGTCCTTTCATGCGATGACAGATAGCTATCTAGTACTCCAAAAGTTACAGCCGGAACAATTTACGTGTTGTGTTTGGAAGAGGCTTCTGTCGTTGGAATACCAAGCGCATTATTCATTCACTGCACCAATAATAATATGGCAGGTTCCACATGTTTGAACATATAAAAAGGCTGCGATCTGAAAGAAACAGCCCCTTTGAGTTCCACAAAAAAAAAAAAAAAAAACACTTTTTATTTTCAGACTGTTTAGATTATTATCATGTACTGGGGCTTAAAACTCAGCGTGAAATGCAGTATGCAACCCATTTAATTTTAGTAATCTAATCTAATTTAATCTTATCCATCGGATGGTGAAAAGTGCTTGGGGGTGATTATTTCATGTTGACTTTAAGCGTAGAGCTTCAGGGAAAATATGAAATTAAACACATTATTCTTCCCAAAAGTTTGGGGATATAGAACAAGATTTTTGGGCGAGAAACAGATATTAGTTCATATTCATATGTATTTTTGTTGAAAATAAACAGAGATAAATTATTGAGCAAGTCCAATAAAAAAAAAAATGACAAAACATGAACACATATTTGTTTTATTTACAATTTAAAGAGCATGTTGTATGGATTCTTTGAAAAATGCATGTTTTGCAGTTTGTAACATAGCTATCCGTCAGTGTAAACAGTCTGCAAAGTAAATAAATAAAAAAAAAGTGCATTATACATAGAGATATTGTCTCTTAAAAGAAAGAGTCGACTAAGAATCGCCTTAGTTGTCATATCTTTGAATTTTCTGCCTGTTATCAATCTACCTCACTCGGTAACACATTAGCATAATTCCCACCTAATTCCCACCATAATTCCAAATGCGAACAGTCTGACCAGCCCACAAACACTGTGTTCTGCGCTGTGAAAGCAAGTTTGTTTCGTTTTCATTGTTGAAAGATTATGATGTGAAGAATCAGTGGTTAAAATGTTGTTTTTCCACGATACCACAGCAATAAAATTCAGACCTTATGTTGTGTGCTCATGTGCTTTTCTAATCTTGGCTTGTATCTTCTTTGGCTTCTAACCTTCTTTATTTGGACCAACAAGCATCTCCGAACCACAACCTGTAAGTACGATTAATACGTTATGTGTACATTTTCAAGTGAGTGCTCAAAATACCAAGGTTTTTGTGCTAAAATGTAATGTATACCTAGTGCAGCTTTAGGTTTGGTTTACAAACTGTTGTTTCATCAGTTAGTCACATTAGTACTCGGCTAACATATCCACCATTATTGTTTTGTTAACAGCTAAACTTTAGCTGTGGGCATGATTCAATTGCGTAAGTGTTAAACAAAATGTTTTTTATGTCATTATGTTAAGAACAAATTGGAGCACGATAATATTGTTTAGTGTAAAGGTGCATCAGGGTTGCCAGGTTTTCACAACACAATCCGTCCCATTGTGTTTCGAGGGGATTCCGCCGTTAAAGATCACGTTCCGGGATGTAAAATACACACATTTATTGGGGTTCCCCTAGTAAATTCACTTTCCAGGGGCTAAATATGACATTAATGGGGTCGCTTCAACTCGCGACTTCAAAAACAACCGCAAACTTGGCAACTCATATGGTAGCGCTCACTAACTTAAGTACTCCTCTTTGTGCCAATCATAACAGGCTTGGCCAGCTGACCAATCGGAGTTACAATGTGCCCTGCTATATTAAACTATGCTATTCCATGATATTAGCGATGCAATTTACACAATTTACTTTTCTGGATTTTAATGAGAAACCACAAGAAACAGGTAAATAAAGGCTGACAATCGATGTTTTTTGTCCAGAAAATTTTATTTCAAGAAATATAAAGCATTTTGGCTTGTTTATGTGTTGTGTTCTATTAGAGCTGTGTGTAGAGGGACGGGAGTGTCTCTAAATGTCGGAATATGCTTCATCTGTTTGCGCACATTGTTTTGAACTATCATGTATAGATGTGTGTTGCTAAAAATTTGATTATTTTAAATTCTTAAAAATACACCCTTATTTTATTTGAAAAGGTTAATAATTGTATTTTATTAACAAAATATTTTAGTTTGTTGTTGTTGTGTGTGTGTGTGTGTATATATATATATATATATATATATATATTTTATTTTATTTTTATTTATTTTATTTTTTTTCATTCGATTTTAAGCTGTCATATGGTCATGTTACATCATGCCCCTCACATGTTACAATGTACCCCACCATCGGGGCATGTTGTCACATTTCACTTCCATTCTTTTGAGGTAAATAATGAAAACATTATACACTATAATTGTGAAACAAAGTGACATATATGTACTAGACAAGTCTGAAATTAATGTGGATATATATATATATATATATATATATATATTTTTTTTTTTTTTACTCTGAACCCCAGGTGGATTTACACAAACTGAAAAATTAAAAAAGTGTTACTTTGTGCCCTGCATTCCCCTATAATGTATATTCTGACAATGATTTCAATTACAATGATTTCTGACCTTAGATGGATTTAAACCTGTTGTAGGGGACAATATTAGGACACTTTGAAAAACATATAACCTTCTCTTAAAAAAAATAAAAAATAATACAGTGTACGTAAAAAAAAAAAAAAAAAAAAAAAACTATTTAAAACCATCTATTTTTCTTAATAATGTATAATTATTTATATACTGAGATGGTTTAGGCGCGCAATGTTTTATGTGATTCGTCTTTGCGTCATTATGTCACGTTCTAAACAATGTGAAGAAAGTCCAGTAAGGTTACCTCACATGAGGTGTTGTGGCTTTAATTCTTACAGCTTATATTTTTATATTTTTAACACAGTGTTAAAAAAGACAGCCATCTAAGGAAACGTTCGTTGCTAAGACAAATAAATGTCATTCAGAGAAGAGCTTGCAAACAAAACGGGGAAATATGACAACAACTCCGACAACGATCTTCAAAGGATTTGAGATCGACCCAGAGATGGCCGTTTTCCCGTTCGACAGGTGAGGAAATCTGCCAATATTTTTTGTCGAATGTCAGCGTTATGCCTATTGTAATGTAATTAGTCAAAACAACAGTGGAGGACACGTACCTGTTAAAATGACATTATTTAAGGGTATTTAGCCTACATTACCTAAACAATGTTCCTCCACGAGTTTCACGTCTCCACCAGTAGAGGGTTTTCGTTGATTGTTGAAATTGTTAAAGTTTCATTTTGATTTCTAAAGACTGGTTGGAAGTTATGAGATTAATTTTATTCTCTTGACATCCCTTGTTAATGACAATGATAAATAATTAAAAAATAAATAAATAAATAAATAAATAAAATACAATAATCATAATCATATAGAGAAGAACTTAGTAAGTGTATTTTGACAAACTAAAGTTAATAGGTGGTAAATATATGTACAAGCAGTATTAATTAAGATATTAGTCTAATATTTCACCTACCTGATTGGAAATTAAAGGAACAAACATGAATGTTGTCAAGATTCTTGCCCTGGAAATCCTGGTTCAGTTTTTGTTCCTCAAATTGTTACACTCTTCTCCTTGATTTGTTAGAACTTTTGGCAGTCTGTAATACTCCAAATGTTTTACCGGTCCGACCGGTTAGTACATTCCAAAGCATGACAATAACTGAGCATTTTCAGCAGCAATAATTAGCAAAATATATGAGTTTTGTTCGGTTCAATGGCATTGTTTACATTCAATGCCGCCAATATGGCAGATTGATGACGCATCGTGAAAACACTCTATTATTCATTTTCAGAAGCCAGTAAAGTTAATATGATGTTTAATATTTGCTTGCATGGTCTTGAAAATATATATCTGCATTTATATTTTAGAAAGGATCATCATATTTTGACCTTGGCGTTCTACTGTTTTGAATCCACTTCCATTGTATGGACAAAAAAGCAAAACAGAAATTATGAGCTTTGAGATTATAGTCTCTGCTTGGGAAGTGTTTAAAAAAAGTATTTTGAAAAAGTCCACTACCACATCTTTGTATTTTATGATAGTTTGAGGTTTTATCTTAATGCAAACTTTATCCATATACAAAAAAACAGTACAAAACAACAAAAGAGCCACAACAGCGTTTATCGCCATCTGAGATGGTTGAAAATGACTATGGTGTTGTCCAGCAGTGAGATGTTTTCCTTGCAAATGAATGGCTGTAGATTATGCTGGTAAACTGGCTGTTGCAAGATGTCGAAATGCCACCCGTAGTCGCTTTCATCAGAGCGTCTTCCTCTCAACTCAGACTTGTTTGTTTGATTGGAGGTGATATGAAACATACCTGCATCAAGTCTGTTTCTGATTCATATCAGCCCACACATTTCTCTCTGTTTCTTTCTATATGGTCAGTAAATGTCACATGCAGTGTGATGTTTGCTCTGCTATGCAGGCTTGAGGTCTAGTTTCACCTGCTGCTGTGTTTTTTTTTTCTTCACCTATGCTACCCCCTTTTTTTAGTTTTTCTCAATAAAGATACTTTGTTTAGCCAACATAAATTTGTTTTTTCATGCAATGCTGATTGTCTTATCTTGCTAATAGAAAAAGTATTGTACAGCAACTGAAACAACAATTACTGTTGTTGGGGTAATTTATTTATTTATTTTTTATGTATCAATAATTTATTTTTGTATGTGTAAATTTGTTGTTTATTTACAAGTGACAAACAGTGAATTGTTATAGAATCCTTCATGGATAACTTAGTCTAATATGTAGACAACCTTGTCTTTGTTTGTAAAACATCTTACAAAACTAAGATATCCAGCAAACAGATAGAAGTGTTTGAACATACTCTAAGCCTCAAAACTAGACACACAAACATCAAGAACGGTTGCAATCAACAAATGTTAAAAAGATGAGTTCTTTACATCACAGTACAACAAATAACTAACAATAATGGCAAAACAACAATAAAAAGTTTAGATTAAGCCAGCAAACAGCCAAACAATAATCCTATAACAGGAACTGCATAATTTATTCATGCTGCAATGCATGTTGGGAAACCACAAAGCCTTAACATTTCAACTGTGTTTGACTAGGACAATATTTAGGCCAATTTTGTTGGTCTGACAGGGGTTTTTATGTTGTTTCAAGAAAAGAGCATTTTTTTTAGTATTTGACACACAAAATGTTTTGTAAACTGGAAAATATACATTTGCATTTTTTTACAGTGTAGTTTCACAAATATGTGCCATACATGTATCAGTGAAAACGTCATATTTTACATTTATTAAATCCATTAAACAAAGCATTTGGTAGTTTAGGTATTTGATAGTGTATTAAAAGAAAGTGTTTGCCATCACTTAATCACCCACATGTTTCAAGCAAGATGCAAGTTGTTTTTCATTAATGTCATGACAATATAAGCTAAATTAGAACATGCACAAGCTGAAATGAGATTTGACAGCAATGGTGGATAGTTTCGCAATGATGATAATTGTTTCTCAAACAAAACTATCATAACTATCTTAACCTGACAGCTCCATCCGCGTTTATTCTAATTGTTTACTTTAATTTGCTTAACATATGCATATGTGACATACATGTATCAGTGAAAACATCAGATTTGTGCATTTATTAAATCCATTAAATAAAGCACTTGAGTAGTTAAACTAAATATTTTAGGTATTTGATAGTGTATTAAAGGAAAGTGGTTGCCATCATTTACTCACGTTTTAAGCAAAATGTTGTTTTTGTTTAATTTCATGACAAGTCACTGAAATATAAGCTAAAATAGAATATGCACGAGCGTAATGAGATTTGACAGCAACAGTGGAGAGTTTCACAGTGATAATTGTTTCTCAAACAAAATTATCATAAGACTTTAGAAGACTTTGGATAAAGTACATAACTTGCCTTTTGACAGCTACTTTAATTGTTTACTTTAATTTACTTAAAATGCATAATGTGACAATGCATATGTGACAAATGTATCAGTGAAAACATTAGATTTGTGCATTTATAAAATCCAATATATAAAGCATTTGAGTTGTTAAACTAAATATTTTGTCACGGTTGGTACGTATAGAAGACACTAGGCAAAACAATTTCAAAACACAAAGTCTTTAATAGTAATCCACAACTGGGTAATCCATAGACGAAAGGGCTGGAACACATATACGAACCAAAACAACTTTGTAGCCGGACAAAGAAACACGAACTGAATACATCTTATAAAGGGTCATTAATTAACACAAGCAGGTGATGGTGATACATGATAATAAGGGCAGGAAATATGGGCATAAACACAGGAGAAACCAAACAGACAGTTAACAGGGGTGTGACATTGCTCCCTCCTTCTGGAAGGTGTGACCTCACACCATAGAGGAATGGATGGAGGGGACTTAGGTGCCGGACAAAGGAGTGGATGTGGGATGGACAATAGAAGGCCTTTGTAGGAGGAGGCTTCGGTGGAGGCCGGACTCCTGGAAGTAGACCAACAAACAGAGTCCAAGGTGGTGACGACGGAGGAAGGATCCATGAAGGAAACAGAAATGTCCAGGGTGGTGACGACGGAGGGAGGAGCCAATGAAGAAAGCGGAGGGATCCGGAGCAGGGGGAGCCAGGTGAGACCCAGGCCGCAGCCATGATGGTGGCCCATCATGGAGCCGACGGAGGCAGAGCAGGTGGAGCCCGAGGCAAAGACGGAGAGCCGATGAGCCAGGGTAACGCAGGGGATCCGGAGGGCCAAGGTGGATCAGATGGCGCCGGCGACTGAGGCGGAGATCTGTAGAGAAGCTGGAGCAACAGAGGACTGAGGTGGAGCTGGAGGGAGGGCGGAGCCCATCGTAGCCGGTGGGATGGAGTGCAGAGGCGCAGCCGGAGGAGTGGAGTCCTGAGGCAATGGCGGGTCCGCGACCAACCAAAGCAGAGCCGGAGGGACGAGGAAGCCCAGTGGAGCTGGTGGGCCAAGGGGTGACAGGGGAGATGAGGGAGCTAGGTGCCATTGTGGAGCTGCTGTCGGAGAGCAGAGGCGGAGTCCGGGACTCAGAGGTTGGAAGCGGAGTTGAGGGATCCATCAGCCATGATGCCGATGGAGATTGGCAAACCTGCGGCTAGCCTAGGAGACAGCGGTGGCATGGCTGAGACAGGGATGACTGGATGAGCAAGATAGGGAGGGTGGGAGGGAAATCTTGGTTTATATTTGTGATGACCTCTGATGAAAAGCCATCAGAGTCCTGCGCATGCTCACCCTCAGTGGTGGTGCAGCGGACGGGGCTTTCCATAGCCCCCCTCATGTTCCACTTTAACTTCCACCATCGCAACGCTGTAGCCGGCGCAGCCGGAGGAGTGGAGTCCTGAGGCAAGGGCGGGTCCACGACCAACCAAAGCAGAGCCGGAGGGACGAGGAAGCCCGGTGGAGCTGGTGGGCCAAGGGGTGACAGGGGAGATGAGGGAGCTAGGTGCCATTGTGGAGCTGCTGTCGGAGAGCAGAGGCGGAGTCCGGGACTCGGAGGTTGGAAGCGGAGTTGAGGGATCCATCAGCCATGATGCCGATGGAGATTGGCAAACCTGCGGCTAGCCTACCGCACATATGGTGGGCTGAGGGTGAGCGGAGGGTCTGCTAGGAGACAGCGGTGGCATGGCTGAGACAGGGATGACTGGATGAGCAAGATAGGGAGGGTGGGAGGGAAATCTTGGTTTATATTTGTGATGACCTCTGATGAAAAGCCATCAGAGTCCTGCGCATGCTCACCCTCAGTGGTGGTGCAGCGGACGGGGCTTTCCATAGCCCCCCTCATGTTCCACTTTAACTTCCACCATCGCAACGCTGTAGCCGGCTCTCGCATCTGGTCGGACGTGACGGGCTCTGGCTCCGGGGCGATCCTCGGCCCTGTCGCTCCTCTTGGCGATGGCTTGTTGGTCGCGCCGAGCTGAGGCTCTCCATCCACAGTGGGCTCAGGCTAATGCTCCACGCTGCGGGGGGTCGGAGGGCTGGGCACTGGGTCTGGAGTGCAGCACCCACTCGATGTAAGTCTGGAGGCTCTCTCGAGGACCCTCGCCAGATAGCTGTGCTTTGGTTGTCTCGTTGAGTCCAGCGTGGTAGAAGCTGCAAAGGCAGCTATCCGGAAAGTGTGTGAATCCCGAAAGGAATGCGAATTCATTGGTGTGGTCTTTGAGAGAGCGTTCCCCAAGCTCAACAGGAGGACGAGGACAGAAGGGTTGTTCATGATGGAGAAAACCAAAAGACAAACACTGGCAAAATTGAAAAAATAAACGTGGGGTTAAAACATGCCACTATTCTGTTGTTGGTCCGGCTATCTGTCATGCTTAGTACATATAGAAGGCACTAGGCACAATGATTTCAAAACACAAAGTCTTCAATAGTAATCCACAACTGGGTAATCCATAAACGGACCTTGTAGCCGGACAAAGAAACACAAACTGAATACATCTTACAAAGAGACATTAATTAACACAAGCAGGGGGGTGTTCCATAAAACAAGTTTAACAAATAAACCAGGCTTATTTCAGTTAGTCTGACTTATTGTCACTTGATTTGGCTCAAAATAAGTCAGACTAACTGAAATAAGCCTGGCTTATTTAGTAAACTTGTTTTATGGAACACCCCCCAGGTGATGGTGATATATGGGCATAAACACAGGAGAAAACAATTAACAGGGGTGTGACAATTTTAGATATTTGATAGTGTATTAAAGAAAAGTGTTTGCCGTCATTTACTCATTCAGGTTTCAAGCAAAATGTTTTTCATTAATGTCACAACAAGTCACTGAAATATAAGATAAATTAGAATATGCACGAGCTGGAATGAGATTTGAGAGCAATGGTGGAGAGTTTCACAGTGTTAATTGTTCCTCAAACAAAACTATCATTAGACTTTAGAAGACTTTGGATAAAGTGTATAACTTGCCTTTTTTAACTAGACAGCTCCATCCACATTTACTTTAATTGTGTGGAAAAGAGCACACTGGGTATTTTGCTTAAACTATTTTTGTGTATATACATTTTTGAAAACAATATGAGAGTAAATTTTGACAGGATTTAAGGGGGAAAAAATATGGCTGCCATCTGGTCGTTTTGATGTAAATTTCAAAGATCGTAATATTCATGAAAAGGTCTTCCAACAGAAATAACACAGTTCTATTTTTAGGACGATAGTGTCATCGCTAAATATGTTACTGTCATAGCCGCCAAACTCATACACTTACTGTTATGATGACAAAAGCTGTTTGCATAATAACAGAGACAGACAAAGTAATAAGTGAGGAATTACAGGCATGTAGGTGAGCGAATTGATCAAATATTAACTCTGGGACTTTCTGTGCGTGACTGCGCACTACAGACCTGAAATAAACTTGAAAGTGTGTCAGTCAAACAGACAGGTGACGAGATGAAAGGAACCAGGAAAGAAAGACAGGAACGGCCTGAGAGAGAGACGGGAAGAATGAGTAAATTTGCTGTTGTACAGCCTAAAGCCATACATCTCCCCTGAGACCCGTTTCTCCTGCTAGACTGACAACAGAAACGATGAGGAAAAAAGTGGTTGGGAGAAGTTGAAAAGTAATCACATACCGGAAAGGTCTAGACTTTCTAGGGGTAAAAAAAAAAGCGTCAGTGTACTGTATTGTTACTTATCAAAGATTTATGGGTGATTCATGGATTCGGTATCTTATACAAATTGTTAGTTCTTTGAAATACCGTCCTTTCCAGTGAGTTCTGAGGTCATTTCTCTAACAATACAGTGTAGGATGAAACCCTGATTCAGGCTTTTGTTCTGTCTGCAGCTGAACAGCTCAATGCTGATTCACCTTTTACCCAAACAACTTCATAAACTGAAACCTTTCAGCTGATAAAACATGTCTGGATGCTTGTGACTAAATTTGTTCTCATACAGTAAGTATCACTTTATTTTATGGCACTGAGGAAACGCTGGAGTGCGCTTTATTTCGAAAATTAATAGAAATGGAAGTTCTATTATCTTTTACTCACCCTCAAGCCGTTCCAAACACGTATGATAGTCACACTTGTATTTTAAGGTCCAGTTCTCACTATTAGCTGAATATTAACTACGACTTTTGCTTCAATACACTCCTAATTACTGCTTATTAGTGGTTAGTAAGATAGTTGTTAAGCCTAGGTCTTGTATAGATTAAAAAAAATGCAGAATATGGACTTTATAAGTACTAATAAACAGCCAATGCACTAGCTATATTCAGTGTTGGGGAAAGTTACTTTTAAAAGTAATGTATTGTAATATTGGGTTACTCCTAAAAAAGTAACTAATTATGTTACTTAGTTACTTTTTATGGAAAGTAATGCATTACATTACTTTTGTGTTAATTTTTAAATCTGGGCAGGGCTTGCTTGTTTGTTTTTACTATAAAAAACAATTAGATTTTTAGTAAATGTAAAAGCCCTTTCACAACAAAAATTTAAATAAACAAGCCTAAAGCCTCATGCACACTGGGACGATTATCATTAGCGTTTTTCGAGACGTTTTTCGCCACGTCTTTGTGTCACCCTTTGTTTAGTCACGAGGCGTTAAACCTCAGTGATAATCGCACGCAATATTCGGCAATATTCAGCAATGAGAAAAATTAAGCACAAATGTTCTAAAGTAATCAAAAGTAAGTTTTGCTAATTAGTATCGCTGAATTGGATCAACAAAAGTCAACAGCAAAGGCATTGGTTAACAAAATGGGATTAGATCTTAAAGGAAACAAAAAGTAACTCAGATAATTTATTGTAAATGAAAAAGTAATGTTACTTTACTAGTTACTTAAAAAGTAATCTGATTACATAACTGTCGTTACTTGTAATGCATGCTAATAAGCAACTAGTTAATAGTGAGAATTGCGTATTACTATCTTTCTTATATGTAACACAAAAGTAGACGTTTTGCAGAATGTTCACGCTGCTCTTTTCCAAGCAACACAAGGGAATAGAGACAAAGAAGCATCATAAACCTGTTTTATGCGCATTTTGAAGTTGGCACAAAAAAAGGTTCCATGGAACACTTTTAGTTGAAATGTTACTACTTGTTTCAGAATGTTCAGAGAACTATCGGAAGTAACGATTTTCGGAAGTACCATCATGTTTGCAGAATGATAAAATGGAATGTTAATTCCTAATCTGATAATATCTCATCCAGTATTCATTCAAATTGAAGACAGGTTCTCGATTTAAAATATCAATGCGATTACTGCTCTAAACTTTCCATTTGCATGGTAATACCAGGTAACCGTTTAAGATGGGATCTCACGAGGTGGATGTTAAACCGAATGCAAACAGAGCCGATGAGCTCAGAGAGTTCATTTCCTGTTATGGCTGACTGTTCACAACCGGTCGTAGTCGTGTATTAACAGATCCGAAACCTGCTTGATGTTTAATGTTGTGTGTCTGGTGATTAGGCATGCTGTCATATCCTGAGGCAGATGAGTGAATAATGGCAGTTTTATGATAGCGCTCTTGACAGATCAAGCACGACTGACAGCTCTAGGTAGGCGTAGCCACTGAGACACTAGCCAAAGCATACAGGTAAGGCACGCAAACACAGATATGCAATCTGTCAAGAGTCTCAGACTAACACACAACAAGAGTCTAGGAGAATAGATGTCAGTGTGAAACAGATTCTGTGCTGGTTGGTTTTCAATCAAATGTCTGTCTGAATTTTATGACTTTCTCTGGTTTATGGTTCTATGGTTTCTAATTTATTTATGATTGTTTTTTTTGTTTTTGTTTTTTGCGAAAATCTGTATTAAAATTAGGTTTGATATTTTGTAAATAAAATGTATGTGTTTATTTGTTTATTAATTAATTAATTCATTCATTCATTCATTCGTTTGTTTGTGCAGTCATTTATGATGCACATTTTACACAAGTAAACTTCTGTAAATTCACCTAAAATTTGACTTAATACTCAGATAATCTTAGTTTGATGTACAAATTTGAAAAAATATGTTTTTATTTACTATTTTATTTATTTATTCATTCATTTGTGCAGTCATTTATTATACACACTTTACAAAAGTAAACATTTTATTTATTTATTACATTTCCGTTAAACATTTCTTGAATATGGTACACTAAAAAAAAAAAAAGGTTGAAAGGATTTATTGTTATGTTTTTCTTTTCTTTTTTTTTTTTTTTTACTTAGAAATTGCTAGTAAATTAACAAATAACTAGAAAGAAATGGCAAGTAACAATGAATTTACTTAAAATGTGTAAATGCACTTAAAATTTGACTTATATTTGGATAATCTTACTTTGACACATTTAAAAAATGCTTTATTGTATATAAAAAAGAAACACCTTTTGAAAGCATTATTTAAAAGATAACATTTCAAAGATGTTTTAACTATATATATCATGTATGTGTTCACCATTCATTCATTCATTCATTATACACATTTTACACAAGTAAACATTTTATTTATTACATTTTCGCTAAACATTTCTTGAATATTATTTTTTTTTTTTACTTAAAAAATACTAGTAAATTTACAAATAACTACACTAAAAAAACTACTTAAGTTGTTTCAACTTAAGTGTTCATGTTGCCTTAACATTTTAAGTTTACTCAACTCAAATATCTACATTTTCATGTAGTACAATTTAACATTTCATGTTGACTAAACTTTTTTTTTTTTTTTTTTTTTTTTACTACAGTGTGGAAAGAAATGGCAAGTGACAATGAATATACTTATAAAGTGAATTAGAATTTGACTCAGATAATCATAGTTTGATGTACAAATGTGAAAGTTTTTTGTATTGTATATATAAAAAATAAACACCTTTTGAAAGCATTATTTAAGCATTCATTAATTTGTGCAGTCATTTGTTATACACATTTTATACAAGTAAACATTTAATTTATTTATTACATTTTCACTAAATATTTCTTGAATATAGTACACTAAAAAAAGATGAAGGATACATTTTTGTTTAAGTTTTTTTTTTTTACTTAAAAATTGCAAGTGAATTGTAAATAATAACTAGAAAGAAATTGCAAGTAACAATGCATTTACTTAAAATGTGTAAATTCAATTAAAATTTGACTTAATACTCAGATAATCTTAGTTTGATGTACACATTTGAAAAAATGTTTATTGTATATAAAAGAAACACATCTTGAAAGCATTATTTACAAGATAATATTTTAAAGAAACATGTTTAAAGTATATGTCAGATTTGTGTTTACTATTCATTCATTCATTCGTTCATTTGTGTTGTCATTTATTATACACATTTTACACAAGTAAACATTTTATTTATTTATTACATTTTCACTGAATATGGTACACTAAAAATGATGCAGGATTAATTTTTGTGCACATGTGTTTTTTTTTGTTTTACTTAAAAATTGCTACAATGCTAAAAAATGTTACAAAACAAAAACAAAAAATGTTTTTGTTATCGTATATAAAAAGTTATTGTTTAGAAGATTAAAACACACATTTTCTAAGTGAAGAATTATTTCTTAACAATTCTTAACCTTAGTCTTTCTTTTAAAAACTCTTCGAGACCACCTTTTTTTTCTAGATGCATGTATATCCTCAGAAGCTTATTTTCCCCCCTTTTTGTTTCTCCCCCAGCAATTTGTTCTACAGCCACGTAAGAAACACATCCATCTTTCTTTTTTCTTTTTTTTACATAGCATTATGTAGTGGACATTTACTCTATAAGATTACAATTACCCTGAAATGTGAATTCAGGTGTGCTGATGATCATTATTGAGCTTTTTTTTCTCACACTTCAGGCGTTTGAAAGATTTTCAACTAATTGGTGTCAACAAAGTGAGTATTCTGCTGTTTACTTTAAATCCCTGGTGCTCAGGTAAACCGAAAATAATGAAGGCTACGCGCTAAGCTTTTCCACCCTCTCCAACTTCAGCCTGGATTTGGACAGCAAACCACAAAGCAGCTCTCAGCTGACAGCTAGTTAGCTGCCCTGCAACACTCAGAGCTCATTTATGGCTTACTGTGTTCCTCTGTTGTGGAAGTTTTCTCTTCCGTAAACTACAACTTTTCTATTCTCTACTTTTGTGTTCAAGTTTGCGCCTTTGCTATTAAAGTGTAGAGAAAAACCACTTTCCCTTTGTTTGGTCACATGCTTGGATTTTTATGTTTAGCTGAAGTTTGAAGTTTTAGACTTGCCGTACAATTTAGAGTTCAAGTTTGCGAATTCTGCGGAGATTAGAACGTAATCCTTTTTCTCTTCAGATCTTTGCACAGAGCTGCCTCCTGTAGTTAAACTCTTAATTACATCTTGCACAGCTAATTACAAGTTGTTAAAAGCAGAGTAGATAATTAGTAATTAGTAAAAGATCTGAGAACTGGTTGAGTGGCCAGATTTTCTCAGTCATAACGAGATGTTTGATGTGCTTTCATGCCATTTGTCTTGATACACGTAAACAATCCACATTACAGCCTAAAACAATTATATAAGTTGACAGTTATTATAAAATAAATAAGTGTATTACTTAATAACTATGTTGGAAGGCATTTAGGAAGGTAAGGAGACAATTCAGATTTTTACGAGCAATCAATTCCAAATAGATGAGAAAATTGCAAGAATATGTGGAGAAATCCTTTGCCGCCATGTGAAACTCGTGTTTGTATGAGATTCTGACGGTATGATTAACTTTTATGATAAAAATATCATAAAAGTTTCACTGTATCACGGTATTTAGACTATAACTGTAAAATGTGTTATTTTTAAATGTCTGGGTAAAAAAGCAACAACTTTTCTCCCCTGAATACAATATATTTTATTTTTAAGAAACATATAGAACATTTTGGAGCAGTAAAAATCAGGCTAAATAATTAAAATGATTAATTGAATTATTCCTAATTAAATTAAGTTCTTAAGTGAGCCTAAACCTTCAGCTCAATAATGAAAAACACAATCAAAACATAATTTCTGTAAATAAATAATAATGCTGTCATAAACCTGCAGCTCAACGAGGACCTGCTCACTTCCTACACATTCATCTTTCAGTCCAAATTTTGATGCAGGAATGTTCACCTTCCCTGGATTAAGTTTAGAGGGTGAGGTACGAGAATGTGTGCACATACACATAAGGAGAGAGCGAGTGTTACACGCACACAAACAGTCTCTTCTCTGTTCAACACTCAACGAGTGGCAAAGACACCTGAGAGCCAGCAGTTTGTTTGTGTTTAAAACGTTGTGATTTTGAACAGATGTAATCATGTAAACAATGGCAGGAGGCTTAAAATATAGACGTGATACCAGCTAAATTGAATTATTGTACTAAATCACAGAAACGTAGTACTTTAGTCTGCATGAGGGAGAAAACTAGTTTACAATAACTAGTTAATTAGCCATGTTATCTGCCTCGGTAGCAAGCCAAATTTCAACACTAAAACAAACGGCAGTGGGTATCTGTCTTGATCGGGGGTGAAAGAGAGAGAAATGAAGATGAAACATTTATATTTTATGTACGACCTGGAAGTATTTATTCAATGATCTGCACTAAAATGTCGTCTGTATGGAACATCACTGAACATGGTTTGTCTACGTTACCGTAAAAATTCCCATATAGCAGACTTGGTCTTTTTCGATGGGAGAAAACGGCCATCCTACACACAGGTAACTCTCACTGACTGCTCAGACCAACCGGAAGGGGGTTGTGTGACTCGTCACGCTCTTTGCTGCACACAACTAGAGGGTTTGTCACTTTCACAGAAAATTTTAGTGTTTTTTTTTCAACCATGACTTTTCCAAACCACGATTTACCTTAAAACCGGTTATCATCCCATGCCTACTTCATATCTCACAATTCTGACTTTTTTTCTTGCAATATTGAGATTGCATCTCACAATTATCTTATTTCCACCACAGAATAAAAATATAAGGTAAGTAAATTAAAGGTAATTATGACTTTTTTTTTCTTTTTTTTTTTTGAGTTAACGTCTCACGGTTTAGACTTTTTTTTTCTTATAATTGTGAAGTTACAGTTTATCTCATAATCCTGCATTTATAAACTTATTTTAAACGGGGAGTACAATGGTGCTTCGTGTATTCAGAGAAGTTTACAGTGTTAAAGAGCTGGATTCTCGTTCTAAACATGGCCAAAGTTAAAAAAAAATAATTTGGACGAATGACAGAGAATTTCTGTGCTGGAAATCTTACTTCCGGGTTGGTACAAGTTTTGGCTGTTTTTTTTTTTTGTTTGTTTTTTGCGATCGTGGCTTTAATGATATAGACAATGGTGGAACTCCTTATATGAGCATTTCTCCCGGAAAAGCGCTGCACACACGTCGACCACAGCGAAAGAAAGAGCGTGCCCATCAACGCGCTTCTTTCGGCTGCACTGCTGCAAGGGATTCACTCGGGAAGAAGGTCTCTGAAGAAGTGTGGTTTTGGTTGTAAGGCAAAGATAACTTCGCTCAGCTTCCTGAAGAACCCAACGTTACGTGAACAGTGGATGCAGTTCCTTTTTCCGGAGTTTTGCAAGTGTGTTTGTTGACAAACGTTTCATATACAAGGCCCAGTTCGACGTTGGATTTGCACTTTGTTTGATACTAAAAGATGGAGCGGCCCCAGCTATAAAAGATCACGGTCATGATTCAGAACTGCAGATGGTAAGTGAAACGCCATCAAATGTCTGTTTTATTGGCAATCCAAGCGCGAGTGATCGTCGAACTTAGCTCCGCCAACGGACATGGACATGTCAATAAGCTCTTCGCTCGTCACAAATCTGGTCCGTGGCCTTCCGGCCGCCCATCACCTCACTACATTGACATTCACACTACACAGACTTCCAAATATCACCTGGACTACACTTCTCATCGTCCTTTGCACTAATCACATACACCCAGCTGTATCCAATCACACACACTATGTAAGCCCTAGACTTCCCCTCTGTTTGCCGATTATTGTTCTAGCCTAGCTGTGTTTCCTTGTTTGTTTCTGTGGTGCTTATTCGGACTGTTATTACACTTCCTGATCTCTCGATGCCTGCCTGTTTTACTGGATTACTCTGTGTAATGCTTGCCGCCTGTCCCGACCCTAACTTGTTATTGTTTATTCTCTGGATTATCCTGTTTGTACCTGATGCCGGTGATTGATGCTGCCTGTAGGACACTGAGTGTTTGAATAAAGTGTTTGAAAAAACGATTACATCGTTGTTTGGCTCACGCAACAATGCATCATGCAAATTTTCCATGCGGAAAAAAAAAGTTGCATAATGCTCTCCTCCATTTGTTAATAGAACTGAATGTGTCAGACTCTTAGATGATTGGTTTACACGACAACACGCCATGCACATTTTCCGCTGGAGGGGATGCTTCTCATGTCACTCACACAAAATAATAATAATAATAATAATAATAATAATAATAATAATAATAAAAAAATATAATTATAATAATAATACATTGTGCAGTGTGCTCCTCCATTTTCTGATACAACTTGATGAGCCAAAAAGCTAGGGAAAAAAAAAAAAAAGCTAGGAATTTTCAGTTGCATAATAAGCTTCCATAGAAAGCACTACATCACTGATCGCTTAGCTTATTTTTACTCAGAAAAGGTAGTAAAGGTATCTTGTAGTTTGTAAAGTTACTGTTTCAAACACTATGGGTGTATGCACACCAAAAGCAAAGCACATTTTTTGCATAGCTTTATCGCTCTAGATTACTGATTACTGTAACTGGTGTGAATAAAAACATTGCATAACGCTCTCCTCCATCTTGTGATACAACTGGACATGTCAATAAGCTCAAATTTTCCACTCGAGTTGAAGTTTTCAACAAGTTGAATACTCACATGGTGTTATCTCTAGATTACTCGCGGGTTGTTTTTCATGTCACTCACACGAGAGAGAAAAAAAAGACATCTACTCATGCGAATAATTAAATTTGCTTTTGTTGTGCACACACCGTAAGTCAGAGCATTGTTTAAGTCGCATTGTAGTTATAGATATGGATCAAAAGAAACGAGAGAGACATGCTACAGACACATTTAGCCAATACAAGCTCTCATGGCATTGCACATTACCAGAAATGGCTACTTCATAGAGTCAGCTTCTGAAAACATCCTCCTCTCCGCAGGAGCAATGTCTTAACTCAACAGAATGGAGCTGTCGTTTACTAAGGGTTAGCCCTGCAAAGAAATGACCTGTCACCGTTGCTCAGTGTCTACCTACCTTCTCTCTTCTTTTCTTGCCGTTTCTATGACTACCGCCTTCTCGGAGCCGAGGTGCCTTCACATTAGCGCCTGTTTGCAAGTGTGTTCTCACATTTGCAATCAAACTTTATCTTTTGCTTTACAATAACCGTAAATGGACAGTACGCTCGCAAAGATTTAGGATACAGCATTTAGCATGCTAATCCCGTCAGACGGATGCTAATTTCCATCTTTCGAATGATGTTTTGTCCCTTTAGGAAGGCAAGCTTACTCAGCACCCACTTAGCAATGCCATCTATTTTCAAAGATTAGCTTTGTAAACCGTAAACAGAAGTACATTTGCTGCTGCTAAGAGGGCTAGGGTTATAGTTTCAGGTGTAATAGTTTCTTAACACAGCAGTTACTACTTAGAAATGAACATTTTCCTGGCATTTAAGTACAGCAGCTTGTACATTAATGTTATGAATGCTAGCTAAGCTTTGAGTGCAATAACATTTGAAATCAGTATTGCAACCTAATAGCAATATAAATGTGAGTCTATGCCATGTCGTCTTTTAAATAATCTGACTTGTAAAAAATGCTAACGTCCTTGTAGAGCTTATAATTACAACTTTCAGATAGCTTGTACAACCTGACTGCTGCAATTTCAGACTGAAACACTTTAAATGGCAGCAGCTTCAGCTGTAAAATATACTTATTTTGTAATGTGTTTGTTTAATAATTCCTAGAATTGACTGTTAATGCCTTAATGCAAGGATAATTTGAAAAATTAATGAAAGGCCTATAACACAGTGTAATGTAGCTAGCACAAAATTAATTAGCCGTCAAATGTCATGCTAAGTTTATTTATCTGCTTAATGACATCTGCTTAATGACTGTTACTTGTTGTATTTGGCTATGTCTGTTTATTACTCAAATTATAGATTCATTTTGGGGTTGATAATGTAGCCATATAAAAAAAAAAATGCTGCTTTAGCATTTATTAGATAAATAATATGCTTTAAAAGAATATTAAGTGTAAGCTGAATCTAAACTTGAATGTCATGAATTTAAGCATACTTGTAATAATATACATTTGTATTAATGATGAAGTTAGGGTTAAAAAATAAATAAATAAATAAATAATAAATAAATAAATAAATAAAAATAAGTAAATATATAATCGTGAATAACACACTAGAGTTAAAATGATATTTTTTATGTTATTCAGGACATTGAAATAAATGAAATCTTCAGTGCACAACAAAATAAAATGTAAAAAAAAACTAATTTCATTTTTGAAATCACCAATGAAATCTGACAAGAACTGCCTCATAAATATGGTTCCTTGTGCTCCAATAGCATAAAAAACTAAATTTTTAGGCTAGATCAGTCAGTGCGCATGCACAGTACTAAGCGCATGTCTTAAAACACCGACAGTTTCTATAGAAACCAGGATTTCTAATGGCAGCTGCAGTGACACGCTGACTTTACTAATCAATGATTGGCTCTTTCATTAAGAAGGCCATAATGAGCATTGCATTTTTCCCCATTCAAAACTATATGAGTGACACATCTTGGGTATTCTATAGTTTTTGTTATTATGATTAGAAAGTTGTTAGCATTTTGCTAGCATGTTTTTAACTTGATTCATTTTCTTAATAATAATCAAACTTGATAATATTCTCTTTTATCATCTCTTTCAGCCAGCTTCTGTAAAGTGGTCAAGTTCAGCGAATCTGAAAGGTTGGTACCGTATTGTTAACATGTTGCTAGCATGTTTCTAGCATGATTATCAGGTTTCTAGCATTTGTCGTTAGCATGTTTCTAACATGTTTCTAGCATGTAGATTGTATGTTTTAGCACAATTTGCATGTTCCTAGCATGATTAGCTTGTTGCTAGCTTGTTGTTAACATGATTAGCATGTTGTGTACACTAATTTCATTAAAATTCTACATTATTTTATGTATTTAATGCAATTTTATGATGTGATTAGCATGCTAAAATGTTGTAACAACATGCTAAGTGTTTTGTAGCATTATTAGCATTTTCCTAGTTTGTTGAAAGCAGGTTTCTGGCATGATTAACATGTTGGTTGCATGTTTTAAGCACAATTGGCGTGCTACTAGCTGGTTGCAAGCATGTTTCTAGCTTGATTAGCCTGATGCTAGGATGATTACAAGTTTATAACATGTTTCTAGCATTATTAGCATGTTTTTCACATGTTTTAACACAATTGCATGTTCCTAGCTTGTGGCTAGCATAATTACCATTTTGTTAACATGAAAACATGATTAGCATGTTAAATACACTTAAGCATTTTATTAATATTATGTTATTTGATATATTTAATGTAATTTTGTGACGTGATTAGTATGTTGTTACCATGTTCTAGCATTATTAGTGTGTTGCTATCATGATTAGCATGTTGTTACCATTTTCTAACATTAATAACATGTTGTTTGCATGTTTTAAGCACAATTTACATGTCCATAGCTTGTTGCTAGCCTGTTCTCAACATAGTTTACATGTTGCTAGTATGTTTCTAGCATGATTATCATGTTTCTAGCATTTGTCGTTAGCATGTTTCTAACGTGTTTCTAGCATGTAGTTTGCATGTTTTAGCACAATTTGCATATTCCTAGCATGATTAGCTTGTTGCTGGCTTGTTAACATGATTAGCATGTTTAGTGCACTTGAGCATTTCATTAATATTCTACATTATGTATTTAATGTAATTTTATGACATGATTAGCATATTGTTTCCACATTTTAGCATGCTTAGTGTTGTTAGCATGTTTATAACATTATTAGCATTTTCCTAGTTGGTTGCTAGCAGGTTTCTAGCATGATCAGCATGTTTCTATCATGATTAACATGTTGGTTGCATGTTTTATGCACAATTTGCATGTTTCTAGCCAGTTGCTAGCATGTTTCTAGTATGATTTGCATTTTTTAGCTTGATTTGCATGATGCTAGCATGATTAGCAAGTTTCTAACCTGTTTCTAACATGATTAGCATGTTGTTTACATATTTTAGCACAGTGTGCATGTTGCTAGTATGTTAATAGCAGCATTTCAAGTAAATTTAAGTATTTCATCAATATTATACATTATTTTGTATATGTAATGTAATTCTATGATGTGATTAGCATGTTGTTACCCTGTGTTGCTACCATGTTTCTAACATGATTAGCATGCTTACATTTCAGCACAATTTGCATGTTCCTAGCTCATTGCTCGCATGTTTCTATCATGTTACTAACATGATTAGCATGTTAAGTACACTTAAGCATTTCATTATTATTGTACATTAATATATTTAATGTAATTTTATGATGTAATTAGCATGTTGTTACCCTGTTTTTAGCATGATTAGTGTTTCTAGCATGTTTATAGCATGATTACCATTTTCGTAGCTTGTTGATAGCATGTTTCTAACATGGTTAACATGTTGTTCACATTTAAGCACTATTTGCATGTTCATAGCTTGTTGCTAGCATGTTTCTAGCATGATTAGCATGTTAAGACACTTAAGCATTTCATTATTATTATACATGATTTTATATATTTTATGTAATTTTCTGACGTGATTAGCGTTATTACCATGTTTTAGCATGATTAGCATTGCTTGCTAGCATGTTTCTAGCATGATAAACATGTTTTATCATGTTTCTAACATGATTAACATGTTGTTTACATGTAAGCACAATTTGCATGTTTCAGCTCATTGCTAACATGTTTCTAGCATGTTATTAACATGATTAGCATGTTAAGTACACTTAAGCATTTCATTATTATTGTACATTAATATATTTAATGTAATTTTATGATGTAATTAGCATGCTGTTACCCTGTTTTTAGCATGATTAGTGTTTCTAGCATGTTTATAGCATGATAACCATTTTCCCAACTTGTTGCTAGCATGTTTGTAGCATGATTAGCATGTTAACTACACTTAAGCATTCCATTAATATTGTGTTATATATTTCATGTAATTTTATGACGTGATTAGCATATTGTTGTTTTTTTAGCATGATTAACATGTTGCTAGCATGTTTATAGTTAATTAGCATGTTGCTAACATGTATATAGCATGACTAACATAATAACATAATTAACACGTTGCTATCCTGTTTCTAACATGAATAGTATGTTGTAAGCATAGTTTAGCATGATTAGCATGTTTGCATGTTTTACACACACTATGAATGTTCCTTGTGTGTTGTTAGCATGTTTCTAGCATGATTAGCATGTTGCTAGGGTGTTGTTAACATGATTAGCATATTAGGTACACTTAACCCCTTAATTGTCACCCGTGCCCTCAGTGGGACACCATTTTTACAAATAAATCCTAATTTAATCATGACAAACTATATATTGTTGGAAAGGTCTAAGACTCCTAAATAGATATGTTACCATTGTTTTGTGTTACAAATTATGTAGGAAAAGTAATAGATGAATTTATGATAAGAGTGCACCTCAAAAATCTACTTCATAACAGTTCTGACCTTTGTCACAAAAATACGTTCTTTGTTGCCTTTTTCCCTATCATGCTTTAGAAATCATAAGAAATTGTATATCAGTAGAAAACTTCAAAATTCATCCTTAAAAAAAAAAAAAAAAACATTTTAAAATCATTCATGAATTATATAAAAAAAAAATAAGTTTGAATACTGCATTTTCATGTTTATGTTAAAAAATGGGAGTGACATTTAAATGGTTAAGCAGTTTTTTATTATTATTATTATTATTATTATTATTATTATTATTATTATTACATGCTACAAGTGTCCACTTTTCTTCACATGTGAACGCGTAATTCAGAGTCTGAATAATATAATATAGTAATATGCTTTCTAGTAATATACTTTTTATCTGGAATTTCCTAGCAACCAATCAAAATACTGTAGAAAATGCATGTGCAACCACCCACAACATCCAAACACTGCATTTGCACTTACAGTTTCTACAGAACATGTAAAAAAAAATCCACTATGCAGTTTTCAGTTTTTATACAAATCAGAATAAATATCCAAAATAATTCTGGCAGACAACTACGGTGAAATGAATGATGGACGGTTCATTGAAATAACCCATAAAAACTTTTTTTTTTTTTTTCCTGTTTGGGCGAGGAAGCATCTGCCATGAAAATACATATTGAACATTACGTAAACATAAGCAGCAGCGATTCTCACTGTAAAAGCCTCTGAGATGGGAGCCAGTGAATGAGGCCAGAGATGAGAAAGACTGCCTGATACTGATCAAAGTCGAGGAAGGGAAGGAGAGATAGAGCGAAAGACAGAGGATGTCTCTAGAAAAGGGGCAGTGATCAAAGCTGGAGATGAAGGCGATGCAGCAAACTGGGAAATGAAGGAAGAGGAAGTGAAGGGAAACTCCAGCACCTTTCAGATTCGCTGAACTTGACTGTTGTGTGCGCATTCTGGCTTCATTATTTCCCGCTCATAATTTTACAGAGGCTGGCTGAAAGAGAGATGATAAAAGAGAATGGGAAGGCTGCATACTGCCGGTCCCTGCCTGGTTTGTTGCCAAGACCATGAAGATAATGTTGAGGAACTGTCATGTGATCAAACAGCCACGGCGCATGCCACCGCGACCTCATCTACGCTTCAGATTCGCTAATGAGCCGAACACAACTGTGGGGAACAATCGGAAAGTTTACCTTGCCATGTGCTAATGGAGCATTTCATCAGCACTCGCTCCTGAAGTCTAGGACTTGAGGAATTCAAGAAAGTCCAGATGGACAATATATTTTCCAGTGTGGGTATTGCGTCAACTATGGGGACATTTGGCCCTGTGGACTTTGCCTCTCTTAAGACACACTTTTCACACTCCTCTTCGGCTTATTTGTCCACTAACAATGTCCAACAGTGGACATACTGTGCATCCTTCACAGAATAATTAGTCTTTTATAAATTTAATTTGTACTGTATGCCAAATTATGTTGTGTGTTATGTGTATTATACCATGAAAACTACATACACATGCAAAATAATAATATTACTCTTTGCTTAATTTAAAATAAAATCATGCAAAAAATGCTAAATATTATATGCAATAAATGTATTGATTTAAACGTATTATAGCATGAAAACTATACACACATATATAATATAATATAATATAACACACTTTGATAATCTTACAAAATTACTAAAAAATGCAATAAATGTATTGATTCAAAAGTATTCTAGCATGAAAACTATATATAATATAATATAATATAATATAATATAATATCACACTGCTTAATTTTACAAAATTACTAAAAATATGCAATAAATACAACAAAAATATATGCAATAAATGTATATTGATTCAGTATAATAACATAATATAGTATAATAAATATAATATAACAGAATATAATGTCACACTCAACAAATATGCAATATTTAAAAAAAAAATGAATATGCAATAAATTTACTGATTTTAAAACTATTATAGCATGAAAACTACACACATATAATTAATATTAGTTAATATAATATAATTAATATAATTCTAATATAATTAATATACACATATAATTAATTGTACAAAATTCTATATAAATACATGTATTGCATATATGCAATAAATGTATATTGATTAACAAGTATTAAAGCATGAAAACTATACACACATATAATATTTTTTTTTCTTAATTTATGTGAATGTACACACACAAACACATCATACTAAATAGTTAAATGATTTTGCAAAATGTTTTTTTCTTATTAATATTTAACAAATCATAGTTTATACATATATAATTCATACTTAATAATGCATGTATCTAGCTTTGAAAGTCTGATTCTATGTAAGTATAAAACAAAATTCTGTAAAATATATTTGAGAATAAGCAATAATGAATGATGACAATAATAAGTTGCCAAGATAAAATAAATAATTGTATTACCTAAAAAAAGGAATAATAATAATAATAATAATAATAATAATAATTGGGACTCACAGTTGTTTTGTTTGTTTTGTTTTGTTTTTTCTTGTTTGTTTTTTTTCCATTTTCACAAGCAAATTGTCACTTTTCTAAATTCTTAGTACTGATCTCACAACAGATCATCAAAGATTCACTTTTTTCAAACATTTCAGTTTTTTTTTTTCAGTTGCATTAGTATGAAATGACAACGTATCCCATTCACAATACAAAATAAGTCTTACATCTATGTAAACTTGAACAACTATTCATTTGCCTCTAATTTATCATTTAGTTTAACATGTTCATCTATGATTTAATCCAATTTATCCTAATGATCAGTGAATTATCAGTAAATCTATACAGGTCTATGGATATAGATTCTGTGGAAATACATACAGTAGTTTGCAATATCCATCTGGATAACTAAATACAATGAGTTATTGTTACAGTACAGATGATTTAAACCACATAATAACCACAATGTTCAAAAGTACACCTTTCATGTGAAAATTGCACCAAAACAAATTTTTGTATAAAGTGCATGTATTTGAAGAAACATCTAAATCCTGCTGGATAATTCAGGTTATACAAACAGGTCATCTGGCTAAGTTACATGAACCAGTTAAATGAGATTCACACATGGCAGTCAATTCAAACTAAGCTGACCAAGACAGTCTAATATGTCTGCCACTGTCCTAGTTCGATGTCTAATTGGTTAACTTCCTAATCCAGCTTGGACCGCCTGCTTTGACTAGATACTTATCTGGGTTTTCCAGCAGAGGACTCGACTCATGACAAACTCATTATTCCAGAACGAAAAGCAATATGGTGGCACTGCGACTTGATGTGTCCATTCATTAGTCCATGTGAAAACTGCAGAGGCAGTACTCTACAGAAAAGCCCTGTGGATTTCTGCTGAATTACAACGCCTGTCATCCACCAATCACATTCTACACATTCTTGCCCCATGCGTGTTCTTTTATTAAACAATCTGGTTCAGTTGATTATTTTTCACTACCAGCAAGTGAAAGACCCTTAGCTACATTAACCACCATATTCCTTATTTAACGCCAACTTCGAAATGCCATTTTTCTCCATGCTTAGACAATTTTGGACCTAAAGTGTATAACTGTTTTTCTTGTCATGCTTTCATTAGCCTACTGACTTGAGATGACAGATGTTTCATGTTAACACATACTGTAGTTGCAGCAAACCATGCAAGCTATTGTGTGAACCAGCATTTTGATTTTGTTGTTTTCCCTTGTGAACAAGAAGTAGCATACTTTAATAATATATTTTAAAGCAATATTCTTAAGTCTGAAATGAATATAATGCATTTAGACACTTAATTGCATGTTAAGTGCAATGAAATGAAAATGTATTGTGTACAATTGAAGTCAGAAGTTTACATGCACCTTGCAGAGTCTGCAAAACATTAATTAAATAAGAAATAAATAAGACGGACCATACAAAATGCAGGTCTTTTTTTTTTTTATTAAATACTGACCTGAATAAGATATTTCACATAAAATATGTTCCCATATAGTCCACAAGAGAAAATATATTGTTTTTGTTTAGTGATAGTAGTTCATGATTCCCTTGTTTATCCCGAACAGTTAAACTGCCCACTGTTCTTCAGAAAAAGCCTTCAGAGCCCACAAATTATTTGGTTTTCCAGCATTTTTGTGTATTTGAACCCTTTCCAACAATGACTCTATGATTTTGAGATCCATCTTTTCACACCGAGGACAACTGAGGGACTCATACGCAACTATTACAGAAGGTTCAAATGTTCACTGAGACTTCAAAAAAGACACACAATGCATTAAGAGTTGGGGGTGAAAACTTTTGAATTTGAAGATCAGGGTAAATTTAACTTATTTTGTCTTCTGGGAAACATGTAACTACATTTTGTAGCTTCTGAAGGGCAGTATTAAATGGAGAGAAAAAAAAATAGGCAAAATTCTTCATTCTGTTCAAAAGTTTTCACCCATGGCTCTTAATGCAACATGTTTCCTTCTGGAGCATCAGTGAGCGCTTGAACCTTCTGTAATAGTTGCATATGAGTCCCTCAGTTGTCCTCAGTGTGAAAAGATGGATCTCAAAATCATACAGTCATTGTTGGAAAGGGTTCAAATACACAAAAATGCTGAAAAGACAAACAAAGGGGCTCAAAAACAATTATCACAAAAAAAAATAAAAAAAAATAAATAAATAAAACAGCTGTGGATCATTCAGGTAACAATACAGTATTAAGAATCAAGTGTATGTAAACTTTTGAACAAGGTTATTTTTTATAAATTCAGCTATTGTTTTCTCTTGTGGACTATGTATTGTCTTTTATGTGAAATATATTATTCAGGTCATACAAAATAAAAAAATAAATAACATGCATTTTGTTCGATCCCTAATAACATTTAGATAACATTTTGCAGATTATGCAAGGTGTATGTAAACTTTTGACTTCTGTATATTAAATTGAGTTGACTTAAGAGTGTTTTTTGACTCACTTATATATGACTTAAGTGCATGTCATAATTACTTGTGTTATCTTTAAAATATTTGAAATGATGCCTTAATGTCATGTGAAACTTGTTAATTACACATTTATAATAATGATGTTGCATTTTAGTACATTTAAAATATATTAACTTTGACATACGACAGTTAAAATTATAAAGTACTTTACTTGTGCTTTAGTATGTTAGTTAACACATCAAAATGTGTATCTTCAAAGTGTGACATTAAAACTAACTTTTAATCTGACATTATTACAAGTGCACTTACAAGTCTACTTAAGTGTGTTAAGTATGATAGTGTATTATAAGTGCACTTAAGTGGCCTGTTATTTCATTATTGTTATATTATGTGTATGTTATGTCCAAGTTTTCAAAGATGCTTCCAAAAAAATACAAACATATATACTTTTAAGATTTGAAGAAGTGAGCATTCAGCTACAAATAAAAGAACAGGTCACCCAAAAACGAAAACCACCCCATGATTTACTCGCCCTCAAGCCATCCTAGGTGCATATGACTTTTTTTCTTTCAGACGAATACATTCGAAGTCACATTAAAAAAATGTCCTGGCTCTTCCAAGCTTTGTAACGGCAGTGAATGGCTGTCGAGATTTTGAAGTTCAAAAAAGTGCATCCATCCATCATAAAAAGTGTTCCACACAGCTCCAATGGGTTATTAAATGTCCTCTGAAGTGAATCAATGCATTTTTATAAGAAACATTTATATACTTAAAACTCTATATTTGAAAGAGACTGTCCTCAAAGAAAATACGACCCAGTTGTACGTTTTTGAATCGACCAAATACGACCCATGTTTACGTTTTAAAGTTAAGCGCCCTCTAGCGGTCGTAAAAATAATGACAGTGTCGCGTTGGATCTGACGTCATGGAATGACGTATGAGTTTTTATACGGATTTCACTGTAATTTAAACGTGTTTTACTAGGTGTAATTCGTATAAATGACCACACCTAACCCCACCCTAAACCTACCCCTTACAGAAATAGTGCAAAATCATGATTTCTAGTGCATATTCCAAAAAAAAAAAAAATACAATGAAATCATATGCGTTCTCTGGTATCGAACCTGTGTTCATATGATTATACCACTTCGCAGTGCAACACGCTACTAATTGACCTACACATAATGCTAAGGTTGAATTAAAAACATTACAACACAAAATGGTCTTGTAGTTTCAAGCGTTCATTAGTATTCAGCTTACTCAAGCAAGCTTCTGATGACCAGTGTTTAACAGTCGATACGAGCATCACAGCGCTTCAGTCACACGGGGATCATGTTCATTTGCAGTGCATTAACAAACAGCTCTGAGTTGTGGAAGTGTTAAAAGTGCAAGCCAAGCAGTAATGTTGAGGGACAGTGAACGAGCTGAAGGGTGCGGAGGGTGCCAAGACACCCCTTTTTGATCTCTAATGAATGATGTATGGACTCGTTGGAATTTGGCTGAGGAAGAAGTTTCTTGAGGCAAATAAACATCGACATCGAGTGCTCTGAACTTTTCCCGATCGGAGCTCATTTCGAGCTGAGAAGATGTAATGAAATGGGCCGGATGTATTCGAGGGACGTCGGACGGCCAGGAAGCAAACTCGGATGACGTTAGGGTATGAAAGGTGACAGAGAAAGAGAGAGAGGCAAAGAAGATAAAAGAGAATCACTTAAAGAAGGATGAAAGGAAGTTAGGGTTGAAGAGGAAGGTGAAACAAAGGCTTTGGGGGTGACAGATTGATGGATCACCCAACGACAACTAGACGTTGAGCAGAAGCAGATAGAAGATGTGTGAACTCTTGAACATTTCACTCTGGAAATATAAGCTGTTTAAGTCAATGGGGACCAAAACTTTAAAAGAGTGAAAATACTTCATGCGATTTGCCTGGTACTTTGTGTTTCAGAATAAAATCTTATTGGTCAAGATGTTTGGTCACATGGTATGGGAGAACCAAAGAGGTTTGACATTAGATGTGTATGTGTATGTTGATTTAATGATTTGATTTGAAAGTAAATAAAGACAATCTTTTAGATTTTTGTTGATATCTATTAGTAGTACTTCTATTAATAGTTATTTCATTTTGGAGTTGGACCGCTTTATGATTGATTTTATGGAAAAGAGCTGTTTGAATATTCTTTGAATCTCTTTTTGTGTGTCTCTGCAAACGTCTTACAGGGGTGTGAGGGTGAACGGCACAAATCAAGGTAGACTTTTTAATTTCCTTGTGGAAAAATACACTTTCGGAAAATTCAAGATTACTTATTTTGTAAATAATGTAAACTAAATGTAATTTTTGCAATTGCAGTTAGTTTGGATTTATATTAAACGTAAATAGCTTTTTTTTTGTAATAGTAACTTTAAGTAGGATTTAAGACAGTGCTATTTTAGTACCAGTGATATACTATGATTGTTTGGTAACACTTTATTTTACAGTCTCTTAATTAGTTGCTTATTAGCATGCATATTACTAGAATATTAGCCATTTATTAGTACTAATTAAGCACATATTAATGCCTTATTCTACACAACCTTATTATACATCCCTAATCCTAACCAATACCTAAACTACCTTACTAACCATTAATAAGCAGCAAATTAGGAATTTATTGAGGGAAAAGTTGTAGTTAATAGTAAATAAGTGTTCCCTATTCTAAAGTGTTACCGATTGTTTTTGTTAATATTCTGAATTAGATTAGATAAATTTTATGTTTTCGGCTTTCATGTTAATTTTAGTTAAAGATTTATTAACTTTGTTGTCTTTTTGTCATTGTTTTTAATTATTTTAATAATTAAGTTGAAAGAGTTGAATAAATGAGAAATATTGGAAACTAGCTAAAGTGAGGAATATTATTATTATTATTATTTAATTTTTTATTTATTTTTTATGGCTTTAGTTTTAGTTACGTATAATATTATGTTAAACTAAATAAATGGGAAGTATTGTTTTGGAAACTAGCTGAAGTGATTTTATTTTATTTTATCTTATCATTTTCAGTTAACATTTAATTTCAAGTTTATTTATTTATTGATTGATTTTAGTTTTAGTTATCTATAATTTTAAGTTAAACTAAATATTGCTTTGAAAACTAGCTGAAGTTATTTATTTATTTATTTATTTTTCCAATTAACATTTCATTAATTTATTTTATTTATTTATTTATTTATTTTTTATGGTTTTAATCATAGTTATGTTTAATATTAATTTAAACTAAATAAATGAGAAGTATTATTTAAATAATTTATTTATTTTTTTTTTTTTTCGGTTAACATTTCATTTCAAGGTTTTTATTTATTTATTTATTTATTTATTTATTTATTTTTATATAGTTTTAGTTACCTATAATATTAAGTTAAACGAAATACATGAGAAATGTTGCTTTGGAAACTAGCTGAAGTGGTTCATTTTATTTTATTAGTTATTTATTATTAAATGTATATTTTTGTTTGTTTGTTTGTTTTAATAGTTTTAGTTACCTGTAATAATAAGTTAAACTGATGTCTATTTGTGCTTTCATGAGTTAATATGCTTGAATTATTTTCAGTTAACATTTAATTAATTAATTTATTTTTTCTTTTCTTTTCTTTTTTTATTTTGTGATTTTCATTTTAGTTACCTATAATATTAAGTTAAACTAAATAAATGACAAATATCACTTTGGAAACTGTCTAAAGTTATTTTATTTTAACATTTAATTTAAATATATTTATGTAGTTGTTTGTTTGTTTTTAATTGGTTTTAGTTTTAGTTACCTATATTATAGTATACCTATGTTCATGTGCAATTTCATTAGTTAAAATACACTGACAAGCATTTGTGGTAAGCTAAAACATACTGTAATTTAGTTTCTATTGAAACGTGACATATATTTGTAATTACACATTTGCAATGATGAAGTAACCCATCAAAAGTGTACTTTAAATCGTGACAAAAGATTATTAAAACAGTCATTTTAAATTGTGCTTTAAAGTGAGCGTTCACGCCAAGTTCACTTTTTAAGTGTTTAGAAATTATATTGTAAATAAGTGTAGCTTTTCCCTCACTTTTGTATGTACTATAAAGATTTGAAGTACACTACAAATGCACATACAGTATACTGCTTCTTTAATAATGATCTCTCCTGCAGTTATTATTATTTCATGGCATTAACAAATCCCTCTTTGATCTAACCACTCCTCAGCACTTCAATCGACGCGAGACAACTAAATAATATCCACTCCTACATCTGTTCGGGGATGCTACTTCAATATTCTGCTTCGCAAGTCTATTTTTAGCAGCAGAAACACGGGGCGGAAAAACTCCAAGACAACACAATGCTGTTTAACCAATAAAGCCGGGATGCTTGCATCTGTTGTGTGTTGTAGTGAGTTCCTGGCCGAAAGCAGACTGTAGCAGCGCTGGGACTGCTGACTGCTAGCCTTTGCCAGGAAGCCCTGTTGGTCGCAAAACAAATATCTCTATAAAAAGATCTGCACACGTTTGATATCGGCTTCACAGCAGTACTGCAAGCTATCCAGGAGGATGGTGAACTGCACGTTTGTTCCTGGAGAGCTTTGCACTTCTCCTTGAGTTCTGGCAGGTGTGCAGGCGTAGAGAAGCACACACTCGACAGTTCTCACCGATCGCCTGGCAGATACACTGCTTTCTCTCTGTGTGTGTGTGTGTGTGTGTGTGTGTGTGTGTGTGTGTGTGTGTGTGTGTGTGTGTGTGAGTGTGTGTGTGTGTGGGTAGATGAGAAGCTGCTCTACTTCAGGAAGGGAGAATAATGTATTTCTTCAAGAATTTTTGTAGTAACTCATTAACCAGTTTCACAGGGAATACAACTTTTGAGTCGAATATTGAAAGTTCATTCAAAAAATGAGAATTTGCTGAAAATGTACTTACTCTCGGGCCATTCTAGATGTAGATGAGTTTGTTTCTTCATCACATTTGGAGAAATGTAACATTACATCACTTGCTCACCAATGTGAATGGGTGCCGTCGGAATGAGAGGCCAAACAGCTAATAAAAACATCACAATAATCCGCATCACAAATGTCTTGTTGAAGCCAAAAGCTGTGTTTGTAAGAAACAAGTACATTATTAAGACATTGTTTAACTTTAAACTGTCACTCAAACGGATAACATATATACAAAATCCATTATGTTATTATTTATAATATAGAAATAAAACTGTTTGTTGTTTGTTCGGCTCAGATTCATTTAATGATATCAACAGATACACCTTTTGATTATTTTAATAATGGATTAGTAAATGTTGAAATTAACTTTTGAATTTAGCGTTGTTGTTGTAGTTAACTAAATCTTAAACCGTAAAAAGAAAGATTATTTTGTTTCAGTTAATATTCAAAGCAACATTTCTAATTTTTATGTAGTGTAATTTCATGTACTAAAATAAGCAAAACGGAAAAAAATGTAATAATAAAAAAAAAAAACTGTAGACATATTGAAAAAAAAATAAAAAAAACCTTTAACTGGAATTAACATAAAAGCAGGGGGAAAAAAACTAAACTAAAACTAAACTCTAACTAAAAATTAATAATTAATGCAATAAATAAATAAATAAAAAATATAATTCCAAATATTAACAAAAAGCATAATATGATGCTAAAACAACACTGACTAAGATTAATAAATCCTCTAGAAGAGATAGAAATTCATGGTACAAAAACAAATTGTCATGTGATGCAACTACCCAAAATAACAACTTTATTTATTTATAAGCAATATTTTTACCTTGGAAAATGGTTACACCACATGACTGTGAATTTATATGACTGTGAACAATTAAGTTAAATGTAAACTTTTCTTGAAAACTGTATGTATTTATTCATTTATCATTAATAATATTTGCAAGCAATATTTTTACCTTGAAAAATGGTTACACCACATGATTGTGAATCATTAAATTAAATGTAAACCTTTCTTGAAATGTAATTATTTTCATACTATTGAAAAAATGGTTACACCATATGACTGAATTCACATTACTGTGAATCATGAAGTTAAATGTAAATCTTTCTTGAAAATGTTATTTATTTATCATTCATAATATTTGTAAGCAATATTTTTACCTTGAAAAATGGTTACACCACATGACTGTGAATCATTAAATTAAATGTAAACCTTTCTTGAAAATTGTATTTATTTTCATACTATTTGTAAGCAATATTTTTACCTTGAAAAATGATAAATGTAAACTTTCTTGATTTTTATTTATTTATTTATTTATTTATTTATTTATTTATTTTGATACTATTTATAAGCATTATTCTTATCTTGAGAAATGGTTACACCACATGACTGTCAATCATTAAATTAAATGTAAACCTTTCTTAAAAATTGTATTAATTTATTAATTTATGTGTGTGTGTGTGTTGGTTTTTGTGGTTTACAAGGACTTTTGACCTGAATACGCACCAGCATTATAGGGACATTTGGGATTATGAGGACAGGGGACATGTCCTTATAATTCCGGCAATGTAGAAGCTCTTTTCTAAGTCCCAGATACTCCCTCTCAAATTTTGGCGCCATGTCCTAATATACCACAAAACCCTGAAATTTTACCATACACAGTGTATCCCTGTGTATCGAGAGTGCGCCCCTGCAGCCGGGACCCGGTACAACACGTGCGTCAGCGAAAATCTGCATATTTCACACAAGTGTAAGTTTCGAGGCCGCTGATTGGCTAGATCGGTCACGTGGGCGTGAAAAACCGGGAAAACAAGATGGCGTCGGTGGGCGGGGCTTCAGCGTGCAGTAAGTCGATGCAGTTTGCTATATTATGTAAACATTAACTATAATTTATCAGTTTTAAATTGAATATATGAATGTTTAGCAAACCTGTAAGTAAGCTAGTACCATTAATAGGATGTAATAAACTATGAATATATATTAAATTATATGAAACGTGTCAGACAGAGTGATAAATAACTGACAAACGATTTCATACTAACAGTTCGTGTAAACCGAACCACTCAGTTAATTACTAGGCTTTATCATAATTATATATTAAATACATATTAGTATTTATTTTTATATTATAATCGTCGTGATCTAATCAGAGGCAATTTCCTGTTTGGACCGGATGCAACTGAAAGGAAGACATCTGTGCTGTGGACCTGCTAGTTGGAAGCAATTGTTAAATAAAAGGTAAGTTATATTGTTTTTTAATCAGGATTTAAAACGTTTATGGCACAGTTTGGCTTGTTTGTGCGGGTTTTATAAGTACATCAGAGCTCGTTTTACAGTCTGAAAGCAGCTAGCGCGAGATGCTAACTGTGCTAGCTAATGCACACTGATTGATTAACTACTTACAACAAAGAACTTATAGGCTACTTTTTGCTTACAGTCAGACGATAGACTTGTTTTCGTTTGCAATATAGTTGTAACTGTACTACAAATTTGTCTAGTTGTAATAATAATGTTTTGTCATGATTGCATTATGTAAAGGGGAGGGTAGTAATACATATAACTAGTGTTCTAATGTACTTAAAGAGATTAAGAAACAAAGATATGTGCACTTTTTACTCCTGAGTACAGTAACTTTCACTACCAGTCAAAAGTTTTTGAACAGTAAAATTATATTGTTGTTGTTTTGTTCTCCTCTGCTGTCTGAGCCTGCATTCATTTGGTCCAGTCAGTGCAGCAGTAGTATTGTGAATTTTTAAAAAATAAGTATTAAGTAACTATTTATTTGAATATTTAAAAATATAATTAGTTCCTGTGATCAAAGCAGCATTTTCAGCACTGTTATGTTAATCTTTAGTGTCTCATAATTGTTCAGAAGTCATACAAAATTCTGATTTAACTATCTCTCTCTCTCTATTATGATTTTTAATATTTTTATTAGTATTATGTTGAAAACAGCTGAGTAGATGTTTATATATTTCCTTGAATAGAAAGTTCAGAAGAACAGTTTTTATCTGAAATAGAAAGTTTTTGTAACATTATACATGTCATTATCACTTTTGATAAATTTAAAGCATACTTGCTAAATAAAAGTGTTAATTTCTGTAATCCTCTAAAATGCTGATGAAATAAATGAAAATAGAAATGAAAAATGTACCCAACTGTTTTAAATATTTAAAACATGAAATGAATAATCTGAAGTGCATTGGTCAGTATTATTGAGGGTTTTTTTCTATAAAAACAGACACATCAAATGATGACTGAGGTAAAATGGCAGTCAAGTCACTGGAGGAGGCACTGGAGGAGTCACTTGGTCTTGAGGGCAGATTCATCAGTGATTTTAAAGGTGAGTTAAATGCTCTGATTAAACAAAGTTATAGGATTCACTTAAAATAGGTGTCCTCCAATAATATGACCACTACACAAAATGCAGTTCACCATGACAGATTACCAGACTTCCTTGGTATTTTTTCCATACTTTTGATGTCAGTAGGTACAAAGTTTAAAATCACTAATAAAATCGGACAAGAACTTCCTCATAAATATGGTTCCCTGTGCTCCAATAGTGTTAAAAAGCTTATTTTTCATTCTAGATCAGCCAGTGCATATGTGCATTACTGTATGCACTTCTTAGAACACTGATTGTTTCTATAAAGACTTCTAACAGCAGCTGCAGTGACGTGCTGACTTTACTAATTAATGATTGGCTCTTTCATTAAGACTAGACACTTCAGTCAGATTTGAGATTTTGGGCTTTTTGTTTTTTCATAAAATGTGTTTTCAGACTAGTGGAAGGAAAACATCCAAAAGACACTGTTTGTTTTATAGCACTTAATCTATTTGTGTCAATGAATTTAAATTACAATACGCATATTTAAAGGTTGTTTTTTCTAAATGAGTTTTTTCTCCTACACTGAGCCATAAATCTCCACTTCAGTAGCACTTACACACACCAAACTTTACATTTCTATTTATGTCTATATCTTGAAGGTTTTTACAGAATGATTTGTTCATTTATAATTTGCTTGATTATATATAACATTTTATTCCCCCCAAAATTGTAAAAATATATATATTTTATTTTTTTGTCTGTTCTAACTATTTTCTGAATTACTGAGTGTCAAAAGGACATACCCAAAATTGAAAACATTTGACTCTAATATACCCCAAAAAATTAAACAAATTTTACAACTGACTTCATATAGTGTTTAGATTTTTTTCTTTTTTGTAAAAAAATGAATGCGAATTAGTGCATATTTCAATAAACAATGCCTTTTTTTGCATATTTAAACAGCCTTTTACAAAACTTGTAATGGAAACAATGTTTGCAATTATTAATGTAATCAATCAACTGAGTCAGTAAGATGACAACCTTTTTTTTATTATTATTACCTCATTCACCTGAAGTGTCTCGCTTTAAGAAGGCAGGGCTTTGCAGCCATAATGAGCGTTGCATTTTTTCCTCGTTCAGATCTATACAAGTGACACATCTTGGGTGTTCTATAGTCTTTGGTAGGGACCAGCATTTGATGGAGAGTAAATCATAACAGGATTTTTATTTTTGGGTAACTTTTAATTTGAAATGTCTAGTTTAATTAAGTTGTGTCATGTTCATTATCTGTTGTTCTAATTGATTTTGCCTTTCTGTTGTTGTTTAGGCAGTGGTGTGTTCAGTTTCACTGATTTCCTGCTGGAATACAGAGGCCACCTTACAAGCAAGGAAGATTGTGAGCAGAGGTAGAGAATATATCATATATGAGAATAGCTCATATTTTGCTCATTATCAGTTATGTATTCTCAGTTTGATGATTATTAAATATTTCAGTGCTGGTTATATCTGTCTTTTCTTTAGTGTTGATGCAGCCTGAGATGATGGTTCGTGAGCGATTTGTAAATGACCATATTAACCCGAGCAACAGGATGAAGACAATCATAAAGATACACGGTATGAAAACCTTTACAATAACAATTATTTATTGGTTTATAACATGACTGGCCAACATATAGAAATTTTAAAGGTATCTGAGAACTGAATGTAATAGCTGTGTCAGTCCATAAAGAACAAAACTCATTTCAGAATTTCATAGAAACAAATGTGAACATAATTTGCCACAATTATTTTTTACTGAATTATGTTTATGTGCACAAGTAAGTCTTGATCACCTAAAGTGCAGCTAACACAAGCACTCTGCTCATAGTCTCTGTCATTCACAGAAACACTTGAACTAACTATTACTGAGATATTGATTTACTTATGTCCCGGTAATAACTAGTGTCCTCATAAACCAGCTTTTGTCAAACTAACACAACACACTGAAATCACTGAAGTCAAACATGAAGAATATCTTATGATGGTCCTCATAAAACAGGTGTCCTTAGAAAACAGGTGTAAAGCTTCACACAAACTGACATACTGTAATGAACACACATGTAATGTAATGCATTAATAGAAATTAACATAACCTTGGGTAAACCTCATCTATGCTTATTTGCTATGAGGAACATCTGTCCTCATGAAGAAATCACTTATGATTATGATGATTCAGAGTGTCCATGTTGATGCACACTTGCACAGTATGAAAACCTTTACAATAACAATTATTTATTGGATTATATTAAAGGTTGAAAGTTTTAATAGTTAAGTGTTACCCATGGTAAAATGAATGACGTATGTACTACGCTACATTTGTGTTCACTACGGTAAGTCAGTTTGTGTGAAGCTTTATACCTCTCTTATGAGGACCATCATAACACATTCTTGGTGTTTGACTTGACTGAATGATCTTGGTGTTTTGTGTTAGTATTATAAAAGCATTGACTGAGTACAGTTAGATATTACCAGGTCAATGGGGTGCATCTATAGGAAATATTGGGATTAATTCTGAAAAAGAAAAAAAATCACATCTCATTTGGGTCAATATGATATTGAAATCTCAGAATAGTTCTCAGAAATTGGTAAAATGTACTTACCATTTGATTCCAATTGACTTTCAGTTGGAGTATTTGAGAGTACATGTATAATATTTTTTTTTTTGCTGCATTTATTTTATTGCATGTTATCTATTCACTAGACGAGATGAGAGTCTGGGTCTGACCAATATAAATTTAAAGGGATCTGAGAACTGAATATAATAGCTGTGTTAGTCCATAAAGAATAGAACTCATTTCAGAATTTCCTAGAAACAAATGTGAACAGTTTGCCACAATTATATTTTACTGAATTATGCTTTTATGTGCGTCATGATCACCTAAAGTGCAGCTAACACAAGCACTATGCCACCATAGTCTGTCATGCACAGAAATACTTGATAAAGATATTTATTTACGTATGTCCCGGTAATAACTAGTGTCCTCATAAACCAGCTTTTGTCAAACTAACACAACACACTGAAATTATCACTCAACAAGAATATCTTATGATGGTCCTCATAAAACAGGTGTCCTCATAACACAGGTGTAAAGCTTCACACAAACTGACATACTGTAATGAACACAAATTTATGCATAAAAAGACATTAACATTACCTTGGGTAATATTTAAATATTATATGTTGTATTATATTATTAAATATTAAATAATAAAATAAATATTATAATATTATTTTAAAATTGTGCTTTTATTTGTATGATATTAACAACTGGATATCTATTCATGAGTACCAAAGACGTCACTTCCGCTATGCTCGCCGCCGTATTTGTGTCCGATATGACAACAGACCGCAACAGACACGGCATCTAAATGAGATTTAAAAAAATATTTTATTAAGAAATTACTTTTTACTACCAGCTCCCACACTGAGACTTTGACTTGATTGTAAGTTTAGGGCAGAAGGTTTAAATGATTGTAAACATAGTCGCTCGATGAAGGCTTTAAGACCTTGAAGAATCCTATACCGGCTGGCGGGACTAGCGCTGACAGCACTAATTCCCTTACAGTCCGCGCTTTGATTTCGGCAAATTAGCTATATTTGAGCATAAGCCCAACATCCAGCTAGCCAAGAAAACATGGATATACCTGAGAGAAGACGTCTTTCACTTCTTGTGTATTTTTAAACCTGGATCTCACTATTAAAGCACACATTTAAACACCAAATAAACTACAGTGACGTCACATGGAACTTATGGATACATGTAGTTTTATAGCTCTTAAATGATTTTTCTTATTTTCAGATAACTCTTAAGACCCAGATGTCATCAGACAACAATGAACAGTTACTGTGGGACTAGATGAGGTAAATGCAGAGAACTTGAACTCAACTTTCTTGAGAACTTGGACAGGGAACCACTGACTACAGTATGTTATGATTTTAGCTAAACACTGTATAACTGTTGAAGTAGGTAAACATAAGGCCATTGTTTGTTAGTTGTGTAGAACCTTGAAAATTAATAGGGTTAAGTGACAAATAATACATTTGTCACTTAAGTTTGGCCATAGAATCAGACAATAACAAAGAGTTGAACATGTCCTGACATATGACATTTCTCTTATAGTGTGCTCCTGTTTCTGGTACAAGTCCTTCTATTTAAAGCTTCAAGAATGGAATGGAAATCCGTCATTTCAGGTAAAAAAAAAAAAAAAAAAAAGATTCTATCCACCGTATTTTTCAACATGGTAGTAAACTGTAAATGTGCGAGGCTTCCGGATCATTGGCTGCTGTGGGGAAATAAGAATTAATTATAACGCGCATAAATGTTAACTTTTTGCACTAAAAAACAGTTCATAATTAAAAGAATACATTTAAATTGTATGATAAGACATACCAATTTGCAGTATCAGGTAGCAAAAAGAGCTGTTTTATACAGCTAAAAATGGCTGGAAGCAAATGACGCCAGAAGCCAGACACATTAAATTTACAAATGGCCTTGGCCACTCTTACAGGAAAAATAAGGTGGATATGTTTATTTATTTTTTACTACTGTTTATTATTATTATTATTTTATAAAACATTTCCTCATAAGACTAAAGCTTCAAACAAACTGTTGTACTGTAACAAACACAAATGTTACGTAATACATAAGTCATTCATTTTACCTTAATACTTTCAACTTTATATAAACTGATAAATAATTATTGTAAAGGTTTTCATAACGTACATTGCCATGGCCACTCTGAATCACCATAATCTTAAGTGATTTCTTCATCATGACAGATGTTCCTCATAGCAAATAAGCATAGATGAGGTTTACCCAAGATAATGTTAATGTCTTTTAATGCATTACATTACATTTGTTCATTACAGCGGAAATGCATATATTAATGAGTAAAAACACACAAGCATTACATTGGGTAAAATTTAAATATTGATTTTAAAAAAATGCTTTTATTTGTGTATTATCATGTTAAAATAAAAGCAAGATTATGAAGTAATTTTCAATCAGTATTTCAAAACCTTAACAATTGGCTGTCTATACATGTGTTCCTTGGATATATTCTGTTGGATTGAAATTGTTTTATAGCTCTTAGAGAAGTATTTCTGTGTGTAAAGTGTGTTTTCTTATTTTCAGATAACTCCTAACACCCAGATGTCATCAGACAACAACAATTGTGGTACAGTGACTGTGGGAATAGATGTGCCTCAAGAAAGTGATCATATGAAGCAAAGACGTGGAAAAGGGCTGTCTTTCTAATCTTCAAGGCAAATCGCTTGATGGCTTTGAAATTGAAGGTATGTCAATCCTAGAGTAGTACAGTGGCAGGACAGTGGATATTTGATCACTCAAAGGGAGATTTAAGGAAACCTTAATAGGTTCACTGTAGGATGTAGTGTAATTTGGCAGGTTTCATAAATGGTGTGGTTGTGTTATTAGACTTCTTAGTACTGGTGTATGTTTCTCATGTTCTAAAACTTTTTTTACTACCAGATGAGATCAGTATGATGGATTCTGATGACTGTGATCCTGATGAAAGTGATTCTCTGTTTGGAGCGGCAGACTGGTATATATCTAGTAGTGCTGGTATGTCAACTAACAGTTATCTATATTTGTAAACATTTTATGAAATGTATATTTATGAAATGATGTGATGGCCAAAATTATTAAAACACTAGTATTTGCAGCAGCTGAAAATGGTTTTAATGGTTTTATATCTTTTGCTGTAGTGTAGGAAATACCAGTTTACATTTACAAACATTCATTTTGCGATTAATTTTAATAATCCAGTGAGTTTTTTGTTTGCACAAATAGTTTGGTAACAGCCAGTTCTTCACACAGAGATTTGATCCCATCATCATCATCATCCAGTCTGTCTGGAATGACAAGAAACAGAACAAACTGTGACTAAATACAGAAGAATGTCTCCAACATTTTTCAAGAGAACTTCCTGCAAAGCTACAGTACTGTTTTAGGCACTTATGTAAAATTCTGTAAAATGAGGATGCTTTCAACAATAATGACATGAATATATTTTTTGTCAATTAACTTCTATTAACTAAATGAAATCAACATGTGGTGTGACTGTTGTTTGTTTAAAGCAGCTTTTGCACTAGCACTTAGCACTAGTTTTTTAGGTAGCTATGCAGGTAGGTTTCTCTCCGCATCTCGGAGACGTTGCCACAGTTGATCTGGATTTAGTCTGAGTTTGTTCTGTTTCTTCATGTCATTCCAGACAGACTGGATGATGATGAGATCAGATCTCTGTGTGAAGAACTGGCTGTTGTCAGACTCCTTGTGCGAAGAAAAAAAAAAAACATCTCACTGGAGTATTACAATTAACCCTTAATAAATTAAATGAATGTTTCGGAATGTTAACTAGCACTCTACATTGAAAGAAATGACTGACTTAAAACAATTTAGCTGCTGAAATCTTGGCCACCAAGTTTATAGGCGACTATAACTAAAATTAGGTATGCGCCAGTATTGTTTTTAGCCTACACAAATAAGTTTATCTTAATTTTCATATTAAATAGATTTTTTCATCTTGTGAAATGACAGATGAATTGAAGTTTAAAAAATGTTTAACAGGCCATGTCCTTTTGAATATATTGTTTCTGTTTGACTCCTGAGTTTCCTAATCATTATGTAACTGATTTCTTGCAGATGTTCAGAAGATGCCCACTGAAAAAACCTCTGTTCCTCAAGGTACCAGGGTTAAAATTACAATACTATCAATGTACAGTGGAGATAAAAATTAGAACACAAACTATAAATGCTATTGTTAATCCTAATCGGTCAACATGTGAAAAAATATTAGCTGTACCACTGTTATACTAACATGTTTTTCAAAATATCCAAGGTATTTCAATAAAAAAAAAAAAAAACGTTATTTACACGGTGACATTTTTTTTTTTTTTTTTTTTTTACAGATGAAAACAAAGATGATTTACTAAAATTCTTTTTGAATGACAAATCTACTGGCATTTTTGTCAACAAATATAAAAAGACACATTTTAAAAAGGGATGATTTAAACATGTCTGTTTGAAAGAATGAAGAATATGGTAAACAAGTTACTATAAACAATTCATAATTGGCCTGTTGCACCTTTGGGATTTCATTGAAAAGAAGACCATGTTCTTTATGAGAAGTGGTTTTATTTCATTTTTAATATTAAGCCATGTTGGGTGTCATCACAGTTAAATTGTGGGTTTGATTAAAACTTAATATCAAACCTATATAATGAATTTGGAAATGTTTGAGAACTGCTTAATAAGTGCATTGCACTGTAACTAAACCCATTAAATTGTAGCTGACTAAATTTACTGTAGATTAGTAATATCATAATATCTTATAACTTCAGCACGTCTGTGGCTGCTGGACATTACTTGATTCTCACTGCACTGGTGTGATCTTTGTCCACTCTTCCACACTCTTCTACAGTGTTCTTCTAACTGTAGGGGGTTTCTCAACCATAACTTGGTCGCCATAGATTTTCTGGAGATATTTATTTGGGTTTAGGGCTCTGGTCTGGATATTTCACTGAACATAATATTTTCTATCTGACCCAAATAAATTAAACTTGCTCTCATCACTGTGTGAACTTCAGACCAGTTCTTCTCTCTCCACAGAACATGCTCCTCAGTCTAGCTTTTGGACTCATTGTGCTGATGAGAGATTTGGTCACAGTAGTGTGTGCTTTCAGTCTGACTTCTCTTAAACATGCCGGGCATATCCTTACCATATTCAGCAATTCCAGCTGCAGTGTTAAACCAATTCCCCATTGATAGTCTCTGCACTATCCTGTTTTCATGTGCATTTGTATTAAGTAAGCATACAGACTTTTTTGGATCTTGAATAAATTACTGTAATTGTAAAGATGCAGTATTCAAGAAATCACAGATTTGGAGTTTAATTTCTCTTGCAATAAAAATTAGAGTAATGCTGCCAGTTAAATAGTGTTTGCCATATAATTAGTACCAAGTGAAGTATTAACTTTAACAAAACTGTCCTTCTATTCCTGTTAGGAACACTTCAAATAGGACTAAGCAGTGTCCTTGAAATGTAGGAAGCTATAGGTTGTTCTCCAATTTTGATCTCCACTGTAACTACAAGCATGTTAGAATTTACTAACATTTCTATTTATTTTTATTTTTGATGCAGACAACAAGGGCAAAATAGAAAACCCACATAGAGGACAAAGAGCGGGCTGGTCAAATGCTGAAGTTACGGCTGTAATGAAGTATTTTAAGGTACACACAGCCCAAGGAAAACTGACCACAATGACTGAGAGTGTCAGCAGTGTAAAACTGCTGAGAATCTTGTTTTGGCAAGACGCAGTATACAAACATAAGAGACTTAGTGAGAAATCGGGGAATTAGCTTGAAAAGAAAACCCCCAAATAAGTAACATCCATGTAACATCCTGTTCTCATTTGATGCTGTTCTGTTAAGATTGGCACTTGGTTTTTGTTTTATGTATTTTTCATATTGTATTTCCTAATCACTTCCCACTCTAGAAATCTTGAGGTTTAATTTAAAGGAATAGTTTGTCAAAATATGGCAGTCCTGTCTTTTTGTCACTTTCATGTCATTCTAAACAGTCATGACCCTCTTTAGTGGAACACACAGGAGATGTTTAGCAGAATGTTTTGGTTCAGTCTCATCCTCAGACTAAACTAATATTTATTTTATGGAGAAGTTGTAATAAATGTGAATTGGCATTGGAGTCTGAAGCAACTGTCTGAAACATTCTGCTAAACATTTCTTTTGTGTTCCACAGAAGATAAGTCATATGTGACCCTGGATTACATTTGCTATCATAAATGTGTCAACTTTTGATAAGTAATATGCATTGCTAAGAACTTAATTCAAACAAATTTAAAGGTGATTTTTCTCAGTATTTTTTTTTTTTTTTTTTGCACACTCAGATTCCAGATTTCAAATAGTTGAATCTCGGCCAAATATTGTCCGATCCTAACAAACCATATATCAATGGAAAGCTTATTTATTCAGAATCTTTTTCTTAACATTTCTTTAACTTAAATCTTTTTTTAAGTTTTGTGGTCCTGGTTCACATATGGATTTGGAACAACATGAGTCACAAAAGGACTAAGACTAAATTGCCATAGTAGAATGAATTAAAGGTGAAAGCTCAATCTCTACACATTTCATTAGTAACTGCATGTTGAGAGAATTAATTACATTTCAGTAATTGCTTAACGGCATCTTCACAACATTTGCTGCCCTTTTAAATGTTTTGTAAATTTTTGCAGTTGTCAGTGGTTTACGTTCTTGTGATTTTAGTGAGGCAAAAAACGTTTATATATATATATATATTTTTTTTTTTTTTTTTTAAGATTACACAACTGATTTGTCCATATTTTGTGGTTTGTAAGTAAGTTTGTGGATGTCGCTTTTCTCCATAAAATGGTTGCCATGCTTGTAAATGTCAAGTCAGGTTTATTTGTATAGCCCTTTTCATGATACTAATTGTTGGAAAGCAACTTTACAGCAAATTAAAGTTGTACAACATATTCAGTAGCAGCATGCTAGTGGTGATTGTCAGGTCAGGAATATACATGTGGATTTTTTTTTTTTAACTGAAAGAACAATGCTTTTGTGTTAAATAGTAATTAAATTACTTCTAAAACACATTGACATTGGTCTATTTAGTGTTGTAAGTTCTGTTGTGTATTGTTTAAGATCAGGTACTCTTTATTCACCTTGGTCTTGGTAATTCAGCATAGTGACATGTTTGTGTGTTGTGTATTGGGCTGTGCCGGTAAATCACATTTGTCCCTATAATGTTGGAAGATGTGCAGTTGTGTGTTGTGTTTAAGATCAGGCACTCCTTATTCACCATGGTCTTGGTAATGCAGCATGGTGTCATGTTTGTGTGTTGTGTATGGACAAGTCCCTGTAAAACACATAGGTCTTTGTAATCCAGGGAATTGACATGATTTGTGTATTGTAAAATGAGTGTCCTAATAATCCGGTAGGACCCAACAAATCCTAATTATGTCATGGGCGGGAACATTTCAGGAGGGGTGTGGCTGTCCCTAAATACCACCAAAATATCATGTTGTCATATTTTCTGTGTTTTTAGGTATAGAGAGATTTTTAAGCCAGATTCATCATCTGCAGACTAAAACAAAATTTTTGATAGTTATATCATCTCTGTAGGACATTGGGAAAGGTGTGTCCCCTTTAACCACCATACAACTGGTTTGGCCATCAAAGTCCTGCTATACCACAAAAACCAGTATGTGTGTGTGTGTGTGTGTGTGTCTGTGTCTGTGTGTATGTATGTATCTATGTATTTATATATTTATTTTTATATACATGATCCAAAATGCATACAAGGAGAGCATTTATAAGAACCTGGCATATTTTAAAACTTTTTTTTTTCTTCTTGAACAAATGTTAATTTATTATCAAGTTGGCTGATTTTTTTTTTTTTTTTTTTTTTTACACATCTCACAATAATTATAGCACAAATGACACTGAATCAAAACAATCATGCTTTTCAAAGCTTTTCACTTGCTCTGCTTACATTTCTGAACAGTAGTATTTATTGTTGGTTTAAAATTAAACATAAAAGAGAGTCTGCATTCATGTGTTTACCGGCCTCAATAAATGGCATTACTCTCGGGAATGAATGCACGCTTAATACGTTGTTTATTGTTAAGAGTGTCATTACGGCCCCCAATCCCAAAGTGTCTTTGAGCATTTTCTGAATTAATTGGCTTCTTTAGCTTGATGTATGAAACAGAAGAACAAAATATAATATATCTTCACACAGCCAGAATGCTGTTAACAAAAACCAGCTGTGCTGAATTCCACCGCTGCATCCGTCCCATTGTGCGCACTTCCATTTTCTTTCATTCCAAACAGAGCTTTTCATCACTTTTTCTATAAATTTAGCTTTTTATTAAATTTGCTTTGTTTTTGTTTTGTTTTGTTTTTTTGGCAGAGATATGGTCGGACAGACTGCTGTCATTCTGTTTAGTGAATTACAAATCCTGGCGCTTGAAATAAACACTGATAATGAAATTAGTTCGGAGAGATTGATGTTGCAAAGCAATGTAGATCCATTTGAAATCACTTTTCCACAGACATCCCCAAGCAATATCCGAACGATCTGCCAATCATTGTCTTTAAGGAGTGTATTTACTCTTGTTTTATCTTATCGAGAGTGCACTAAAGGAAGGAAGCGTTGAGAAACTATACACATTCTTTAGTTGCAGTCACAATGATCATGTTTATGAGATGAGCACATTGTATTTACAGCCGGATTTTCTTCAAAGCCTAATTTTCTTTGGAGACTTTTCAATTAAATAACTTTGGTACTGACCATAATTCAGTTTGAATATTATGTTCTTTCTGCCATTGCATCCACTGTATTTACTGACACATCTCCAACTCACAAACTCGTCAGAAATGTAGAGCAAGTCCTTGTTGTTCCATTTAATGTGCGTGACTTTAATGCATGACTTCAATGCACCATTAATAACAACTTCAAACGTAAGAACTTGCCAGAGGAACTTAAATGCATACTTCACCTAAAAATGAAAATTACCCTCACATTTACTCACCCTCAAGCCATCTTAGGTGTGTATGACTTTCTTCTTTCAGACGAATACAGTCAGAGTTATATTTAAAAATGTGCTTTTTGCGTTTAACTGCTGGAACGGCACTCTCTCCTGAACATCTATGAAGTTTTAAATATGAATATTTTTCTTGCGCAAACTAATCAGTTGACTTCAATTCAAATTCACGGAGCCTTGTGGACCACTTTTCATGATGGATGGATGTACATTTTTGAGCTTCAAAATCTCAACACCCATTCACTGCCAATATAAAGCTTGGGAGAGCCAGGACATTTTTAAATATAACTCTGATTGTGTTAGTCTAAAAGAAAAAAAATAGTCTTTTACACCTAGGATGGCTTGAGGGTGAGTAAATCATTGGGCAATTTTCATATTTAGGTGAACTATGCCTTTAAGGCGTGTGATCTAATATGAATACAACCAGTGCATTTCTGAAAACTTGGCACATTTTAAAACTAGATTAATAAACACATCTTGTTGAATGTACTTTTAGGAAAGAAGTGCACACTTGTACAAAATTATTTACATTTGCACAGCAACTGTATACTAAAAACTGAATATTTGTGCTTTTAAAAATGTACACAACAGATGACAATGTTGTCAAAACGATACCTGTTCACACGGATTAACAGTTAAAAGTGTTTTATTATTCATGCCAGGCCAGTAGGTGGCGATGTCACTTTGAAAGAAACAACACATACGTACTCATGCCTATAAACTGAACACGCATTACGTACGCACATGACAAATGGGTTTTCACAAATTTGCGTTTTTGTAGTTTACATGAAAGCAATAACGGTAATGTTTTAAAAAAATTTGCACTTTGCACCAAAACACAAAGTTTTCAGGTTTTAGTTGAAAACATTTTAAACCCCATTAGATTCAATTTAAGAAGGTGCCGAAAATGAAATTGTTAAATACACCATTGTAATTCTACAATACTATCGTATTTTGTACATGCAACTTTTATAAAGTTGTTTTAATACAATTCGCTAGTTTTATAAATGGAAAATACGAAAACATTCCCCCAACTTGGAAACTCATGGCTTCAAAGAAAATCCTCCCTCGTAATTGTGACTTTGTGGTAGCAATTCGTACATAAAATGTTTACAGCATGACTTCAAGGATGGCTTGAGGGTTAGTAAATTATACCGTAATTTTCAAATTTCAAAACAAATGTACCATAAAAACAAATACTGCATTCATTGCATCCAATATACATGACAAACAACAATGTTGTCAAAATCAGCGAAAAATCAGCAAAAATTACTAAAAACACTGTATTACTCATGCTAGGCCAGTAGGTGGCTTTGTAAAGAAACACTGCACATGTGCACACAAATGTATTAGCTTAAATAATATCCATGCTCATGACAAGTGCGTTTTCACAAGTTTTTTTAGTTTGCATGAAGACAATAACGGTACCATTTTCAAAAACTTGCTCTATGAAACCCATTTTTTAAAAGTTAGCATTTTCAGGCCCCCAAAACAGCGTTGTTGTGTAACTGAATGACCAATGCACACAAAAAGTTTTCAGTTTTTAGTTGAAAACATCATTTAAACCCAATTTAAATTCAAATTTATGGAAAGGTGCTGGAAAAGGAATCGTTAATTATGCCATTGTAATTGTTGAATAAGATTGTATATCATACAACTTTTATACAGTTTGTTTTAATGCAACTTCGCTAGTTGTATAAATGGAAAATACGTAATAATAACACATTTCTAATTGTACAGCTGTAAATTGTACATACAACTTTTACAAAGTTTGTTTTAATGCAACTTCGCTAGTTTTATAAATGGAAAATACATAATAATATCAAATTTTTAATTGTACATTTGTAAATTGTGCATACAACTTGTATAAAGTTTGTTTTAATGCAAGTTTGCTAGTTTTAAAAATGGAAAATACGTAATAATAACACATTTCTAATTGTACAGTTGTAAATTGTACATACAACGTTTAAAAAGTTTTAATGCAACATAGCTAGTTTTATAAATGGAAAATACATAATAATACCACATTTCTAATTGTACAGTTGTAAATTGTACATACAACTTTTATAAAAGTTGTTTTAATGCAACTTAGCTAGTTTTGTAAATGGAAAATACATAATAATACCACATTTCTAATTGTACAGTTGTAAATTGTACATACAACTTTTATAAAAGTTGTTTTAATGCAACTTAGCTAGTTTTGTAAATGGAAAATACATAATAATACCACATTTCTAATTGTACAGTTGTAAATTGTACATACAACTTTTATAAAAGTTGTTTTAATGCAGCTTAGCTAGTTTTGTAAATGGAAAATACATAATAATACCACATTTCTAATTGTACAGTTGTAAATTGTACATACAACTTTTATAAAAGTTGTTTTAATGCAGCTTAGCTAGTTTTATAAATGGAAAATACATAATAATACCACATTTCTAATTGTACAGTTGTAAATTGTACATACAACATTTATAAAAGTTGTTTTAATGCAACGTATCTAGTTTTATAAATGGAAAATACATAATACCACATTTCTAATTGTACATTTGTAAATTGTACATACAACTTTTATAAAGTTTGTTTTAATGCAACGTAGCTAGTTTTATAAATAGAAAATACATAATAATAACACGTCTAATTGTAAAGTTGTAAATTTTACATACAACTTTTATAAAGTTTGTTTTAATGTAAGTTCGATAGTTTTATAAATGGAAAATCCGTAATAACACATTTCTAATTGTACAGTTGTAAATTGTACATACAACTTTTGTAAAGTTTGTTTTAATGCAACGTAGCTAGTTTTATAAATAGAAAATACATAATAATAACACGTCTAATTGTAAAGTTGTAAATTTTACATACAACTTTTATAAAGTTTGTTTTAATGCAAGTTTGATAGTTTTATAAATGGAAAATACGTAATAATAACACATTTCTAATTGTACAGTTGTAAATTGTACATACAACATTTATAAAGTTTGTTTTAATGCAACATAGCTAGTTTTTTTAAATAGAAACTACATAATAATACCACATTTCTAGCTGTACAGTTGTAAATTGTACATACAACATTTACAAAGTTTGTTTTAATGTAACATAGCTAGTTTTATAAATGGAAAATACATAATAATACCACATTTCTAATTGTACAGTTGTAAATTGTACATACAACTTTTACAAAGTGTGTTTTAATGCAGCTTAGCTAGTTTTGTAAATGGAAAACACGTAATAATAACACATTTCTAATTGTACAATTGTGAATCGTACATGCAACTTTTATAAAGTTTGCTTTTTATGCAACTTAGCTAGTTTTATAAATAGAACATTTCTAATTGTACAATTATAAATCGTACATACAACTTTTATAAAGTTTGTTGTAATGCAACTTCGCTAGTGTTATAAACGGAAAATCCGTAATAATAACACATTTCTTATTGTACAGTTGTAAAGTTTTAATGCAACTTCGCTAGTTTTATAAATGTAAAATACGTAATAATATCACATTTTTAATTGTACAGCTGTAAATTGTACATACAACTTTTACAAAGTTTGTTTTAATGCAGCTTAGCTAGTTTAGTAAATGGAAAATACGTAATAATAACACATTCCCCCAACTTGAAAACTAATGGCTTCAAAGAAAATCCAAGTTTCCCCCTCGTAATTACGACTTGGTGCCTATTTGCGTTACATTCGTAAATACAATGTTTCCAAAATAGCTTCAACGCACCATTAATTACAACTTCCGAAGTCGTAACTTCCCAAGAGACTTGTATATACATACTGCAAATGGGGTTAAAATCCCCTAATGGCTTCTGTCTGTGTTTGCTTGGTAACAATTTAGGGGATTTTATTCCTAGTTCTGCCGTTTTGTTCCTGCTGTGAAGATTCCCAACAGGGGATGATTTGCGTTGAGTTCTTCCCCTGACATTTAAGCGCGACACGCTCTATAAGTTACACAGGACATCGAGTGTGTGTGTGCGCACTGGAGAGGCATTTCAAGAGCATGAAGAGTGGGGGAAGTAATTGTGTGGGAATCTGCGATAGGCCCCTGGTGTTTGAGAGATAAGTCTGTCTCTCTGGGAGCCGAAAGGCTGCTGTTAAGGCCACATTAGCCACCTGTGGAGTCCAAAACACAGAGTAAACAAACAGCCCGAGGAGCCTGTTGCTGCTCAACTGCAGGGCACTACAATAAAGAGAGCTGAACATCACAATGTGGCTTCAAAGAATGTCCTCATTATGGATTGAGAAACACTGAGACCCAAAATCCTTGGCTGAAACTGACTGAAACATGTAAAATTAATATTTCTGGTCCTGGATGTTGATGGATTAATAAAGCACACAGGCTAGCAACAGTTTTGACATGAAACTACTGTTTACCAGTTACTTTGAACATTACTTAGATTTTGCCGTATTTGCTCCCATGTTATCTTATTGTTCTGTAGACTTTACTGAGATCCCTTCTACAGGGAAGCCATTTTTAGGATCATTAATAATTATTTTTCTTGACGATGTAGCACATTTTGTCTATCTATCTATCTATCTATCTATCTATCTATCTATCTATCTATCTATCGTCTGTCTGTCTGTCTGTCTGTCTATTTATTTGTTACTTAGAAATGGGTGATAATATTTATTTATTTATTTATTTATTTATTTATTTATTACTTAGAATTGGGAAGTACATTTGAATTTATATATTTATTTATTTACTCATTCATTCATTAGGAGGAAACTATTTATTGATTAATGTACTTAAAAATCTTTAAAAAAATCATATATATATATATATATATATATATATTTATTTATGTATTTATTTTATTTATTCATTCATTCATTAAAATTGAGATAAAACTGTTTGTTTGTTTGTTTGTTTATTTATTTATTTATTTATTTATTATTTATTTATGCATTGTGTGTGTGTGTGTGTGTGTGTGTGTGTGTGTTTGTTTGTTTGTTTGTTTGTTTGTTTGTTTGTTTGTTTGTTTGTTTGTTTGTTTGTTTGTTTGTTTGTTTGTTTGTTTGTTTGCTTGCTTGCTTGCGTAGAATTTGGAGGAAAATATGTATATATTTATTTATTACAGTACTTAGAATTGGGAGGAAACTTTTAATTAATTAATTCATTCATTCATTCATTCATTCATTCATTAGAATTTAGGAGGAAACTGTGAATGTATTGATTTATATATATATATATATATATATATATATATATATATATACTTATATTTTTATTTTATTTATTTATTTTATTTTTATTTTTTATTATTTATTTATTTATTTTTTTCATTTGTTTACTTCAAACTGGGAGGAAAGTTTGAATTTATTTATGTATTAATTAATTCATTACAATAGGAGGACACTGTGAATGTATGTATTTTTATTTTTTTATCTATTTATTTATTACAGTACTTAAAATAGGGACAAAAAATGTTTTTATTTATTTATTTATTCATTCATTCATTAGAATTAGGAGGACTAATTATTTAGTTATTTCACTACTTAGAATTGGAAGGGAAAAGCGCTTAATTGTTATGAAAATAATGTCAAAATGGAGAGAAAATCAAATAATTCTGCTTTGTGAGAAGGCCGTGCAACACTTCCCAAGACCACATGAATACGCAATGATGGGAAATAAATACTGAAAGTGAGTGAATCAAGAGCTTGTTGGGCTCTACTGTTTCTCGCACTATGATGTGGGTTGTTAATAATTGAGCCGACAGCGTTATGTTCGGTCCGAGCGCACTTTGCTGTTTCTGTGATATACGGCACATAGCCACCGCAGACTGTAAGACAGGATTTGCAGACTTTGCAGTTTCTTCAGCAATCAATTGTAAAATATTTACCTCAGGCAAAGGCTCTCTATCTGAGGAGCTTGTGGCGGCCAATTTAACAGCGCACTTTGAAAATATCTTTAATGCGTTCGCAGGCGAGTTAAAGAGTGTGTTTGCAGCGTGGCTGATTAATTAAACGAGACGCCATCCGCTAATGGCCGGTCGGGAAGATCTTCTCCAGCGCTGATCCTCCTCACAGCAATAGCAGACTAATCAGCCTGAGCAAACCACGCTTAGTCTGCTGGCAAATTTACAAGCCAAGCAAACTAATGAGAAGAAATCTAGAAGTTGCCAAAGGCCTCATTTGAGTCCTGTGCACAAGCGGCGCTTGACGAAGATCAGGCTGAGAGGATTAGCGCAGACAGAATGAGATTGTGTTGGAACACAACAGCCGAGCGCTGCCTTCACGGGTCATTGCTGCTGTGTGCTGCAGATTCACATCTATGTGTTTCTTCAACTTTCTTACACAACTCAAATGATTTCTGAGGAGTATTTGAGGGATTCTGGGATGCTTTAAGGTGTTGGTTTGCCTCAGTCTAAAATAGTCAAGTCTGTTTGATAAAGTTTGATACATATCTGTGCATCAGGTTATTGGTTTAAACATCAAAGTAATACCTCAAACTTCAACAACTGCTACTTCTTCCTAATAAAGTTTATGAATTCAAAATAAAGTTATTTATTTATTTATAATTTCACTACTTCAGCTTAAACTTTGTAGTTACTTGCCAAAGCAACATTTCTAATGTTCATTTAAGATTTTTTGTTTGTTTGTTTGTTTGTTTGTTTTAATTTATTTGATTTTAGCCACAAAATTGTTTGTGTGTTGCTGTTATTCGTCCGTCCATTCATTCATTCATTTTTATTCACGTTTCATTTTACTTTTTCAGCTTAAACTTATTTTAGTTATTTGCCAAAGCTAATTCTAATTCAAAGCTAATTTTTAATGTTTATCTAAGATTTTTTTATTTTATTTTATTTTATTTTTGCCAAAGCAAAATTTCTGATGTTCATTTACAATGTTTATTTAAATATTATTTTAGCCACAAACAGTTTTTATTTAATTGTTTATTTATTTATTTATTTATTTATTTATTTATCACCTTTTATTTCACTGCTTAAATTTTATTTTTATTTGTCAAAGCAACATTTCTGATGTTCATTTAACATATTTTTTTTAAGTTTACAATGTGTATTTTATTTTATTTTATTTTATTTTTATTTTTTTTATTTATTTTATTTTTTTTGCCAAAGCAACATTTCTGATGTTCATTTTTTTAAGTTTACAATGTTTATTTAAATGTTATTTTAGCCACAAAATAGTTTTTATTTGTTAATTTTCCTTTTATTTCACTGCTGAAATTTATTTTAGTTACTTGCCAAAGTAACATTTCTAATATCTAGATTTTATTTTATTTTATTTTATTTTATTTGCCAAAGCAACATTTCTGATGTTCATTTATTATTATTATTTTTTTAAGTTTACACTGTTTATTTTATTTTATTTTCATTTATTATTTTTGTTTAAGTTTACAATGTTGATTTAAATATTATTTTAGCCACAAACAGTTTTTATTTATTTATTTATTTATTTATCACCTTTTATTTCACTGCTTAAATTTATTTGTTACTTGCCAAAGCAACATTTCTAATATCTAGATTTTATTTTATTTTATTTTATTTTTATTTGTCAAAGCAACATTTCTGATGTTCATTTAACATATTTTTTTTAAAGTTTACAATGTGTATTTTATTTTATTTTATTTTATTTTATTATTTTATTTTTATTTTTTGCCAAAGCAACATTTCTGATGTTCATTTTTTAAAGTTTACAATGTTTATTTAAATGTTATTTTAGCCACAAAATTGTTTTTATTTATTTATTACTTTTCCTTTTATTTCACTGCTTAAATTTATTTTAGTAACTTGCCAAAGCAACATTTCTAATATCTAGATTTTATTTTATTTTATTTTATTTTATTTTATTTTATTTTATTTTAGCTTTATTTAAAATAAATAGATTTGTTCACGTGTATGTTTGTTTGTTTGATTGTTTTAGTCATAGTGATTTATAATTTTTTTAAAGAAATATAAAAAGGTAATTAATCTAAAATTGTGACCCTAAAAAAATGCAACCATCAAGTAAAAAATAATGTTTCTTTACACCTTGAAAACATCTGAGTGTACACAATAAAACTTAATGATTTATTTTACTCTTTTTTCTTTTTTTTCAAATGTTTACGTATATATATAAAAGTTTACATTAAATTAAATGTAATTAAATTAAATATAATTTAATTGTCACACAGCCTTGTCATAAATTCAAGTGTTATGATATTATCAGCAACTAAATGAAGGACAACACTGCTACAAGGAGATTGACCAATCATAACAAAGCTCATTTACATATATAAGTCTTAAAGTTCCAGTGACAAAAATAACTAGTTTATGGTAAATTTCATGAAATGGACAAGTTTAATCTGCCAACCTCTAGTCAGTTCAGTCAGTGAAATATGACTATTAAGACACCAAGCACATATTTCCAGATGAATTGTGATCTATTCTGAATAAAAACAGGGCAAGGATGTGACCTGTTTCTCCTCGCCTCACATTCATTGAAGAAGAAAATGGTTTTGGCATGATTTCATCCATCACAATTACACTCGTGATATTGAATGAACACAGCCTTGAGAGCGGCACTAGGGTCTAAACTTTGTTTCCGTACAATGTTAATTGACTGCAAAATGCTGAAATTAGCTGAGTGATTATTGGACTCGTTTAAGTTAACGAGGCAGATTCTGCTGGAATATGTATTGAATGGTTGGAGTATCGGAGCTGACGTTCAGCACATTACGTGGGTGTCAGGAAATGCTTTCAGATGGAGGAATTATTTTTAGATTAGCTACAGTCACAATCGCTATTACGCAGCTCTTCCTTCAAAACCAACAGGAGGATATTTATGTACAGTATGTAGAGAGATGAGATTTAAAACAACTCTATTATATACTGCATTTTATTTAGTTACTATACATATATAATTAAGTTCTCCCACTTAAAAAGATGAGAGAGGCCTGTAATTTTCATCATAGGTATACCTCAACTATGAGAGACAAAATCCAGAAAATCACATCGTAGGATTTTTAAAGAATTTATTTGCAAATTATTGTGGAAAATAAGTATTTGGTCAATAACAAAATTTAATCTCAATACTTTGTTATATACCTTTTGTTGGCAATGACAGAGGTCAAACTTTTTCTGTAAGTCTTCACAAGGATTTCTCACACTGTTGCTGGTATTTTGGCCCATTCCTCCATGCAGATCTCCTCTAGAGATGGGCAACACAGACTTTCAACTCCCTCCAAAGATTTTCGATGGGGTTGAGATCTGGAGACTGGCTAGGCCACACCAGGACCTTGAAATGCTTCTTACGAAGCAACGAGACTGTCCTCAAAGAAAATACGACCCAGTTGTACGTTTTTGAATCGACCAAATACGATCCATTCTTACGTTTTAAAGTTAAGCGCCCTCTAGCGGTCGTAAAAATAATGACAGTGTCGCGTTGGATCTGACGTCATCGAATGACGTATGAGTTTTTATACGATTTCAGGGTAATTTAAACGTGTTTTACTAGGTGTAATTCGTATATATGACCACATCTAACCCTACCTAAACCTACCCCTTACAGAAATAGTGCAAAATCATGATTTCTAGTGCATATTAAAAAAAAAAAAAAACATACAATGAAAACATATGCGTTCTCTGGAATCGAACCTGTGTTCATATGATTATACCACTCCGCAGTGCAACGCGCTACTAATTGACCTACACATAATGCTAAGGTTGAGTTAGATACCTGTTACTGATAAGGGAGCAAATGTTGAATACGCTTTACAGAGACGTATTTGAGGATTTGTGAAAACGACTTTAGTCGGTCGTATAAATTGGAGGACATGTTGGAAGCAACATCCTTCGTTGCCCGGGCGGTGTGTTTGGGATCATTGTCATGCTGAAAGACCCAGCCACGTTTCATCTTCAATGCCCTTGCTGATGGAAGGAGGTTTTCACTCAAAATCTCACAATACATGGCCCCATTCATTCTTTCATTTACATGGATCAGTCGTCCTGGTCCCTTTGCAGAAAAACCCCCATGCTTCACAGTAGGTATGGTGTTCTTTGGATGCAACTCAGCATTCTTTCTCCTCCAAACACGACAAGTTGAGTTTTTACCAAAAAGTTCTAGTTTGGTTTCATCTGACCATATGACATTCTCCCAATCCTCTTCTGGATCATCCAAATGCTCTCTAGCAAACTTCAGACGGGCCCGGACATGTACTGGCTTAAGCAGGGGGACACGTCTGGCACTGCAGGATTTGAGTCCCTGGCGGCGCAGTGTGTTACTGATGGTAGCCTTTGTTACTTTGGTCCCAGCTCTCTGCAGGTCATTCACTAGGTCCCCCCGTGTGGTTCTGGGATTTTTGCTCACAGTTCTTGTGATCATTTTGACCCCACGGGGTGAGATCTTGCGTGGAGCCCCAGATCGAGGGAGATTATCAGTGGTCTTGTATGTCTTCCATTTTCTAATAATTACTCCCACAGTTGATTTCTTCACACCAAGCTGCTTACCTATTGCAGATTCAGTCTTCCCAGCCTGGTGCAGGTCTACAATTTTGTTTCTGGTGTCCTTTGACAGACCAAGGCTGTATGTCCATAATGATAAGGATGTAATTCTCTTCATTGCACTGAGAGACGTTTCAGTAAATGAGGAGTTACTCTACGATTATGGCGGAAAGAGAAAATCTTATGCTGGGAAAAGCGTGGAATTAGACTGGCTATGAACAACACCTTTACATCAACACCACCATGTGACTGTTTGAGGTTGTGGACAGGTGTCTTTTATACTGATAACGAGTTCAAACGGATGCCATTAATACAGGTAACGAGTGGAGGACAGAGGAGCCTCTTAAAGAAGAAGTTACAGGTCTGTGAGAGCCAGAAATCTTGCTTGTCTGTAGGTGACCAAATACTTATTTTACAGAGGAATTTACCAATTAATTCTTTAAAAATCCTACAATGTCATTTTCTGGACTTTTTTGTCTCGTTTTGTCTCTCATTGTTGAGGTATACCTATGATGAAAATCACAGGCCTCTCTCATCTTTTTAAATGGGAGAACTTGCACAATTGGTGGCTGACTAAATACTTTTTTGCCCCACTGTATATAGTGTACATATATATATATATATATATATATATATATATATATATATATATATATATTTAGAAAGTCTCCTTTGCTCTCCAAGGTGCAAAAAAAAATATTTATTTGTTTATTTAATATAATTAATATTCTAATTGTTAATTAAAATTGATCTTAACATGTAAATTGTATTATTAATTAACAATAATGTGACAGGAAAGAAAAATAGCAGTAAAAAATGCATTATGATATTACAAAATGTATTTCTAATAAATAAAAATATTAAGCAACAAAAGCTCTTACACTGATAATAATAAAAAAAAATGCCACTTAAAGTTTTTTTTTATTATTATTATAAATTAATAATAATAATGTTAATTAATAATAATAATGTTACATAATTAAGCAATACAAAAGAAAGAGAGCAGTTTTCATAAATATGTGCACAATTGCAAATGTTATAGCATTCAATAAACAAGAATATAATATTAAGTTACTTTATTTTATACAGAATTTTAAATACAACTTTTATTTCTGCACTGAAAATAGTTTCAAAGAAATCCATATCGGAACATATAAGATGCTTTGAACGAATCTGTTGAATAAATGCAGTTGTAATTGTACCAATTCAGGTGCAACCTCTGTGCTACCCTGCAGTGCAAAGATTAATTTTGCCGTTACTTAATTTAATCATATAACAATTTGACAAAAATGAAGATAATGTAAAGCAATTTGGGGAAACTAATTAGTATTTAGTCAATGTAATTTTCATGATTTTGTAGTTTTTAGCAACCATTTATCCTGAGCTAACATGTGTGAATGTGTTTTTTTTTTTTTTTTTTTTTTTTAATGAGTCCCATGCAGTTAGGTCACTAAATGAAGTTAAAACACTTGTATGCAGTTCAGACTCTCAGTGACTGTTCATGAGCCAAAATATTTCACATAAAGTGTAATTATTCTATTGTTTTGTTAAAGGAGTTCTTGGGGTATTTATATACACTGGGGCTAAAAAGTTTAGAATAATTAAGATTTTTCATATTTCTGTAAGGAGTCTCTTGCTCACCAAGGCTGTATTTATTTGATCAGGTATACAGTAAAAATTGTATTATTGTGACACATTATTCAAATTTAAATAAATGGTTTCTCTTTTCATAAATTTTAAAATGTAATTTGTTGCTGTTATCAAAGCTGAAGTTTCAGCATCATAACTCAGTCACACAATCCTTCAGAAATCATTCTAATATGCTGATTTAGAGCTCAATTATTATTAAATACTTCATTATTATTACTGAATAATTTTGAATAATTTTAAATTGTAATAAAATTATACAGTATTAATGTCTTACTGTATTTTTATCGAATAAATACTGTTTTGGTGAGCAAAAGAAACATTCAAAAACACTAGCAAATCTTAATTATTCTAAACATTTGACACCCAGTGTATATCTTGGGTATTTACAATTTTCTACATTTTAAGTTTTGAATGTTTTGCTTTTTTCTTACAGCAAAATAATATGTTAGTCTGAAGATTTAATGCATTTATTTGTTCAAAACTACAGAAACAATATAATTACAGTTGAAACATTTTCTATATTACTGTTTAAATATTATATTTTAATATATTTTGTATTGTGATGCAAACACACTTTATTTTCGCAGCTATTACTCCAGTCTTTAGTGTCACATGATTATTCAGAAAGCATTTTAATAATATGTAACAAATATTATAGATTTTTGAGCCTCAGAGACTTTATAAACAAACAAATAATTAAATAAATAGTTAAATAAACAGATGAGACTAAATAAATATATAAATACATTTAAAGAGACTATTAATAAATCAATAATAATACATTTTAATAAATTATATAGATTTTTTTATGAATTGATAAAAAACAACAACAACAACAACAACAACAACAAATAATAAATAACTTATGAAATACTTTCATTTATTTTCATATGTTTTTGCACGTCAGAGAGCAGAAGAGACTTAATAAATAAATAAATAAATAAATACATTTTTGTTTCAGAGAGGATATGCAACTAAATAAATAAATAAATAAATAAATAAATAAATAAATGTAAAAAGACTTTATAAATAAATAAACAAATAAATATGTTTTGCACCTTGGAGAGAAGAATAGACTAACTAACTAACTAACTAACTAATAAATAAATAAATAAATAAAGTGAGCCTTGGAGAGCAAAAGAGACTATAAATAAATAAATACTTTTTTTTGTTTCAGAGAGGATATGCAACTAAATAAATAAATAAATGTAAAATGTATTATTAACTAACTAACTAACTAACTAACTAAATTATAAATAAATAAATAAATAAATAAATAAATAAATAAAGTGAGCCTTGGAGAGCAAAAGAGACTATAAATAAATAAATATATATATATTTTTTTTTGTTTCAGAGAGGATATGCAACTAAATAAATAAATAAATAAAGTGAGCCTTGGAGAGCAAAAGAGACTATAAATATATATATATATTTTTTTTTTCAGAGAGGACATGCAACTAAATAAATAAATAAATGCTTTTTTGTTTCAGAGAGGATATGCAACTAAATAAATAAATAAATAAATAAATGTAAAATTTATAACTAACTAACTAAATAAATAAATAAATACATCCATACATACATACATACATACATACATAAAAAATGTGAGCCTCTGAGAGCAAAAGATACCATGAATGAAATAAGTAAATCAATTATTGAAATAAATAAACAAACAAACAAATATTTTTATTTAATATTTTTTTTTTAGCCTTGGAGAGCAGACAAGACTTTACAAATAAATGAATAAATAAATCTCAGCCTCGGAGAGCAGAAGATACTTAATCAATTAATCAATCAAACCTTTTACTGGAACTCACAATTTTACTGTTTTTAAATCTCAATTTAATTATGTCCCTTAATCCAAACCATTTACCAATAGTGTGCAGTTCAACAATGTTTTAACAGTTTTCACATTAGAATTTTCACTCTGTGTTTGATTAAATAAATGCAGCTTTAATGAGCATAAACCACAGCTTTCAAAAAGATAACAGTCCTACTAATTAGTTGAATTAAAGTATTTATTTATGAAAACTCTCTCTCTCTGTGTGTGTGTGTGTTATTGTGTGTGTGTGTGTGTCTCCAGAGCTGTATTTGCGTGTGTTTTCATGTGTGTTGGAATGAGCTGTATGTTTTGGCCGCGAGTACAGCGTCCCGGGCCGCGGGGGGCGTGAACGAGGGCCGTCCGGGTCGGTTTGGCCAGCGCAGCCTCTCTCCATTGATCCCCTGTGGGCCTGATTCTGTGCAAACAGTCGCCGATGAATCCTAAGCCTGTTAATCGCAACAGCACACCGAACCCCACAGATGGTTAATCTGGCCTTTGTCTGCGTCACTCGTCCCCCTTCGCCATTCACACACACGCTGTTTATTTCATTCTGTAAATTCCTAATCCTGTTTAGCAACACTCTTCCAACCCTGAATGGCCTTTTCCACCCCGTCCCTCCTGCTCTTTTGTTTTTCCCGGCTAAAGGGAGAAGGATCCAGGCCTGAAAGGAAAAATGCTTTATCCTGCTTTCGCTTTGACTGCTGATTGGTGGAAAGAAGACGCTTCACTAGCTTTCACTTCTTCTGCTTTATCTATTCTTCTTCTTCTTCTTTTTTTTTTTTTGAAAGTTCATGCCTCTGCTAATTGATGATTATGCAAACTAATTCAGTTTCACATTGCACTTTATGTTCTAAATCATTTTTCTCCTGTTTTGGTCTACATTCATTTAAATAGCCTTAAAATACTACTACTACTACTACTACTGCTAATATAAACTTCAAATCTGATATATATTATGATGTGTGTGCATATATATATATATATATATATATATATATAATTATTATTAGTAGTAGTAGTCGTAGTAGTAGTAGTATTAGTATTATTATTTATATGTTTATTATTTATTTAAAAGATAGATCAAACATTTGTTTATTTATTAATAAGTAAAAAAAATAAGCAAAAAAAAATAACAATAATTATAAATAAAGAAATATTTAAATTTATTTATTTATTTGATCATTTAAGTAAAAAATATAAAATAATTTAAAATTATCAAATCTTTAAAATTATTTATTTGTTTATTTATTCACTTCTTCTCTTCTTCTTCTTCTTCTTCTTCTTATATATATATATATATATATATATAACTATTTTTATTATTATTTATGTTTATTATTTATTTAAAAGATAGATCAAACATTTGTTTGTTTATTAATTTAAGTAAAAAAACAATAATTATAAATGAAGAAATATTTATTTATTTATTTATTTATTTATTTATTTATTTTTATTTCCCTGTGGCATTTTTAATATCAAATAAAATAATAAAATTCATCAAACAAATCATCAAATTCTTAATTCATGTTTGTTTGTTTGTTTTGTAAATATAAAAATAAAACAAATGTATTATTATTATTATTATTATTATTATTATTATATACAGATATATTTTTTAAAATGTTTAATTTAAGATAATCTTTGAATCTTAGGTTACACAAGTTTGTTTTTGTCTTGTTTACCTACTTTACATTATAAGCAGCTTGTAGTTTGCCAAGTAAACTTTTGAAGTAGTTTTCCCAACACTGCTTTTGCAGTATTTTGATGAAAACAAAGGCATGTGTCTGATCCAGTCGCTCACATGAGCAGAAATGCCAGTGTGTCATTTCAGATACAATAAATGTGGGGGAACTTTGATTGGAGAAACAAAACGAGGAACAAAGGCGGTCTGTGAAGCCTTGAGCCGAATGATCAGCTTGAGCGTTCCTGCGAGAGCGAGCTGTGCTGGATTTTGGACACTGTGTGAGCGTTTGACGCCCGACTGCGGCTCAAAGCAGATGCTTAGCAGACGACTCTGTCTTCTGACAGCCGCTGAGTGCTTGTGGGAAAATAGTGACAGTGGATCTTGGATGAGACGAGAAACAGATACCGCCAGGAATCTGGAAACGTCAGCTTTTCATTTTCTTTTTGTTTTATATTTATTTTTTTGGTAGCATACTACACTGCAAAAAATTCTTAATCAGTCGTTTTGTCCTTTAATAGTCAAGCTGTGCTTCTTGAAAGTAGTCAATAATAAACATATAATTATTTTTATTATTATTATTATTATTATTGAAAATATGTATTTATTCATCATCCCTATGTGCATATTACAAAATAAATCAGTTTTTGTTTCACAATAAATTAAAAGAAATGTATTATATATTATTCATCTGAGTCATTTATATAATGTGTAGTAATTGTTGTTGTTGTTGTTGTTATTATTATTATTATTATTATTATTTTCCCCTTGGAAAATAGTTTAAATTAACAAATTATCAAAATAATTAGTTTATTTAACATTCATGTGTTTTTTTTGTTTGTTTTTTATTTAGGTTTTATTTTTATTTTATTTGTATCCAAAAAATAAAAGTTTATGTTTACATACTATATGTGTGTTTATTTTGTATATTTATTATGTACATATAAATACACACACATACATGTATATACTAAAACAATATATATATGTCAAATTTATATGTGTGTATATATATATATATATATATATATATATATATATATATATATACATACATGTATATATATATATACATATATATATATATATATATATATATACATACATGTATATATATATATACATATATATATATATATATATATACATACATGTATATATATATATATATATATATATATATATACATACATGTATATATATATATATATATATATATATATATATATATATATATATATATATATATATGTATATATATATGTATATGTATATATATGTATATATATATATATATTTATATGTATATATATTTATACCTGTATACAATTTAGATTATAAATAAATATAAACATTTTAGGTATAAATCTAAAATATTTTCCTTAATATGTACATGCATGTGTTTGTATATATATATATATATATATATATACACACACAGTACAGAAATCGTTTGACAGCCCTAGTTTTATTGTATTTTATTCACAACAACACTTTTTGAAATATTTTTTTATGTTAATTTTACACTTGTCATTGTGTTGAAATAGCAAAAATTAAATATTTAAAAATAAAATAAATAATATATTCCAGTATTTAAGACTATTTATTTAATATAAATAAATAAATAAATAAATAAATGTAACTGTATTTAAAGTTTCAGATAATTCATATTATATACACATAATATATTTAAATAATGTAAAATAAATAATATATTCCAATACAATTAATTATATATTTATAAAATACATTAACATATAATTTTTATAACTTTATCATAACTTCATTTTTGGAGTTTGTTTGTTTGTTTGTTTATTTATTTATTTATTTCACTTTTTATATCACTTTTTTAATGTTATAAATGTTTTAATGTTATACATTCAATTTTAATTAATTATATATTTTAAAAATAACAGCATAAAATAACATAATTTTGCTAACTTTGCTAACTATTTATCAGCTACTAACAAAAATAGGGTAAGTGCATTCACTTTTTTATCACTTTTTTTTAAATAATTATTATTTATTTATTTATTATTTTATTTATCAGCTACTAACAAAAGTAGGGTAAGTGCATTTAAATGGCGGATCATTTATAATAGTTACATTATATACACATAAATAATATTTTTAAATAATGGTAATTATTATTTTATATTATAACATCACTTGTTATCACTTTTTTAACATGTTCAAATGAATACTACATTCCATTACAATTAATTGAATAATAAACAAATAAATAAATAAATAAATAAATGAGCTACTAACAAAAAGTTTGATTGCATTTAAACTGGCAGATAATTTGGTCACATTATATACACAAATAATATATTTAAATGTATATTATTATTATTATTATTATTATTATTATTATTATTATTATTATTATCAATTTGTTCACATTATATGCATAATTGATTACTTTAAATGATGTTCATTACTATTTATTTGTATTATAACATCACTTTTTATCACTTTTTTTTTTCTGTGTACGTAAATACATGCCAAAATATGCTCTGTCACGCTTCTTAGCACAACAAATGTGACTATATAATCTTTTCTCCCCCACTTTAAGGCTTTGTAAGTTAATAGCCCTATAGCTACATTCAGGTAATTAGCTACTTTCCCAACACTGCAAACAAAACTGCTCCAGATCAAATGGTTTTGTTTAGTCCTGCTCGCTTGAAAGATCATAAACAATGAAAGAATCCAGCTTACAACATTTTGCACCTGGCTTTCTTTTTGCTTTCTCTCGTCTTGAACAAACATCATATACAATTGAACACGTAGCATAAACGCAGTCACATCAAAGGCTGCTTACGGACTTTGAAGTAAGACAGAAGACGAGACACCTGCTTTTCAGCTGTATAATGATTGTTTAGCTTCGTCGGTGCGCATTTTAAACGCAGCTGAATGATAGCGCGCGCGAAGGCGTTGCGTCGGCGACTCTCGGCCTGATATCTAGCGAGGTTTGGTGACTAACCATCAAAGCGAACCAAACAGAAACTTTCAAGTTCAATAGCGTCTTTTCAGACCTGCTTTTCGGATTTGGGCTTCAGCAATACAAATATGCTTAGTCATCCAACAAGTTCTCAGATGAGGAGTTGGCAGGTAAGACAATCAAAAGCCTCTGCTTAAAAAGCACACGCAGTAACAAAGGCAGTCATTCAATAACAGAAATGAGAAACACACACCGTTTGAGAACAGACAGAGCAGATGAAAGCAGTTTGCTGGAACGAGCCGGGCTACAAACAGACCCGAAAGATGAAGCACCGCGAAAGTACCTTATTGGCAACTCAACACAATTTATGCAGGGAGTAACATTTACGCCTTTCTGTGTGGAAAACGTAATCTTATGAAACATTGCAATGACATACGCGGGTCATACTTCATCTTTAAATCCAAATACTTTTTTAGAGTATGTTTTGATTAAAAGAAAACAAAGGCTGTTTGATTTGTGCCATTATTTTCATGACAATTAGGCAAATTTCAGGCCAAAAATTCTCTTACTGTAATGCAAAACACACATCGAATATTATTCAAATGGTAATATATGTAAATATTGTGGGAGTATTTGTTGTACTGCCTTTAACCTTATGATAAGCCAGAAATATGTTTTACAGTCATTTGAATTTATATAATACTATTAATAATAATACGTTTTCAGTTTTTTTTTTTTTGTTTTTTTTTTATCGTTAGATTTTTCTTTCCCATTGCGTCCCATTTACATGGCAGTTATGCCAATTTTAAACCAAAATGTTCTTATTGTAATGCATTATGAAATTGTGAAAATTATTTAAATATTGTTGGATTATATGTCATACTGCCTTTAAGCTTACAGTAGCTATAAATTAATACATTATTGCAGCAACTTTCAGAGTAATAATAATAATAATAATAATAATTACAGTAAAGCACTTTTTTTTGTTATATTTACTGGCCTGAAAAGTTTTTTTTTTTTTTTTTGTAATATATTACAAATTATCCCAAATTGTCTTATTTTTTTGTAAAACACATAATATGGAACATAATTGTATTTAAAATTATTTAAATAATAAATAAGTTATTGCAGTAGTTTTCACTGTAATAAATCTGAATATATGTTTTATGTAAAATACATTATTTAAATATGATAAAATATTGTAATGTATGCCAATATTGTGAGAGTATTTGTTCTATTGCCTTTTAACTAATTTTATAAAAATTGTATTAAAAGTATTACAGTAGTTTTCACTGTAATATAATAATAATAATAATAATAATAAAAAGTAAAAAAAAAAAAAATAATAATAATAAAAAATTAAATAAAAATTAATAATAATTTATAAAAAAAAATAATAAAAAGCGTTATTTGACCCTCTAACGCTAGCACTCTCTATTCTATTTCTATTCTTAAAAAAAAAAAACAGCTTTTTATATTTTCTATCTTTCATATCTGTTTTATTTTTAGTTATTATATAATTAAAAAAAAAGAAAAAAAAGCTACATATAGCTACTGCATTAAGCTTATCTGAGACTTGGCATAACACAAATTCAGTTGCGTCCATTGTCCTCATTTGTAAGTTGCTTTGGATAAAAGCATTATTCAAATTCAATAATTCAATGTTTTTTTTATTTTATTTTATTTTTATTTTTTTTATTATTATTTAATGCTTTGGTTATTTTGTTTTATGTATTCATTATTATTATTATTATTATTATTATTATTATTATTATTTTAAAATAGTTAGGTTTAATGTATTTTTAAATCTAATCATGGTTGGAAAAATGTGTTTAATACTCCAGAAAATAATGCTTCAACAAAAGGGGAAAAAGAGAGAGAGAGAGAGAGAGAGAGAGAGAGAGATTCAGTGTTCTTTTAATATGCATGCTCTAATTTAATATTGTGACACATTTCTTGGCTACTTTCATACACATTAACCCTTCTGTAAATGTTGTACTGTACATTAAATGGGTTGCATGGATGATTTCAAATTATATGAAACCAACAAACAAGCCTGTCAAGACTCCGATAGACTTTTTTCCCAATCTAGGCCCACATATAACCCAACTACTGCATTTCTGCATCTCCTCTGAGCCCAGAAACTTCAGAAGACAGAGAACGCCTTAGGACTGCAGAGGCAAGTGTGTGTGTGTGTGTGTGTGTGTGTGTGGGTCTATGGGCTGCAAAGATAGCACAAAAAAGCAGAAAGATGCAGACAGTGATCTGCACTTTCTCTCCGTCTGTACAATCAGCACAGCAGCACTGAATCACTGCTGTTATAAAAGTCCTTGAAAGTCGATAAATTCTGCTACACAGCCACCGCCGCAACCCCAGCAACTGTAAGCAGGGCCTACCGTAATTGAAATCCGTAATCGTGTTTTTTTTACGTTTCATGCATTTCCTTTGTAATTCCCCATGGTGACTGGTCAGGCAAGTTTTTGAACACTCAATAGGCGCTGTTAGCGTGTAAACATGGACGAGCAAGAGCAGGCGCATTGATCTACATGACCTCCTAAGCTAAACGAAACAAAAGATTGTTTTTTTTTAAAAAGCATGCAAAGATGAATCATCCGCAAGTCATTGAAGCAGTCCATTTCCAATACAATCCAGTGCAATAAAAGCCAACCTTAGAGATATTCTGAGTCACACACACACCTGCAGATTATTGCATCACCATATAATGGAGTTTGTGAGTGCGTTTGTTTAATTTCCAATACAATGAGCAGCTGCGGGCTGACAGGAAGTCTTGTCTGGACATGCACTGGGAGCGGTGTTAAGCAGGGTGTTAGTGCGTGTCAGCAGATCAGGCAGAGGTTGTGTTGGGCCACAGCGGGACTCGGCTGTTGGCAAGAGGGAGAACATGACGTCCCGCCGTGTGATAGCACCGTTCAGACGGCCTCTCCTCTGTGGAGGTTAAAGTGTCGTCCTCTGGAGGGTGACCCACTGACACCTCCTCTGTTGGGCTGTGACCTCTGGCGTCCGCCTGCTGCTTTTAGCCGGAACCGCGGTTGTGGCGCCGGCGGAAGTCGAAGAGCCGTCTGTGGCTCAACGCTGCAAGTCAAGCCAATGGATTCTGGCCAAAATAGGTTCATTACATCAACTTTGAGCCAATTAAAAATTTTGTGGGGAAAATATGAGCCATTAATGACCTTTCCTCCACTGTAGATTCCATTAACCAACAGACTTTGATTTAAAAAAAGTTACACATAGGTTCATCGAGGACAAAATTGTCCATGTTACAAAACATGTTTAAAAATCTGAAGCTTGGGAGTACATAATTAAAAGAGAAGTCCACTTCCACACTGCAAAAATGCTTTTCTTACTTAGATTTTTTGTCTTGTTTCCTGCCAAAATATCTAAAAATTCTTAAATCAACAACAAAAAATTATTGTCTTGTTTTTAGAAAAAAGAATTCATAATTAAGTGAGTTTTTGCTTGAAACAAGCTAAATAATCTGCCAATGGGTAGGCAAAATAATTTTGTTTTCGGCTTGAAATAAGATTATTTATACGATTATTTTGCTTACTAAAAAAAGACAATGATTTTTACTTGTCTAGAAATTCTTATTTAGACAAAAAAATCTAAGTAAGAAAAGCATTTTTTGCAGTGCAGAAGGAAAATGTACGGATAATGTACTCACCCCCTTGTCATCCAAGATGTTCATGTCTTTCTTTCTTCTGTCGTAAAGAAATTGTGTGTAAAGAAATTTCAGGATTTCATTGACTTCTATGGTGCCCCCAAGTTTGAACTTCCAAAATGCAGTTTAAATGCGGCTTCAAACGATCCCAAATGCAACAAACGGTTATTTTCATTAAAAAAAAAAATACAATTTAAATACTTTTTAACCTCAAACACTTGTCTTGTCTTGCTCTGCCTGAACTCAGTGTATTCTGGTTCAAGTCAGTTAGGGTATGTTGAAAAACTCCCATCGTATTTTCTCCCTCAACTTTAAAAATCATTTCAAAATCATCCTACATCGCTGCAGAAGTCACAGTCACCGACACAGTTTTTGCAAAGTGAACATACGGGTGATCAAACACCCTTAACAAAACAGATAAAACAGAGATGTAGGATGATTTTGAAGTTGAGGGAGAACATGAGATGGGAGTTCTTCGACATACCGTAATTGTATTGAACCGGAAAAAAAACAGTTAATTTTGTTTTGTTTTTTTTTAATGAAAATAATCGATCGTTTCGCTAGATTAGACCCTTCTTCCTCGGCTGGGATCGTTTACAATCACATTTGGCTTTGTTTGAAGCCGCATTTAAATTGAATTTTTTAAGTTCCAACTCGGGGCACCGTAGAAGTCCATTATAGATGTATGACGATTTTGAAGTTGAGGGAGAACATGAGATGGGAGTTTTTCGACATACCCTAACTGTAATGAACTGGAAAACAAAACTGAGTTCAGGCAGAGCAAGACAAGATGAGCATTGGACATAAAAAATATATAAATTGTATTATTATTATTTTTTTATTTTTTTTTAATGAAAATAACTGATCGTTTTGCTAGATCAGACCCTTCTTCCTCAGCTGGGATCATTTACAACCGCATTTGGGACTGTTTGAAGACGCATTTAAATTGCATTTTTAAAGTTCAAACTCGGGGAGTTTTCCGACATGCCCTAACTGTATTGAACCAGGAAAAAAAAAACAGAGTTCAAGCAGAGCAAGACAAGATGAGCATTTGATAAAAAAAAATATATATATATATATATATATATATATATATATATATATATATATATATATATATATATAAAAATTGTATTTTTTGTATGAAAATAACCGATCGTTTCACAAGAAATGATCGGCTGGGATACTTCCTCGGCTGGGATCGTTTACAACTGCATTTGGGATCGTCTGTAGCCGCATTTAAATTGTATTTTTAAAGTTCAAACTTGGGGCACCGTAGAAGTCCACTATATGGAGAAAAATCCTGAAATGTTTTCCTCAAAAACATAATTTCCTTACGACTAAAGAAAGAAATACATGAACATCTTGGATGACAAGGGGGTAAGTACATTATCTGTAATGCCCATGAAACTGAAATAATTCAATAAACATTAAATTTAACAACATTAGATGTAACGTACAACCATAATGTACAAAACTGATGAGAAAAATCTTAAAAAACGTTATTAAAAAAAAAAAAAATCGATATATATATATATATATATATATATATATATATATAATGTAATGCAGGGAATTACGGTAAGGCCAATTTATGGTTATTTACTGTAAATTTTACGTTGTTTTTCACCTCTGAAAACAGTATACTACCGTTAAATTACATGCATGTTCAATACAGTTTTTCACCACATAGTTAGGGGAACTTAACGTTAATTATTTAACAGGTTTTTACTGTAGCATTTTTTTACAGTAAGGAACTGCACAAGGTGACAGACTTGCAATATTCTCTATGTGTAAATAATTTTAATTAACAAATTAGTTAAATATAAATTAAATAATTTATTAAATATAATTTACAGTACTTTTTTTGTTATATAGTCTTAGCTGTGTTTAGAAGGATATATAGAGCCAGGAACTGCAAGAGGTTTGACGGACTTGGAATATTTTCTAGTTGAAATTCATTTTAATTGTACTTCATTTTAGTTGCACTTATTTAGTTATTTTATTGCTGTCCAAAAGGATCTGCAGAGCGTAGGTGCTACACACAGCCAGGAACTGCATGAGGTCTGACAGACTTTCTATATTTCCTTTTAAGAATACAAAATATGAACTATTATTGACCTTTGCTTCACTGCAGATATCATTAACGAAAAGACTTTGATTTATATTCTCAGATCCTGTGAGAAATAAACCTGGTTGAGCACTTCCTCCCAGCTCGTTTTAGCATTCATCTAAGAAACCAAAGGCTTGATGAGCATTTAATAGCAAACACTTTGAACGTTTAGAAGTTGGATGTGTGATATGTTGTGTAGTACAGTGATATCTTGTTTATTGGAGACAATAACTTTCACATACATTTCAATCTGTAGACACTGGTTTTGGACAAGTTTAGTTCGAGACTTGTGGAATTCTGTTTTGACCAAACTGTGCTTTTCGGTTCTTTTTAAATCTGTTTACAGTGGTGACCGGTCAAGGTGTTTGATAAGTAAAGCTGGTTAGCTCTGAGGGTTAGTCTCCCAGCTCATGAATATTTTAGTTTTGCTTCAGTGTATACAGGCTAAAGCTCTGGCTTCAGAGTGAGCAGCCCAGCACACACACACCGTCTCACAACCTCCACCTGCTGCCTTTAAGTGGATGCAGATTAAATATACACACGTCTGAAAATAAAATTCACTTTTATCAAGGTTAAATGATTTCTTTTTTTATTCATGCAAATGAAGTTCTTAGTTTCCAATCTTTTCGACAACTGCCTGGGGTTCCTTCAGAGCAATTACATGGCCAAACCCATTTTAGTCTTGACTGAAACCTATTCATCACCGCAAGAGCTCTGCCTCTGCACCGCGCTGATGGGATTTCGGTGTGCCTGCTGCCCGCAGAACACATTTCAAAGTAACAGCATTTGTTTTTATTCATATATTATTGTGCTGCATAATTTATTTATCATTTATAATGAATACTGGAATATTTGTCCTCTATACATCAGATATTCTGTCTTCTGCAACAGACCTTGCAAACTCAACTTTTTTCTTTTTTTTCTTCCTTTTTTTGTAATAGTTGCTCATGTTAAAGCACTGGTTACCTTCTACATTTGTTTGTAAAGGTGCTATAGAAATAATAAATGTTGTACTGCATTGATAAAAAAGTTTTTAAAAAGTTGAAAAGCTTTAAAAAGGCTAGGTTTGAAGGTTGTATAGTACTTATTTACTTTAAACATTACAGTTAGCAAATACTTGGAGGGATGGATGGATGGATGCATGGATGGGTGGATGGACAAATATATGGATGGATGGATGGATAGGCAAATATATGGATGGATGGATGGATGGATGGATGGAGTACTTATTTACTTTAAACATTACAGTTAGCAAATATTTGGAGGGATGGATGCATGGATGGGTGGATGGAAAAATATATGGATGGATGGATGGATGGATGGATGGATGGATGGATGGATGGATGGATGGATGGGTGGATGGACAAATATATGGATGGATGGATGGATGGATGTGGATGGGCAAATATATGGATGGATGGATGGATGGGTGGATGGGCAAATATATGGATGGATGGATGGATGGATGGATGGATAGGCAAATAGATGGATGGATGAATGGGTGGATGGGCAAATATATGGATGGATGGATGGATGGATGGATAGGCAAATATATGGATGGATGGATGGATGGATGGATGGATGGATGGATAGGCAAATATTTGGATAAATGGATGGATGATAGATGGGCAAATATTTGGATGGATGGATGGATGGATGGATAGGCAAATAACTATGGATGGATGGATGGGCAAATGGATGGATGGTTATTTTGATGGATGGATAGATGGCTGGATGGATGGATGGATGGATGGATGGATGGATGGATGGATGGATGATAGGCAAAAATTTGGATAAATGGATGGATGATAGATGGGCAAATATTTGGATGGATGGATGGATGGATGGATGGATGGATGGATGGAAGGATAGGCAAATATATGGATTGATGGATGGATGGATGGATAGGCAAATATTTGGATAAATGGATGGATGAGAGATGGGCAAATATTTGGATGGATGAATGGATGGATGGATGGATAGGCAAATATATGGATGGATGGATGGATAGGCAAATATTTGGATAAATGGATGATAGATGGGCAAATATTTAGATGGATGGATGGATGGATGGATGGATAGGCAAATATATGGATGGATGGATGGATGGATGGATGGATAGGCAAATATTTGGATAAATGGATGATAGATGGGCAAATATTTAGATGGATGGATGGATGGATGGATGGATGGATGGATAGGCAAATATATGGATGGATGGATGGATGGATGGATAGGCAAATATATGGATTGGATGGATGGATGGATGGATGGATGGATAGGCAAATATTTGGATAAATGGATTGATGATAGATGGGCAAATATTTGGATGGATGGATGGATGGATGGATATTTGGATGGATATTTGGATGGATGGATGGATGGATAGGCAAATATATGGATGGATGGTTGGTTATTTTGATGGATGGATATTTGGATGGATGGATGGATGGATGGATAGGCAAATATGTGGATGGATGGATGGATGGATGGATAGGCAAATATTTGGATAAATGGATGGATGATAGATGGGCAAATATTTGGATGGATGGATGGATGGATGGATGGATGGATAGGCAAATATATGGATGGATGGATGGATGGATGGATGGTTGGTTATTTGGATGGATGGATGGATGGATAGGCAAATATATGGATGGATGGATGGTTAGTTATTTTGATGGATGGATGGATATTTGGATGGATGGATGGATGGATGAATAGGCAAATATTTGGATGAATGGATGGATGATAGATGGGCAAATATTTGGATGGATGGATGGATAAGCAAATATATGGATGGATGGATGGATGGATGGATAGGCAAATATATGGATGATGGATGGTTGGTTATTTTGATGGATGGATGGATGGATGGATGGATGGATAGGCAAATATTTGGATAAATGGATGGATGATAGATGGGTAAATATTTGGATGGATGGATGGATAAGCAAATATATGGATGGATGGATGGATGGATGGATAGGCAAATATATGGATGATGGATGGTTGGTTATTTTGATGGATGGATGGATGGATGGATGGATGGATGGATGGATAGGCAAATATTTGGATAAATGGATTGATGATAGATGGGCTAATATTTGGATGGATGGATGGATGGATGGATGGATGGATAGGCAAATATATGGATGGATGGATGGATGGATGGTTGGTTATTTGGATGGATGGATGGATGGATGGATAGGCAAATATATGGATGGATGGATGGTTAGTTATTTTGATGGATGGATGGATATTTGGATGGATGGATGGATGGATGAATAGGCAAATATTTGGATGAATGGATGGATGATAGATGGGCAAATATTTGGATGGATGGATGGATAAGCAAATATATGGATGGATGGATGGATGGATGGATAGGCAAATATATGGATGATGGATGGTTGGTTATTTTGATGGATGGATGGATGGATGGATGGATGGATGGATGGATAGGCAAATATTTGGATAAATGGATGGATGATAGATGGGTAAATATTTGGATGGATGGATGGATAAGCAAATATATGGATGGATGGATGGATGGATGGATAGGCAAATATATGGATGATGGATGGTTGGTTATTTTGATGGATGGATGGATGGATAGGCAAATATTTGGATAAATGGATGGATGATAGATGGGCAAATATTTGGATGGATGGTTGGATAGGCAAATATTTGGATTGATGGATGAATGGATGTGACTGAAATGACAGAACCAAATTAACAATTGTTTCAAGTTTAGCTTTATCAATTCAACATAATTATATAGTTGAGTGTGTTGTCAGTATGAAATTATAAAAAAACGCTTAGAAGTCATTGTTTACAGGCACAGTTTTGTCATGGGGGAAATATTGATGAATTTAAATGCAATAAAAGCAAATGCTCTTTAGAGCTCCACACATCCAACACAACCCACACATTACGTCAAAACACATGGATTTTGACTCTAGAGAGGAGCAGAGAGAAATAAATGTGGCAAAAAAAAGTGTGCATGTTTAATTCCCTCAGTCATGCGTTTGATTGCCGTAGGATGCGAGAGACGGGACCGCAAGACATCAGAGCCAAATATACACACATACAGAGACCGCATTAGTGTTTCACACCAATTAAACTATTTCTGGAAAATATGACCCATCCATGACCTCTTGGTCGGCGCTGGTGGCCGTGTGGATTAAGCAGTTATCGTCACAGTAGATCAAACAGAGAGAGACACCCATAGGGCGAGAGACAGACAGATAGACGTGAACAAAGCAGTTGGGGCACAAAAAAAAGAATAAGGCTCTTAAACTGGCCCCATTTTCCACAGCACAAAGAAGCATTAACATAATCGGCATCGGACTGCACCGTCAAATCAATCCATTCGTGCAGAGGAACCTCATTACCTGAGTGTACAGGAGAAATCCAGTACTGGAGTGATGTGTGTGTGTGTGTGTGTGTGTGTGTGTGTGTGTACGCGCGACAATTTAATATACTAATTTAAAAAAAAAAATAGCATGGTATTTTGGACATATTCCAAGCATTTGATAGAAAGAAATGAGTAAGATGGGTTTGATAATGTGGAAAAAATGGTGTGAAGTGGAGGATACAGTAGATTGAAGACACCATTGACTTTTACTGTGTGGAAAGAAAGAAATAAAGAAAAGAAAAATCTAAATACATTAGTTTGTATTTTGCAAAAGTAAGTATATATATATATATATATATATATATATATATACTTACAAAAAAATATATAATGTTCATTCTACAAATATATTGTATTGCATTGTGTAAATGTGTAATTACACATTACAAATACATGTACAAATGCAAATATTAAGTTATTATTTCTTAAAATGCTAATATACATTTCAAAATTTAATTTGTAAATATCCGTGTGTGTGTGTGTGTTTATATTTCTATATTATAATGTTAATATTTAGTTTATATGTAAATATTAATATATTATTATTATTATTAGTAGTAGTAGTAGTAGTAGTAGTAGTAGTAGTATTGAATATGTATATTATTTTGTTATATTCTTATTAGACTATATTAAAATTAATTGTAGTAAATTGTGTAAGTGTAACTGTAAGTACACATTACAAATACATGTGAATATTAATTTATTATTTATTAAAATGTTAATATACTAACATTTCATATGCAAATATTTGTGTGTGTGTGTGTGTGTGTGTGTGTGTGTGTGTGTGTGTGTGTGTGTTTATATTTACATGGTAATAAACTTACAATTTATAAATATAAATAATATAATATAAATATTTTGTAAATATAATTTAATTTAAATAATATAATTTGTTAAAATGTTAATATACTAACAATATATTTAATTATCGGTGTGTGTGTGTGTGTGTGTGTGTGTGTGTGTGTGTGTGTGTGTGTGTGTGTGTGTGTGTGTGTGCAATTTATGTGTAAATATTAGTATATTATTAGAGTAAATATAAATATTTATATCTACAGTGTTAGATATTAATATTTACAGTTTATATGTAAATATTGCTATATATTAGTATATTATTATTGAACATGTATATTATTTTGTTATATTCATATTATATTATATTAAAATATATTATACTAAACTGTGTAAGTGTAAGTAAACATTACAAATAGATGTGAATATTAATGTATTATTTGTTAAAATGTTAATATACTAACAGTTTATATGTAGATATCAGTGTGTGTGTGTGTGTGTGTGTTTATATTTACATGTTAATATACTTGAAATTTATATGTAAATGTTAGTTAGTTAAATGTTATTAGTGTAAAATATTATTTTATTTACTATGTTAATACTTATAGTTTATATGAAAATAGTATATTATATTATATTATATTATGGTCCTCGTATTTAATAAATAGGGCTTGCGAATCATAAAATCTGAAAACGTAAGCATCTATGCGCATTTCTGTAAATTTTAAAACAAAAGGTCTTTTTCCCCTCACCCCCCGCACCCATCCCGACAACGTTTTCCCATAATGCAACATTCTCGCGCTGTCCTTTCTATGACCCCACTTGCAATCATGTCACAGTCTAGCCACGGGCGGAGTCACATTTCGGCCAGCATGAACCAATCAGAAATGTTCCCGACAGACTCCGCCCCTGCGTCACGTAACCGAAGCACAGCTGCGACTGACCTATCGTTAAATGTTAACGTCATTCGCATGACCCGCTCGTACATTCGCCAACATACAGCATCCTATTGTTAGCGGCGAACGTGTCGATTTCCTGCGAAGGTCGAGTCATTTTCGTTGTCGCCTTCCTGTCCCACTCTTTGTTGTCCTGACAGCTCATGGTGTTTACAGGTCAGCGACAGCAGAACAAGATAAAGTGTGAAGCGCAATGAAGCGACACTGTGTTGAACGTAAAAACACCTCCTACTCCAATTCACACAGCTGCAGAAATGTTACCACACAACCCCAAACACCCCCACTGTTAGCGCCTTTGTCTGCCTGTCAACTAGCATTAGTAAAACAAAAAAATCACCTGTTTTTCATGCAGACTGAAGCCGAAGGTTGTGCTAGTCGGGCCACCTGGTCACAGCAGGTCTGTTTAGCACTTATTAGTAATTATACTTAGTACATGGTTATAAAATATTTAACTTGCTGATTAGTTTGTAGCTAATAATATAATTTTAACTAATAAACATTGCTTTCCATTGATATTTTACTCTTTCAAAGCAGTTAGCTTTGTACTGATGTAAACACTACAACAATGCTTAAAAAAACAGGTTGTTTTTTTAAAGACTATTTTAGCTGTTAGTTTAATCTGTGTGTATTGAAAAATATTTTAATATACTTCAAGTTTGGTGGTCTTTGGCTTTTCTTGAACCCATCAAGGACACCCGACACTGTGGTCGCTGGGAAATAATCACAGCATGTCTGCCGCAAATTTGATTAAGACTGATAAATATCAACGCTCGCTTAATGAGATGTCAGACGCTAACTGAACTTTCTCAGCCTAACCTTTTCCACCCGCAAAAAAAATTGAAAAACAAGACGTTCCCACATATCTCAAGGTCATCTTTCACTGCGCTGGTCAGGTGGCTGAGCTGTTCATTTTCATCAAAACACGACATGGGAAGAGAAGACGGAGGTCCTCAATGCTGGGAAGAACATTGCGATCAGAAGTTCAAGGTATTAAGTGTTAAACAAATTTGTCACATAGACATCAAAAGAACTGAATGTTCTTGTACATGGGCTTGTCTTAAAAATTATCCCACGATGGCACTAAGGAAGTGTGTTTAAGTGAAAATAAGTACAGCGAATCACACCATTTTTAATAAGATGACAGTAGTTTATAGCATACGCAGTAAAAAGCTCTTTCAAAAAAAAAAAAAAAAATATATATATATACATGTACATGTAAGTATTTATTTAAGTATATATATATATATATATATTATGCTTTATTTTTTGATCAAGATGTATACAAGGAAATTATAATTTAGTATTGTAAGTATACTTGCTTTGTAACGTACTTAGTTTGTTTAGTTTAAAATTTTGATAGAGTCACCTATTAAAATACTTATAGCGTGCATCTTGGCTCCGAAATATGTTTTACATACTATCTTAGAAACAGTTTTTTTTTTTAAGTTTAGAGTAACAAATTAGTGTTGGGGTAGAATATAAACAAAGAAAACTATCCTAAAAGTATACCTAAAAGTATTTTTATAAACTAAAAAACTTAGATGTGAACTAGTTGTACACTCAACGTCTACTACAATGTTAAAATAAACACTTAAAAGTATACTTTAAAAAACTAAAACTGTGCAAATTTAGTCAAAAGTATTGACGTTGTACACTTGAAGGTATACAATATAGTACAGCTGATTTTAGTATACTTACTACATAAAATATACTTTGAATTTTGAATTTATGTTTGTCGAAATGCACTCTCATTTAGTAAATCAAAGTATATTGAAGTGTATTTTTAATAAAATTTAATTAAAATATATAGTTGTAAACAGACATATATTTTACATACACTCAAAAGTATTTAAAAAAAAATATTTTTTTTCTTTCTTTCTTTCTTTCTTTCTTTCTTTCTTTCTTTCTTTCTTTCTTTCTTTCGTGTAGTGAAGTTTACTTAAGTGTATTTTTCCTAAAATGAAATTGAGGGATCTTGTTGTAAACAAACATATATCTTACATACACTTAAAATTAGTGTAAAGCTAAAAACTACCCTAGTTAAAAAAGTAAAAATAATAGTGTTTGTTTGTTGAAATTCACTCTCATTTACTAAATTGAAATGTACTGAAGTGTATGTTTAATAAAATTTAATTAAAATATATATTTTTGCAAACAAACATATATTTTTCATAAACTCAAAATTATTGTAAAGCTAAAAAACTACCCTAGTTAAAAAATAATATTGTTTGTTTGTTGAAATAAAATACATTTATTTCATGCTAAATATACTACAAATACATGTATGTATAATGTGCTTAATACCCTGGAATTGTACTTTTAGTATACTAAACTGGTATATTTAAAGTCTGCTAAATTGGAACAACTAATTTTGTACTTAATTCGCTTTAATTGTGCAAAAGTGGTGCTGAAGTCTAACTAAAAAAATACTGAAGTATATGTGATTGTGATAAAATGGCAAGCATACTTCTGGCACACTTTAAATATTTTGTATTTAAAGACCAATATTATTTAAACATCATACAACCCTCATTAACAGTGACATTAAAACATATTTTAGGCAAATAAAACAAAAATAGCATCAAACAAAGACTCAACAACAAAAAACACACAAAACAACAACAACAAATAAAACAAATATGAAACAAATCCAAAACAAAAAGCAAGTCAAACAAAACTAAAGAAAATACAACAATTAAAACAAAAATCAAATCAAACAACAAACAAAACAAACACAGCATCAAACAAACAAAGACTCAACAACAATTAAAATACAAAAAAGCAAAACAATGAAATTAAACTAAACAACAAATTAAACAAATATGAAACAAATGCAAATGAATAAGCAAGTCAAACAAAACTAAATAAAATACAACAATAATAAAAAAAAAAACATTAAATTAAAATAAAACAAAAACAGCATAAAACAAAGACTCAACAAAAAGCAAGTCAAACAGAACAAACAATATACAAAATACAACAAATAAAATAAAAACATTAAAACAAAAGACTAAATTAAATCACAACACAACACAAAAAAAGCAAAACAAACAAATACAAAACAAAAAAGCAAGTCAAACAGAACAAAAAAACAACAACAAATAAAACAAAAACACAAAACTAAATTAAAGCACAACACAACACAAAAAACAAAGACGAAACAAAAAGCAAGTCAAACAAAACTAAAGAAGACAACAATTAAAACTCACAAATTAAACACTATTAAAAATCACAAACAAACAAAACAAAACAATGAAAATTAAACCAAATTAAACCAAACAACAAATAAAACTAATAAAAACACAAACAAAGACAAAAAATGAAACAAAGACAAAACAAAAAGCAAATCAAACAATAACAACCAAAAAAAAAAAAAAAAAAAAAAAAAAAAAGTGCATTCTGCACAAGTAGTACTCCAAATAAATTTTAGTTACCATTTTTAAATCAGTTTTGAACAATATGCAAATATTAACTACAAGGTAATAGACTTGAACTATGCTTAGTATAAAATAAATGCATTTTAAATCTATTACTATTATTATTATTATTATTATTTTATACTAGGGTATCAAGCCTGGGAAGCTGCTTCATTTATTCATTTGTTCACAAACTTTTCCTTTTTTATATTTTTTACAAATGTTTCCTGACGCATACTATCATTTGTGCTCTTGCATGTTAGTATATCACAAACTACTGTATACTAAATGTAAAAATAGCCTGCTTAAAGAGTTTCAGTGTAAAGCTAAAACGTCTAAAGACTAAATTTGTAATAAAAACAATATCAGCATATTTGTAATTCTAATCACACCAACAGCAATCAACAACAAATTCACCCAAAGTTTTCTGACCTGTCCTATCTTGTGCTATCTTGTGCCCTTTAGAATACCAGAACATAGGCTGCTTGACAAATTTGAGACTTTACGGTAGATGATAATTAATATATTGTTTGAGTTATGACAGAGACAGCGCATGGTGAACTAATCCAGTCTGGCGTGCGCAGCTGCGCTCAAACATCTCAACAAAGGCCTGCTTGTTGGACCACTGTCATTGCAGGCTGCCATTTTGGATGGATCAGTCAAGGCGAACAGCATTTCTTTGGGGGGTTGGAGGTTGGAATGGGATAATCCGCCTTGACGTGGTTGGGAAAGTACGGTGCAGTCAAAATGGAGAAAAGCCTCGCTTCTAGCGATCCCTGCTTAGCTAAAGCCCTGTTTTTCGACTTTGTACGCTCAGTGACATGGGAAACCAGAAGACAAAGCAATGTCACCAACGCCTTCTGCAATTCAACTTAGATTGAATCAACAGGAAGCGTACAGTGCTCCAAAATACATATTCAAGCTCATTAATCACTGTAAATAAAGAACTGAAGACATGACTGGAATTAATAAAACAGGTTTTATTAGTCCCCTGGTAAAATCGCGGTTGTTCTATTAGGACGCAGTCAGAAATCATAATGAAACACTATATGAAATAGTGCATAATGAGACCTGTGATTTGTGACCGCTCAACAGATGACCACTGGAAAAACAATTAAAACCTCTAATGACACAGATATATCATAGTTGTGTACTAATTTCCATTATGGAACAGCATGTATTTTTTGCCCGGTCTTGGCATCATCCTCAGCTGCGAACAGAGACTGGACTGGTTATGTAAAAACAAAGAAATGGTTTATATTTTTACCTCATTTTCTTGCAAGTGCAAGTTTGATGCTGGTTCTTGAGGAAAAGCTGTAGCATAATTGGTTTGTTTAAAGGTGTTTAACATTTTACAATAAAACAAAACAAATACAGCACAAGTAAAACAAAACTGAAAAACTAAACAAAACAAGTAAAGCAAACACAACTGACGACAAAACACAAAACAAATAAAACTAATAAAACTCAAAAAGTTAAATAAAATTAAATAAAGCAACAACTTAAACAACAACAACAACAACAAATGAAACTAAACAAAACAGCATAAAATACACACAAAACAAGCAAAACACAATACAATTAAAGCAAACACAACATATCAAACTAAACAAAAAAGTTAAACAAAACTAAACACAGTAAATTAAATACAAATGGTCAAACAAAGCACAACAAAACACACAGAAACAAGCAAAATAAGCTAAAAATAAACCAAAACAAAACATTAAAATGAAACCAAAGCGAACAAAACAATAAAATTAAACGGAACATAGCAAGTGAAATGAATAAAAACAAAAAACAAATGCAAGTTAACAAAACTAAAGAAAACACAAAAATTAAAACACACACACACACACACACACACACACACACACAAACACAAAACAATGAAATTAAACCAAACAACAAATTAAACAAATACAAAACAAAAAGCAAGTCAAACAAACTAAAAAAAAAAAATGCAACAATTAAAACAACAATTAAATCAAACAACAAATAAAACAAAAATAGCATCAAACAAAGACTCAACAACAATTAAAACACAAAAAACAAAATAATGAAATTAAACCAAACAGCGAATAAAACAAATTTGAAACAAATACAAAACAAAAAGCAAGTCAAACAAAACTAAAGAAAATACAACAATTAAAACAAAAATTAAATCAAACAACAAATAAAACAAAAACAGCATCAAACAAAGACTCAACAACAATTAAAATACAAAAAAAGCAAAGCAATGAAATTAAACTAAACAACAAATTAAACAAATATGAAACAAATGCAAATCAAAAAGCAAGTCAAACAAAACTAAATAAAATACAACAATTAAAAAAAATAAAAAAATAAAACAAATAAAACAAAAACAGCATAAAACAAACAAAGACTCAACAAAAAGCAAGTCAAACAGAACAAAAAAATATACGAAATACAACAAATAAAATAAAAACATTAAAACAAAAGACTAAACTAAATTAAATCACAACACAACACAAAAAAAACAGCAAAACAAACAAATACAAAACAAAAAAGAACAGAACAAATAAAACAAAAACAACATAAAACAAAACAAAAACACAAAACTAAATTAAAGCACAACACAACACAAAAAACAAAGACGAAACAAAAAGCAAGTCAAACAAAACTAAAGAAGACAACAATTAAAACAAATCACAAACAAACAAAACAAAACAATGAAATTAAACCAAACAACAAATAAAACTAATAAAAACACAAACAAAGACAAAAAAACAAAAAGCAAATCAAACAACAACCAAAAACGAAACAAAAAAAAACTAAAAAGCACAAAAAAAGATGACAAAGAAGTAAAGCAAACAAAAACAATGAATAATAAAAGAAAAAGAACTGAAGCAAACTAAACAAACAAAACAAAAAACACAGCAACACAACATAGTAACACCTGTGATTTGTGAGCGTTCAACAGATGACCACTAGAAAAAAACATTTTCCTCACACAGATATGTCATACTTGTGTACTGATTTCCCTTATGGAAGAGCGTGTATTTTCTGCCCGGTCTTGGCATCGGCCTCAGCTGCGAACACAGTCCGCTGTCAGCTCCTCTGAACTGCACACATGAGCACACAAACACCCCCATTCTTGTGGGAACCCTCTTCCAATTAAACGTTGTGGTGCTGGGCCTGTAATTAGCGTTTCCAGTCAGTTGCTGTCTGCATGTTGCTTAGCTGAGACAGGCCTGATGCTAAACGGCACACTATTTGTCCAACAATTATGTCAGGTCCCCGTGTCACGGCACAGACGTGACCAATTAGCCGAACCTCTGCACCGAGCGAGAGAAAGAAAAAAGGGATTAGAGCGGAGGAGATGGGCGAGGATGAAAACAGGGTGAGGGGGAGAGGAGTGGGTGGAGAACGAGGCGAATCTAATGGGAATAAGAGAAAAGAACACATAGAAAGGCTTTGCCGGGAGGGAGGTGGAAGGCTGCTTCTCTTTCGCTCTCTGTACTTTCTGAATGTTCTGAGGCTGTACTGATCATTTCTTTAACCCAAACATGGTGCACAATATTCATCAAAGGAGGCTGGCTAAAGCTCAGTCTATTAAAATAGTCAGCACTGTCTGTGAAGCCTGCATGTATAATGCATTATGGATGTTGACGTAATACATCGCCATGTATTCAAAAAGGCCTTTTAATATGTCTTATTATCAATTTGTAGGTACTCGTGCAAAGTATCATGATGTGAACAAGAGTTTGATGTTAGCATGCTACTAAGCTAATAACACAGCACTCTAATTAGCATAAAATGTAGCGCAAAAAATGTTATGATACTTCTCAATAAGTAATTCTATAATTACGACCAATATTTTATATTTAGGTTGCCATTAAGACAAAGAAACAAAGACAAAGAAATCTAGGATTGTCGTTTGCATGAAGGTTGTGGTAAAATTAGCATTTTTTAAATGTAATAAAATATATTACCACTAAGTATTTGTGTAATTATTTATGTATTTATTTACATAATTGTACAATATGATGATGATGAGGATGTAGCACAACACAACAAATAAAAAATACAACTTCAAATAAGAAAAAAAAAAAACACACAAAACAAGCCAAATATTACACAACTAAATAACAATAGCAAAAAAAAAAAAAAAAAAACTAACAAAAAATAAAATAAATAAATAAAATAAAATAAACACAACACACACAAAATAAAGCATAATGCAACAAATAATATATATATATATATATATATATATATATATATATATATAATATAAAACACAAAGTACAATAAAATTACAACACAAGTAAAAATTCTGATCAAAAAAAAAAAAAAGTAAAACAAAACTAAACGCAACAAATAAAATAAAAACACAAAACAAAACAATAAGGTAAAACAAAATTAAACAACAAATAATTACAAGATATTTAATAAAACAATGCAAAAAACACAAATCAAGTAAAACAAAATACAATACACTGAAAAAAAGCTACATAAAAGAAAAATAAAAGTAAAATACAACAAAACAAACAAATAAATAAAAGAATCAAAACAAAGCAAAACACACACACACACACACACACACACACACACACACACACACACACACACACACAGACATACAGTGTCACTTGCAAGTTTGTGAACCCTTTACAATTTTCTGTATTTCTGCATAAATTTGACCCAAAACATCATCAGATTTTCATCTAAGTCCTGAAAGTAGACAAAGAGAACCCAGTTAAACAAATGAGAGAATAATATTTGCTTTGTCATTTATTTATTGAGAAAAATGATCCAGTGTTACATATCTGTTCATTTTAAAAGTATGTGAATCTTTGCTTTTAGTATCTTGTGTGACCCCCTTTTGCTGCAGTAACTGAAGGTGGTGTCTTGTAAATGCTGATCAGTTCTGCACAATAACATGCAGGAGTTTTAGCCCATTCCTTAGTGCAGAACCACTCTGTGATGTTGGTGGGTTTCCTCCTATAAACTGCGTCCTTAGGTTCTTCCACAACATTTTAATTGGATTAAGGTTTGGACTTTCTTGTTTAAACATTCTTTGGTAGAATGACTTGTGTGCTTGGGGTTGTTGTCTTGCTGCATGACCTATATTCTCTTGAGACTCTGTTCTTAAACAGATGTTCTTACATTTTCCTTTAGAATTTGCTGGTATAATTCAGAATTTATTGTTCCATCAATGATGGCAGGCTGCTGGTACAGGCCCAAGCCATGAAACTACCACCACCATATTTCATAGATGAGATAAGATTCTTAAGCTGGAATGCAGCATGTTCTTTTCTCTGAAAATAATAGCTTCTCTTTTAAACCAATAAGTTCAAAGTTGGTTTCATCCATCCATTAAACCATTCTCCAATAGTCCTCTGGCTTGTCCACATGATCTTTAGCAAGCAATTTTATTTTTGAAGAACAGTGGTTTCTTCTTGTAACTCTGGTTGATTGCTCAGTGTTCTCCTGATGGTGGACTCATGAACATTAACATTAGCCAATGTGAGAAAGATCTTTAGTTGCTTAGAAGTTACCCTGAGAACATTTGCAGGTCTGCGAGACTATTAGAGTGATCTTTGTTGGTTGACCACTTCTCAGGAAGGTAACAGTGATCTTGAATTTCCTCTATTTGTACACAATCTGTCTGACTGTGATTTTATGTGGCATCCAAACTTCTTAGAGATAGTTTTGTAACCTGTTCTAGCCTGATGAGCAACATCAACTCTTTTTCTGAGGTCCTCAGTAGTCTCCTTTGTTCGTGACATGATTCACTTCCACAAACATGACTTTGATAGATCCCTGTTCTTTGAATAAAACAGGTCACATACTGACATTTGACAATCATTGCACTAACTGAAAACACATCTGCACAGATGGACTCTAATTTCACCTTTAAATGTACTGCTAATCCAAGAGATTCACATACTTTTGCAACACACAGATATGTAACACTGGATCATTTTCCTCAATAAATAAATGACAAAGAAAACATTTTTCTCTCAGTTGTTTGATTGGGTTCTTTTTGTCTACTTCCAGGACTTGAATGAAAATCTGATGATGTTTTGGGGTCATATTAATGCAGAAATATAAAAAATTGTAAAGGGTTTACAAACTTTCAAGCATGTGTATTCTCTGTTATGTTTATATGTTTGTACAGAACTTTGTGCTTTTGCAGCTTCATACATTTATTTTGCAGATTTATAAATGAATGACTAGTTGACTGACTTGATTCAAGCAAACAACATTTATTTAGTTAGTTATTTAGTTTAGTTTAGCTTAGTTTAGTTTATTGTAGTTTAATTTAATTCAGTTTATATTCACCTGCATGTCATGTGTCCATTGGCCAAAATCAGAGTAGCGTAAATATGTAAATCTTATGTTAAATTGCTAAAATATTAACTTTTAAATCCCAGCTGCAACAAACCCTAATTTGAAAAAATGAAAATAAAACTGCATGTGATCGCTTATGATAATAACAGTAAGGCTTGCCCTAGCAAATAAACCATTGAAACAATGCAAAGCAATATTGCTCTGTAAGTGCATAAATCTGTGCAAAGCTATCTTATTGTCAAAAGAAGCTTTCACGTCTGCTCTTGTCAAAACATTTTTCCATATAGGATGTGCGGTTGCCCCGTCTGGAAGCACCTCTGTTTCCCTTTCCAATCTGACAACAGCTCTTGTGTACGCGCCAGCCACTGTAATGTCACGACTCTCACCGCAGAGACTGACAGCGACTGGTTGCCATTGCAAATCAAGAGATAGCACACAATACAAGCACTGTGTCATCACATTCCTGCCCCATAATATCTGTCAGGGCTTGCTTAACTGAATCTATTATCTGGTACGGCCCAAGGAACGGTTGCAGATGGGGTTTGGTGTGGTAACATTTCCTTTGTGCTCTCTCTCTCTCCCTCTCTCCATTCTGTGCAGGCAACCAACAAGTAATCCTCCTTTTAAGGACCTCTGAGCGTATCGCCACAGTCCTGAAGGAAGCCTGCAACAGCACACAGCTCCTTGACAATAACAGAAGGAGAGAAAGGTTGGTGCACAGGCCTAGGTATGCAAAGGCAATGAAATTGTTTGTATATTTGCACTATTATTTGTCTGCATACAACACTTATTTTCATAATTTATCAAATGCAATACCATGCGCTTCTGTTTCTGTCTGAATCTATTAATCAATTCAAAAAGAAACCAAAATGCATTAGTTTTGGTATTTTAACTTTTGCTTAATGCTTATTAACGTTTTAAAGTCACATTTTTGTCTGTTAAATTGTGTGGTGCAACCACAAAACACAACGCTAAATGAACAACAACAAAAACAAAATGCAGAAACCTAAATAAAAAAAGAAACAAAACAACAAAAAAACAACACCAACATCCAGAAATATAAACAAAATAAAACAAAACAAAAATCACAAAACAAATGGCAGAAATATAAAGAAAAAAGAAAACAACAAAAAACAAGCAGAATTATAAACAATAAATTAAATTAAACAAAATAAAACATGCATAAACAACAAAATTACAAAACAAAAGGCAGACATATAAGTAAAAAGAAAGAAAACAACAACAAAATAACAAGAATAAATATAAACAAAGTAAAATGAAACAAACAAACAACAAAAAAGGGCCCTCATGCAGAAATATAAACAATAAAATCAAATGAAAAAAGAAACAAAAACAACATGGAGAAACATAAAATAATAATAAAAAAAACACAAGCATAAATATAAACAAAATAAAATGAAACAAAATCACAAAACAAAAGGAATAAATAGAAAGAAAGAAAGAAAGATAGACAAAGAAAGAACAAAAGCAGAAATACAAACAAAACAAAATGAAACAAAAAACAAAACCAACATGCATAAATAAAATATAAACAAAACTAAAATAACAAAAGGCAGAAATATGAATTAAAAAGAAACACAGAAATATAATCAACATAAAATGAAACAAACAACAAAATGTAAAATATAAACAATAAAATGAAACGAAACAAAACCAACATGCAAAAATATAAACTAAATTAAATGAAATTAAACAAACAAGTGAAAAAACACAAAACAAACATTGCAGAAATATATAAACATTAAACAAACTATAACAAAACAAAATGAAGAAATATCAAAAGAAAAAAAGAAACAAACCAAAAAAACAAAAACACAAAACCAGCATGCAGAAATATATATATATATATATATATATATATATATATATATATATATAAATTGCAATTAAATTAAACTAAACTAAAATGGCAAGAATCTAATTTTGTGCAGGAAAAAAAAAAAAAAAAACTAATACAAAAAACAAAACAAAACAAGACTAAATGAAACAAAAAATCACAAATATAAACAAGCACAAAATGAAATGAAATGAAAGCAAAAAAAAAAAAAAAAAGCAAAGCAAAGCCAATTAAATAAAATATCATAGCAAAAACTTGCCTGTGTTATACATTTACATGGAGATTAGACCACTTTAGTATTATTATTATTATTATTATTGTTGTTGTTGTTGTTGTTGTTGTTGTTGTTGTTGTTGTTGTTTAAAATACATGTATTTAATGCTAAGTATATAAATACATTTACATAGTATGAACACAATAAAATACCCTGTAATTGTAGATTTAGTACATTAAACTGGTATATTCTGGTAAGTCTGCTAAATTGGAATAACTAACGTACTTAATGCACTTTAATTGTGCAGAAGTAGTGCTGAAGTTTAACTAAAGATATACTTTGATTGTACTAAAGTGTGGCTTTTGAAAGTATACTTTAGGTACACTTTAAGTATCTTGCATTTAAAGACCAATATTACTTAAAGATCACCCAATCCTCATTAGTAATGACATTAAAACAAATTTTAGGCTTAATATTAAGAAATGTGCGTTGTGCACAAGTACTACTCTAAAATAAGATTAATTACGTATAACTTTTTTTTTTCTAACATTTATATCAGGAAGTCTCTAGTGAAATGTCAGTAAATATGTTAAAAGACTTGAACTAGACTTAGTATAAAATAAACACATTTTAAATATATTCCCTTTGTTTTTGTTCTAGGGCTATTATTATTATTACAACATTACAACTTTTGCACAAATAGTTTTTTAAACCCATATGAAACCAACATTAAAAACATCTCATTTGTCATTGAGTAAGACTTTAGTATATAAAAACCTTGCGCCCATTTTAAAATGTTTATGATATAGACTCATGTACATACTGGTGGTAAGCATATGAAGATCATAAAACCACATACTGCATAGATAAACAATAAAAACTTAAGTAGTAAAACATCAAGGCCAATATCTCTGCAGTTAAGCCTGACCACGAAGATCCTCCATTTTGTGAAGTCCAGATCAGTCTGAGCAACACATGAACTCCACATACTTTCCCACAGTGCGTATCTGCGAGGCAGGTGCCCTGACCTGTAAAGATCAAAGCTTTTCCCACTCAAATACAGGCCAGAATGTTTTATAGAGTAGGAGGACGGTCTTAAAAATGTTCAGGCTTTTCAATTAAGCAAGAATTTGTGGCCCCAACATGTCTGAGAAAGGACAACAATTGACGACTGAAACCGAACATGTCGATACACAATAACTTTCAAACAGCAGCCGTAAAGTAATCCACACAAGAAACGAGACAAACGCAAGCGCAGGTATTTCTTAAATAATTTAATTGCAAAAGGGTTTTTTAAAAATATTTCTACAAGAATGCATTATTTAATCGCTGTTTTTTTGTCTTCACCATTAAATACATCTCAATGCTTTCCAAAACAAAACAGAAAGAACAAGAAAATAAAAAGTATTGAAATGTGTCTTGCTTCTCTAAATATAAGTACAGCACTCAGCAGACATTTCGCTTTTGCACGTCAGTGATTTGTGATGTGATGAGAAGACTGCTTGGAAAAAAAAAAGAAAAACATTTTTTGCTTGATTTTTAATATAAAAGAGTAACTTCAAAACTCAGGAAAACTATCACAGAGAGGAGCGGAGGAAAGAGAAAGAGAGTCCGAGATGGAGAGCGACCATTGGCACAGAGTTATTGAACCAAAATCATGCAAGTTATGTTTCGATTAAAAAACAATGACGATAGCACCTTACCCAAATACAGTCATACGTACAAACATACACACACTCAAATCCAGTTATGAGAGAATATACCATGTCGAATGTGACAAAAGCAGCTACGTTTAGTCCCCAAACGTCTCTGCAAGTTAGTAGCAGATAGGAACTTTAAGGAACAGGGTTCATATACAACAAGAAAAATATACTGTCGGTCATCATGTTATATTACACGGAGCTCTTGAGGGTAATTGAGAGGGTTTGTGAAATCAGGAATGAAACAAAACCACAAACAGAGGAGTACTGTGCAGGATATATGCAGTACCGTTTCCCATAGTGCAGTATATAAGCACTGAAACTAGTCTAGATACAGATTTTGGTAATAACATCCGGTATTGGCTTCTAAACCCATCAAACATGCTACTATTTTGCATATTTTTATGTCTTTCTTGTTTGGCGTTGGGAAAACTAAACTAAAACCGAAAACGAGCCATTTAAAAACTGAAGGCAAATAATCACGGGTTGGTCATCCGTCTCTGCCAGGCTGTAAACATTTGCCCGCAAGATCAGTCTAGTGTTAATCAGACTGGCAGGCTCTGACAACGGGCCCAAGCACATGGAGTTTGCGGCGTTGGTCTTTTATCAGCCTACGCGCAAGAAAACGAGGTGAAGGCTAAAAAATGTGGAAGACAAACCAACAGTTTCAGGAAGTACAGCGTATCCTGCCTTCCGCATAGCATTATCGTGAATTACCATTGTGGTTCAAGAAAAAACGCCCCCGGAAATCTTCTAATGCCGAAAATATGATTGCGCGAAGTGAACAAAATGCTTGGCGAGTGAGCTTTACAATTGGTACTAACAGTTTCTCTTTGTTGTGGTGACGGAAAGGCTTAGCTTTAATATTAAAGAGATTTACTAGGGATCTGCCCAACATTGATGAGATGTTCAACACCTCTATTCATTGCTCCTAAACCAATTTCAATACACTTCCTCTGCATTTTGTTTTTCTTCTCAAAGCAACGTCATTCTAAAATGTTCTATGTCAGCATTCAAACTGATATCAGATCTTTAAGTAAATTAATCGTTCCTTTTGGCCTCTAGGGATTTGTTCAAATAAAAATCATAAAATAAACTATACATTGGTATTTCTCTACATATTATTGATTCGTATATAACCGGAGCTCCTTGTCACAAGTCATTTCATGCATTAGTGCTTCTCTGTGAAACACAACTGAAACGTTCATGTACAGAATGTGTGCATAATCCTTATACTCTTCCTTTGCTTTATACACATACACACAGAAACACACACACACTACAACATAGTCATACTGACACATACACACTCACTCGCTGTAGAGATGGCCAGTGATTTGTACACTGGAAAAATACTTTATAAATCAGTATTTTATCATTTTCCGTGGAAAAGGATAAAAACATTCTCAAACCAAGATGAAAATGTATTGAGCAAAATTGCATTAATTTGATTCCTTTTGTTTAAAGCATGAATCCCTGTGAATGTTGTTCGATTTATGCTTTACATAAGAATTTTACCTAGAAAAAGCAAACATCTTAAGATATATGTGACCTTGAACCACAAAACCAGTCTTAAGTAGCACGGGTATATTTGAAGTAATAGCCAAAATACATTGTAGGGGTACTTAAAATAATTAGGGTATTGAGTAAATATCATGCTCCATTTAGATATTTTGTAAATTTCCTTCTGTAAATATATCAAGACTTTTTGATTAGTAATATGTATTGCTAAGAGCTTAATTTGGACAACTTTAGGCGATTTTCTCAATATTTAGATTTTTTTTAGCACCCTTAGATTCCAGTTTTTCAAATAGTTTTTATCTCACACAAATATTGTCCTATCTTAACAAATCATCAGCTTTCAGAGCTTTTCCAAAAATGGACCCTTATGACTGATTTTGTGTTCCAAGTCTTGATACAGCATATTGCGCAATTGCACTTCTCAAATTCATCTTGTTTCAAGAATGTTTAGATATTTGTCCTGGAAAAAGACAAACGTATTGATTTAAAAAATGATTTCTTGCAGTGTAGTACAGGTTATCACAGTCCTTCTCTTTTCTAACCGCTAAAGAATCCTGATATAATGACTGACGACCAGCTAAATGTCAACTCATCGTGGAACAGAAACTAAACAGGGTGAGGGAAAACAACAGAAGAGAATAAAAGAAAACATCGATTGAAATTGTGAAAACACAGCTGAGAATCCATTATTTGAAACTATGAAAGCATCCTGAGTTCACCAGGTATATTCTAAGAAGTCCTTTGTCAGTTTAAACCTGGTGGACAAACGCAACTTCCTCAAATCCGGTCCTGCGACATCCGTGATCTTTCGCCCTCGGCTGTGCCTCTCCCTCCTGTCCGTTTGAGGCATGTGCCCTTAAATAAAACACCTTCAATATGAAGATGGGGAATAAGCACAAAATCACACGCACAATAGAACATCTGCTAGCGTTGGAGGGATTTCTGCGCACTCGTGTCCACACATTCCGTGAATGTATATTCACGTCTAGTTTTTGTCTTTAATATTCAAGTTATGAGTACTATTAGAGGAGTATCTCTTCCATAAGCAGTGTCCTTCTGGGAGAGTCCGTCCCTCAGAGTCCGTTTCAGGGAGAAATGCATTATGGGAGGCTTCCCAGCCAGCCTCACGAAAGAAAATACCACACGCACGCATGCAATCGCCAACCCCACACTGGAGCCTCGAGAGGCATGCATGGGATATAGGCTTTCCTCTCCGTTCTTAAAAATAAGTACAAAATAATCTTATCTAATCCTGTCGGGTGTAAAATAATGCAGTCGTTACAGGAAAACAGGAAAATGGAAAAGAAAAAGTTGTCCGAGGCACTGCAAGCCAGTTTCATCTGATTAGTGGAGATGATCAGGCGTCTGGGGTCGTCTGTTAGTTCGCTGTTGAACAGTTCCACCCCCATCTCAGACCTGGACGGGCAGCGTTTGGTTCATTTGCAGTCTCATGTCTTGAATGCTGCCGAGAATCTTCTTTTGGTGGCCGGCTAATGTTACACCTATCCGTAACAGGTCTCTGTAGAACACAACAACAACGAGAAAAAGCTTATTGCCATTGTAATACAATAAACAACACAGTGTTTTCTAAAAGAAAGGACAGAATTGATGTTATTCAAACGATAAACTCCCATGGGAACGCAGCCAGGTGAGCAAATCCGTTAGCAAATTGTCGCTAGGTTGAGCAAATAGAACAACCCCACCCTTCGGCTACTGAACTGAGACAAGTTTGTGGTACAAAGCCAGTTCTCAAACTGGAGATAGGTCAAACTTTGGTCAATGATTTGCAAGGTTTTGCACCTAAGGCTACCAGATGTCAAATTTCACATTAAGAAAGTGTAACCACAGACATGACTTGGAATAATATTTCAATGCATGACAGACAGTCATTGGACTGTGAAATGAGTGTGGTGTAAAGGTTACCACTGGCTTTATGATATAAATGCCTCCTGTTGTTTCATTGCTGAGGTAATCTAATCCCTTCATGAGGTTTTAGTTTACACAGCAACACGTGTAGCTAAAAGCTAGTGCAGACTCTTGTCATTTACTCTTTTTTTTTCACCTTCCGATAAGCAAAAAGGACGTTGTCAGGGAACAAGCGCCCCGTGGCGGCCCCCAGTCTGTCTGCCCTTCTCATCTCTACAATCGCATGACATTAGTAGAGTAATTTCACACAATGTAAAAGTGTTTTCTCTCTTTTCCCTCTGTTGGTCCCATCAAGCCAACAATGTTGGATAAAATGATAATAAATGGAGCCCATTAGGAGAATTACTAGTCATTAAGAGCACGAGAAAACCACCGACTGGTCCACCTGTCAAGTTGCCAAATTGAAACAAATTACCCCTGCCTCCATCCGTTATTACGCTTTAATGGGCGTGATGAATTTATAATTTTTTTCTTTATTAGTTTATTTGATCCCAACCGCTCTCTTCACATCTGTCTAGACATTTAACATTGTGGCAAATCATGGATTTCTTTTCTGGACGGTGACCTTTGTAAGATTCTTTGCTCATGACATTTTCTGGGGATGAAATGTTACAATAAATTAATGCGAGACACTCAATCACATGCTCAAAAGCTCTATCACTAACCCGTTCTGATCACTAATACTGCTTTTCCACTGGGGCTGGTGCTACCAATATGTGACCAGAATCACTTGTTATCACTTGCAGAAGGAGAGCCACTGCTGAACTGATGTATTTAATTGTTGTTAATGTTGAAAATTTTCCTTAACTCTGACTGCTTTTAAAAAACCAGCTGTAGTGGAAACTCTGCCTACTGATGTCATAAGTTCCCTGGTTTGAGACCAGCAAAGTGTCTAGTACCCCTTTTCCACCAAGGCAGTTTGAGTGCTTTTTTGGAACCAAGGCCTAGTTTTAAATCAGTTCTTTGTCTTTCAACACCCAAAGCACCAGCTCGGAACAAGGAAAAGCGGTTCGTAAGTAGCACCAAAACATTGCTGGTCTAGAAGTAAGAACCGTTTGCGTCAGGAGCTGGGGGCGGAGTTACTGTGACCAACAAGACAAACAAACTGGATTTGCCGTGTTTGGATGTTGATGTAGGTTCGCAAAGTCGTTGACATTAGGCTTGTTCGGGATGTGTCAGCACTGCACGGACTGGTTGGCGTCAGGCATCGAAGTAATGCGAGAGCAATTTAAAAGCTTAAAGTGTTGTCTGCTCTCCAATCGCTCTCGCTGTGCTTTGGTAGGTCTGATGCATCTTGCGCAAGCCTGGTGTTGCTGAGAAAGATGAAACTTATTCAGTGACATAAGACCTGGCTCTGTGGTGGCTCTCTAGCCTGTGGAAAAGCAAACCGGTTATTAGGAGGCTCGTCAATCGAACCAACTCCAAACCGGCAATAGCCCTAGCTCTGAACTAGCACCCGGTTCCTGCAAATTGGGCTCTGGGACCAACCCCTGCTCTGCAACTGGCTCAAGTCCACATCGCAAGCACCATTATGAAATTAACCTTACTTATTCCTTTCTTGAGAAGTTGCACAAGTGCACAGTGCCTTGAATTTGAAGTAACGTGAGACCACCAAAACAAAGATGAGCAAATCCAACAAATGAACCAGACACTCACTCTGCAGTCATCTGGGCCACCAAGTCAAAAGAAGCAAAGCCAGCATTAAGGAAGTTGTCTCGGTAGCGGCTCATCTTGATGGCGTCCAGCCAGTCGCCCACAGTGGTGAAGGTGGTGTAGTCAGGCACACAGCGGTCAAGGAGCGGCTGGGAGGCCCTACAGAGAAAGAGAGGAGTGGAGATAAAAAGAGAGAAAGAGGGTTAGGTCATGTCAGGCCTCCACCACCGAAACCTCACCCCCAAACCCCCCACCACCACCTCTCCTGGCCTGTAGGGCCTGAACCTGCCACTGCCACTGTGGCTTACTGGCTGGAGACGTGCAGGGGCCTGCTAGAGAGAACTGCAGTGATGCTGTGGGTGTGGGTCCGTATGAAGCAGCAAATGTGTGTGATGCCTGACATGTATCGCTATTTGACATGCTCCAATATTATTATTCATTATTCCTTTAAAATCCAAAGTAGAACAAGTAGGTCGGCCACCTTGTTGGTCCACTTTGCTCAATCATGTTTGCCTGAACACACCCCGAAATACCCTTCTTGCACCGTAGTTCAACTAAATTTAATATCATGCATAAAAGCAGCCAGTTTAAATTAGATCAGACAAAACCAACAGAGACTAGACTTGATCTATGACCAGATTGGGGTCTTAATAACTAACAGCAAGGTCTGGGCAGTGGGGATAAGGAGGCAAAGTTTGAGAGCAAAGACACTTCTGTCTGCGAGCTCTCTGCTCTGCTGAACCTAGCTGTCTTTTGATGGCATTAGATTAATTAACAATTAAAAGCATAAGAAAAAAGTTAATAAGAAAGGAACAGAGGCTCTATTGAGGACTAGGTCTGTAGATGGATGGGAAGAGTGATTTTTTAATAAGCTTCTGCCTTTAGGGCTGAAGGGTTTGTGGTCATTAACCTGGAAGGCAGCTTTTCTTAATGGGGCATTGTTAGAGCTTGCCTGGCTTTCACATCTTAGGGATGCTGGTTTTAAGTGCGAGACAGCGAAACTGTATGAGGAAACCAAAAGAACAAATGTCTACATAACTACATTTAACTCAGCACTGAGAGCAACTTATAACTAATTAAACTCTCCTTAGTTTAGTTAAGCAATTGATCACTGAAGAAAGTACACAGAGCATCAAATGTTGCAACAACAGGAGCTCATTTCTCAGTCTTTCATGAGGCTCAGCAGGCAGGCCACCTCTCCATTGGCCCTTTTAAAATCTCGTTACTTGCTAATTAAACCCATTCCCATCTCTGAATTGCATTAACTAATTATTCTTCCTTTATCCTCTGATCATTGCAGAGTAGACAAAGTGTCTCCCACTGTTTCCTGGTAGTTAGAGGCTCTCCCCCAGGACCTACAGCCTAGAGGCAGGCACCCCTAGGTGGGTCAAAACCCGCCTACAGCTTCTGGCTAACAATTACTGAGTGTCTTACTGAAACACTGAATTATGTGTTAAAATGCTGATCAACAAGTAAAATTCTGTTATATAGTGACAGTGATCTGGAAGGCCACTTCATATCTCAAACAGAAACAGCTCTAGTAAGTGTAAACTGGAGCAAGCGTCTTAGGCAAAATAATCGATAGCCCCATGATGGTGCAATTAAACCGAAAGTTTTATTGACTGCAGGTCATCTTAATTTCCATAAAGTCAATGCCTCTGTAAATTTGGCCAAATTCTAAATTTAAAAAGAGAGACCTAGTTTGTAAAAGTCTTTAAAACTGCTTGGTTAGTTTGTTGATAACATGCTAATATATTCATGTATGCCCTTACCCAGAATGTGTGCTGGTGACCACTTTAAGGCTGGCGGCATTGCGAATAAGTTTGTCCAAGGTATTGACGATCTGGGAGAACTTGGGTCTCAAGTTTCTTTCTTTCACCCAGCAGTCTAGCATGAGTTGATGCAAGGCAGTAGGGCAGTCCATAGGTGGGGGCAGTCGGTAGTCCTGCTCGACTGCATTGATCACCTGTTGATGGAAAAATGATAATTGTCTGGTGTTAGTTTACTCTAAAATTAAGTTGAACAGAGGCAAAGTAGAGAGGAAACTTACATCTTGGTTACTCATGTCCCAGTATGGGCGCTCGCCGTAGGACATCACCTCCCACATCACAATTCCGTAGCTCCAGACATCACTGGCTGAGGTGAACTTCCTATAAGCAATAGCTTCTGGTGCTGTCCAGCGAATAGGGATCTTTCCTCCCTACAGATGCAAGAGCATAGAATGTTTTTTTAAACCTCAGATTGGAGACATTTGCTAGAGAAATAATAAAGGATAAAGACTTAAATGCTGACCAATGAGCTGGTGTAGGTAGGGTCAGTGGGGTCATCCTCCAAGAAACGAGAAAGGCCAAAATCGGACACCTTACACACCAGGTTGCTGTTGACCAGAATGTTACGAGCAGCCAAATCGCGGTGCACGTAGTTCATGTCGGACAGATATTTCATGCCAGATGCAATGCCTCTCAACATACCGACGAGCTGGATGACTGTGAACTGTCCGTCATTTAGCTGTTGGAGAGAGTGGGAAAAATCTCAGACCCATTTATTACAGAAATGTCCGCTGTCTGAGTGTTTTTAACTTTCCAGGATATGACTCATCAGCCAGATGATTCATCTCTCAAAGTCACAGTTAGCAGCTACGCTATTTGTCATCGTTATTTAGAAAGTTTAGGATGTTTTTCAAGGGGACAGGTGAGAACATCTCTTTTTATTAGAAAACTAATGGGGGGCAAAAACTTATGCTAGACTGAAATAGTTTCATGATGTAGATCACCTTTTTCTGTCTTAAGTTTTACTTGCACGTCCATACATGTCCAACAAAAAGAAACCAGACATCAAACTTTAAAAAAAAGACAACAACATGCAATTCATTTTAAGGAGGTAAGCATCTCTAACCCGAAGAAAGGAATCCAGCGCTCCGTTCTCCATGAACTCTGTGACAATCATAACTGGCCGGCTCTTCGTCACCACCCCCTCCAGACGGATAATATTTGGATGGTCAAACTGGCCCATAATGCTGGCCTCACTCAGGAAGTCTCTTCTTTGGCGCTCCGTGTAGCCTGCCTTTAGAGTCTTGATGGCCACAATGATCTCACGTCGCCCAGGGAGTTTCAGACGGCCACGGCACACTTCTCCAAACTCTCCTACATAGGTAGTGGACAGACGAGAGAGAGGAAGAAAGGGTGGAGTGGAGAGAGGAGAGGGAAGAGTGGAGGAGTGTGGGAGAGAAAGGGGAGAGGGAGAGTTACTGGTTAGAATCAAGGAGCCAGGGGGAAGCGGGGGGAGACAGCAAGAGAAGCCAGGGCTAAAGGTGATGCTATTGGAGTGTATCCAGGGGGCGAGGGAAGGGGTAGGGAGAGATCAGGAATGCTTCAATGGGAAAAAGTCTTGGGGGTTGTTGGGGGGTTGGGGTACCGAAAAGGAAATGGGAAAGTAAGGCAAGAGTGGAAGGGGTAAAGGGTAAAATCAGAGAATGCTAGGGTCTGGAGGAAGTGAGGGTAGTAGGTGGGGACAGAAGCTTGGGAGGATTGGATGGCTTGCGTCTGCAGTCTAGGCCAATGTGTAAGCAAGTGCAAGAGAAACAGAGGGGTCAGGGAAGGACATGGTAGGGGTTTATCACTTTAGACAAAGCTAGGAAACAACAGGTTCAGGTAGCAGCGTTAGATGTTAAAAGCCTTGTTTGCTGGAGTCTGGCACGGGGCTCCTCAACTCATTACAACATGGCTGCAAGTCTTACAGAACCAGAATTCTACTACTTCTCAGAAGCTAAACTGCCAATGCTGATGTTAAGGTTTAAAATTTACAAAACAAAGGGGAGTGGTCTCAAAGGGCATGAAGGAGCACCACGGACGGAGAAGTTAACAGGTCACAGGATCAGGAGGACATTTAATTGTCCAAGAGGTATCATCAGGCTCAGGACAGGCTTGGTAAGTTAGCAGGAATGATAGCTCTATAGTTAGCTCTGAAGATAACCTCAGAAGCTCCATTTTGTAAGTAAAGCTGTTAGAGACATTGGTAAGGAGCTAAGGGTTTGGATTTTGGAGCGGGATGAGTTGATTGAAGTACCGCTTGGTGTGAAGTCCTCTAAAGGTATGGCCTGGGTGTGCCTAGCTGTCTTCCCCCTGTTGCTCAGGAGCTTGTGTTGTTGGTTACCTGCGCCAATGACTTCCTCGATTTTCACACAGGAAACGTCAATCTCTTTGGCAAACTCGCGGATGGCCTCGTTCGGGTCCTCGTAGGTGAATGGGTCAATGTAGACCTTCATCCCCGGAGTGACTATAGGGGATTCAATAGCGCGAATAGCCGTATGAATCACACTGCCATAATACACAATATTTATAGCACTGTTAGTCATCAGATGGCAAGTAAACTCTGTAGAGACTTACTGTATTGTTGCAGTTTTTCTGTGTACTCTGATTCTGAGCCATTGCGTTGCTTCCTGTGAACCAAAGACAATACAGTCAGTTACAAAAGGTTGATGATTTCCTGTCTAAACATAGGAAAATAAGCATTTTGAAAAGGACCTGTTTTTTCCCTGCCAGCTCTTTAGGGACATAAATTGAGGTCGATTAAAGAACGAGAATGATACGAAAATTAAGAGAACAACAGAATCATTCTCAAGAGACCCTTGTCACTTCAAGATGGAAGTCAAATCTGCATAAGACAGTTAAGATAAACAGTAGCAGCATTGGTTGTCTCGCTTCCGTTACATGCTAAGGAATCTTTACTGCCGCATTGTTTAATTCTCTCCTGACTCCTAATTCCTTCCTTCACACTTTTCTCACTATCAGTCCATTAAATGCAATGCAATTTCAACAAACCCAACCCCCCTCTAGTACATGTTAATGCAATCCCTTTGTTGTCTAACTAGTAACCGGGCCAATAATACCCGCTGGTGATTTGTATCTCATTTCCAATTCAAATTCAGTTCCGGAATATGCCAAGGCCTACATTTTTTCAATCGCAGACAAGTTAAGATACTGATACACGCTGTGCTGATTAGAGCGAAAGAGAGTGCAAATTTAGAATTTTTGCATGATAAGGCTTTAAATATACAGCTGCGATGCCCTCAACTGTGGAAATGGGAAGGTGGCCACAAGATGGAAAGTGCCAGTGCCAACGATCATTGGGACACTGCGGAATTCCAATGTAGGCCACATGTACTTTTTGAGACCACTGGCTACAATTTACCATGCACAAGATCCAAAATGACTGACATCCCAGAATAAATCTACTTCTCATACTGCATTCATTAACTGTCAAATAGTTCCTAAGGAAGTATCGACTTCTAAACTTCTAATTCTTTCTTCTACTCTTGGCGTGATCCATTTGAATGGATGTCATTAAGGTAGGTAAAAAAGAAAACCATTTACCTGAGGCAGACAATGGCAATAACCACAACAACAATGATGAAGACCAGCCCTGCTGTCAGAGAACCCACAATGAGGGGTAACTGCTCCTGTAGAGTCTTGTCTGCATCAGCTGTGTGAGAGACACAAAGAGAGATATCATGGGGTGTATTCAAAAGAACCTGATCTATTTATAGCATTTTTTAAAATAAATTAGTTTATATATATGTAATATATGATAATGTTGTTTTACATACCCTGGTGGTTGGTGCTGAAGTCAGTAGGGCTGCTATAGCGGCCATACCCTGCCACCGTTCGGGCTCGAACCTGCACAACATACGGCGTGCCCGGCTTCAAACCCTCAATGCGTGCAGAGCTCCGCTGGGCTGTCATGGTGTGGGCAATAGCTTCTCCCTGGTCCTGTGGGAACAGTGATAAAACAAGCCATATAAAACCAGCCAGCACCCAAAAGCAAGCGTCTGGCAGCTCTGGTTTAATCTGTCAGTACAACACATCAAACACGAAGCAGATATGCCTGGCCCTTTCTTCTCCTCTATGCAAATCCTCCTGCCTCCATCCCTGCCAAGCTCTGACTGCCTTGCGGTATCAGCGTTCAAAAGAAGAGGATGAATCAAGGAAGGAGTTAGGGAGGAGTGTTAGGGTATGGGAGAGAGAGGAAGGGTTGATGCTGTTGTCAGGATGAACGATTATGTATAGAGCAGAGGATGACAGTGGTGGAATTGTGATTGAATGCCCTTCGCTTCATTGACTTACACTGGCTCTTACCTTCTCATGGTATTTAATCTCGTAATCCAAGATGATGCCATTTGGTTTTTCAGGGGGGAGCCAGGAAAGACTCATGGTGTTGGCTGAGGCCCCCATCAGGTGGACGGTAGGAACTGCAGAGGGAGCTGTGTGGGGGAAAGGAGAGAAATCCTGTTTTAATGAAAGCTGAATTTCTATTTTTTTTTTTTTTTTTTTACATTTTAAGCATGCTCACATTCAGGATTACCAAAAAGCTGCCTTGATGTGTAAGCATCAGACAGCTCTTAGTCTTGGGCCCTTTCGGGCCCCAGCCTCTCAAACTACACAGAAAGAATGGATTCTAAAGTCTCTTGTGAAAAGCACCATGACAGACAAACCGGAAGGCTTAGTATCTTGCAGATGCAGTCCACACAGCCTACACACACATGCAAATATATGTATAGCTGCACACACCCTCTGTTCACTCCCTAAGATCTTTGTTATGACCCATGACGACTTCTTATTAATCTCATATTTATGCACATTCTTTTCCAAATTACTGCAATGCGAAAAACATTAAATTCTGAAGTATAGTACACTATGTTAGTGTAAGCTGTTTTTTCTTTTTTTGCAGATTTTAATGTATTTCTTTACTGTAATACTGTAAAAAAACACTGTATTAGAGTAATGAGAACTTAATGCAAATCACTCCTGAAAAAAAGTTAAATATCTGAAATTATAACAAGAAAATAAAAATTTGGGGGGTAACTGTCATGAAATTAATGTCTTTATGACCTTATTTTTTTTCTTTGTGCAAGCTATAAACAATGTGATTTGAGCCTTTAAAGTTTTTCCAAAGCCACTTATCTTAGCACCTCACTTTACATAATCTGTACCGTCCCCATTTGTCCTCAGACCTGATGTTGCCGTCTCCGGTTTCTGATGTTATCAAGTTCTGTTCACACACTACAGTAGCTCTCAACATCCCCTACTTTCTTGCTTGTGTCTCTCTCTCCCTCACTCTTTCTTTGTTAAAAGCGTTTTAATCCCCAGGTCCGGTTCTTTGATCCTTTCCCTGGTAGCTCTTTATTATTCCGTCTGTCTCTTTGTCCACCTCCCCCAAAAGCTCACTCTCCCCCAACCCAACACCACCAACCTCCTAACCCAGGCCTTGCTCAGAAAAGCCTCACCCTGAAGACAATGCTCCCTGGGCAGCCCGCTTGCTTACTCTCACCCCAGGATTAAGGGGCCTCATCTTGAGGAGACAGTGGAAGTAACCATGACGTCCCTTGAGCTGATGGCCCATATTTATTTTTTGTCTTAAAAGGCGGATGAATATTCAAGCACAGTCCTGGGAGATAATCTGATCACAGACCCTCCTGAATTTTTGGAACCATAGGGGTGGGCTCCTGTGTGGGTGTGCATGTCACCCCGGGATTGACTTATGTGCAACCTCAGCCTGGGTTATGTGACAATGCCTGCGGTCAATCCCTGATCGCAAACAGAGGCATTCTCCTCTAGCGTAGAGTGCTAAGGAGAGGGTTAAGCATATGCATACCTCTGAGAGCTATCCCGAGAAGTCCAGTGTCAATTTAAAACTTGATATCACACAATAAGAGACCTTGTTTTAATAAGGTTAACGCATCTCACATCTCACTAACCTAGAACACTCTAGCCTAGAGTAGATTAGCTTTGCTACTGAGCCTCATAGCACAGCTCTCTGGCATCGCTGAGCACTTTGGGTAGAGTGGAAAGATCTTGAGAGGCCATTACACTTCATGATTTCAAGCTAGAGCATGTGAAGAAAAACTTTTTTGTAACCTTTAAGGACACACATTGATAATCAGTTTGAAAACAAAAGAACTCACCAGCCTGGTTGGTGGTGATGTTAACTGAGGCAAACTGGGGTGCATAAGGACTCTTGTTGGAGACTCCATTGACGGCCTGAATCTCAAAGCTGTACTGGGTGTGAGCCTGAAGGTTTCTGACCGTCACATGTCTCTCAGTAAGCCCAAGGTGACGGGGAGAGATATCCACGTTGTCATCACATCGTGTGCAGGTACCACGTTCAGGCAGACATTTCTTGCAGATGACGTTGTAGAGAAGGTCATCCCTTCCACCTTGATCACGTGGATCGCTCCACTCGAGTACAAGCGACGTCTCATTTACAATGGAGATGACGGAGCGTGGAGATGAGGGTACGGCTGCAAACGAACAAACAAAAAAATGTGTCATGTTGTTCTCCTGAAGTAAGTGTTTGCTATCGTTGTTGTGTTCAGATTATTTAGTATCAGTAATCATGGCCAGCCTAAGGTGGTTTTCCGGTCTTGGCAGGTTTAACCTTAGTTAGGGTTAGGTTTCTCAAAGCTGGTCTTCAGCTGGTTTAGCTGACCACTTGACAAGTTCCCTAAACCCCAAGAAATCTATCAAACTAAGCAGGGGAAACCAGCCTGGGGTGCATTTCCCAAAAGCAACTATGGTCGCAAGTTCAGTGATTACTAATAGAGTTCAATAGAAGTATCAACTATAGTTAGCTAACAATGCTTTTGGGAAACACACCCCTGGTAAGACTATCAGATCACATTAGGCTAGTTTAACATGCTTTTAAGCAGGAAATTTAAATTAAATTAGTCAAATGGGGCTTCACATTTACTTAATGCGGATTAAGTGCTTTCATGTAACTAAAATTAGGCAAAACCTTGTTTTTCCCACTTGTGCTGTTCATTTTAACATCAAAAATGGCTAGAAATAGCTAGGGTTCACTTGGGAACACATTTTTTGAATGTATCTGTGCAGAGTGCTGACAATGAACACAGCCAGAGGAGCTAATATAAAACAGGAGAAAAGGAAACGTTTCGAAACAATCCCAAATTCTTCTGCATGTTGGATGGAGGAATTGCGTTACATATGGATGAACATATGAAAGTACATATGGTGTTTGGATCAATGTGGCTTTTGAGAGCAGTGAACGTGGCAAATAAACAACACTCCTTATGTTCGGATAAGTTCATGGTGGGTGAAACGGCAGTTTTAGTTGGGGGAATTACTCACTGGTGCATCCTGAGTCAGGCGAGTCGTTGTCCGCCCGATAGTAGCCGGTTCTGCAGGAACAGATGCTGGCAGCTCCAGAACTTGTCCGACTGTTGGGCGGACACGGGGAGCAAAAGCCCTCACCCTGCTTGGACTTGAAGGTGCCTGGACTGCAAGCTAAAGAGAGAAAGAGTTGTTTACTCTTTACAACTATCAGAGATTGCTATAACAGTATATTCACACCAAGTACACTTTTTTGCTACTTATTTTTGGTGTGTGCTTCCATCTCTTTTCATTGCATTCAGCAGCAAAATCAATAGCAATTTCCCATTTGCAATTTGCATTTTGTGAGCTCCGCTTGCCTTAATTTAGTTTGTTACTTTTGTTTTCCTTGCCCACAGTATGCAGTCTAATCCTTTCCATCTTGGCATTGTAAAATACGAAGGCGCACAGGTTCTTGCTTACGTATTTGTTTGGCACCGTTAATTTGCTGTTGTTTTCCTCCAGGGAAATAACCCCCTCATGACTAGACGAGTTCCAACAACATACCGTGGCCTTGCATAAACCCCATGTGCATATGCTAACCGTCAACTTCAATTACAAACACATGCCTGTTAGCTCCAAACAAGAGCACTTTTCGAAATGAACTCCTTCAATCAATACTCAAACACGGGGAATGTCGATGTTGTGCTGCAGGAAGTGTCCCTCTAAGATAAACGAAGCATATTAAAGACTACAAGGGAAAGTGTGAGCCGTTATCTTATGAATACAAAGATTAGTGTGCCATTCACAGGTCTTTGGCCTTTGTGGAGCTCTGACACTATTTACGGAGATTGTGTACACATTTTATCGCATCTATGATAAATGCAGAGCTGCTCTCCTGGCACACAATGTCAGTGTGATCTTTCTGCTCAGAATGTCACTCAATTGATCACTCAAGTGATCAGGTAGTCCGTTTTATGTTTATTAAAAGCAGGCAAAGAGTATGACGACAGCTTTAGCCTACCGAGCCATTTTATCAGTAAGGCTTAGAAACAGCAAATAGTGAAAAAAAGAATTGAACATCTGGTTTCTGGACTGATAGTGCTCACAGCAGAACACAACACCGGTGATGTTCCTAAGGTCACCTACAAAGCACCCTTTCTCAGAAAGTGCAATATTGACACAAGGCTTCATTAGCGCATGGATACTGTTAACTTGGTTAACCAGGGGCTTATTTATTTAACCATTAATCAGGGAAGGCCAGAGATAGGTACATAAAAAACAATTCACATAGAGATAAAAATGAAAGAGTGTAGGCCTTGTGAATTCGAGTTTATCACACGTAACGTATCACTTTGGAGATTAATGAGTCCTCAGTGTTTTGCCTCGCATTTCAGATGTACATAAATCAACCAAAATCTCGGGGAGACAAATGAGACCATCTAGTTCTAGCCCCCATGAAAGACTGCTTGAAATTCCCCTTCAAAAAACTCTGGCTGTTTTCTGAAGGGTTGAAAGTGCTGATTAATCGCTTCCAAGAAGGTAAGAAGTCAGCCCTTTCCTTTCATCCTCATCCTTCCTCTAGCAGCTCTCCTGACAGAGCGAGAGAGAGGCGAGGTGAAAGAAAGCAAAGGAAATGCAAATCCTGTGGCTTTTTTCTCTTACTTGTACACTCTCTCCAGTACAGTCTATTGCTCACACTCTATTGCTCAAACCCTCTCTCCTTCTCTCATTGAGAGCAGAACATAGGACTTAAGGGAGTGATTAGAATTTGTGGTGAAATTGGAAGCGAGGAAAAAGAACGGATAGGGGAAATATGGAGCGCTACGGAAAAAAGGGGCTTGTCAATTAATATTCATGTGAATGTCCTAACTCTGCTCTGGCAGGGTATTAATGAGACCAACGGCCTTCAGATGAAGGCGAGCAAGAGAGAGGTGACAGAGAGATTTATCCCTCCTTTAGTTTCCGGTTGGCTTGATTAGAGAACATTTTATCAGGGAACAGCCGCCAGGGCTTTCACCTTGAGCCACCACAAGCAAACAAATGAGTTTTTAACTGTACATCAGGCAGCAGATTTCCAAAGGAAAATCTGCTGCCTACAGGTATACACACCCTACAGGTATATACATACCCTACAGGTATACACACGTTTGATATCAAGTTGGCAGTAGTATAAAAGTCGTTCGTTAATTTGACAACTACATACATAATGCAAATGGTGCAAAACATTGCTTTTACTATGCTAAGGTGTTTTAAATGGTTGCCATGGCATTGCTATGTGATTCTTAACATTTTAGGGTACCATTTGGTTGCTAGGGTTTTGTGGTAGATTGCCAAGAAGTTGCAGTGCTATTCCTAAGGCATTCTTCTTGCTTTTTTTTTTTTTTTTTTCTTTTGCATACTGTGGTTGCTAGATGGTTTCTTACCATCTAAAGTTAAAATGCGCCTACCCCATTTTTTAAAGATATTTTACTCCCCTCTAAAATGTAAATATATGGGACTTTTCCCCAGCTTTTTATTATCCCTAACCCTAACAGGGGCAAATATAAGGAACTTTAGCCCTGTAACTTATTGTAAACCTAAACTTTTTTTAAGACTTATTTGAATTCTAATATAAGGAATTCAAGACCTGTATCTAGTCTTAAATCTAAACCTAAACCTAACTGGTGATTAAGGTCTAATTGAACTCTACTAAAAACAATCAATACATATAAGTGAAGCAGCCCCATCAAAAACATGTGTCGGCCCATGCGTCTTTCCAAACCCAAACCGGAATAGCCATGGAAGACTGTCCGGGGGAAGGAGTTGCTTTCAGAAACCCTAACCCTAATTCTAACCCTAGCAGCTGAAAATTTAAGTAAATTGCTTAAAGGCATATATTCGTAAAAGCAGTAGTATAGAGTTTATTGCAGCATTTATATCCGTATCGCAAATTGTGTAGGGTGACTACCCACTACAGTTACCCAGGGTTAAGCGTTTAATTAAATCGCCAACCCTGTGTATGACCAATCATTATAGTTATGATTAGCTCAAACACCACAAATAATCATCTTTTCTCTACAAACAAATAATTTGCTGTTCAGTTTAGTTCTTTACCCCAGAGGTTCACTACTCAGTGGCTCTGTCTTTGTAGTTCTTTTAATGTGCTGGAACCGAATGTCTCTTTGTGACCTTTCACTTCTGGTGCCTTGACTGTCAGGGTTACTTTTCTTTCTCCATATCGTGCTCTTCATTAATGTTTCACTGCAGCCCTTGCCCTTGGTCCGCAAATCGATTCCGGTCTCCTCTCACTCCCAGCTCTCCATTTGACCCTTGACCTCCCGCTGTCTGCTCTGCTCACTTTCACCGCGGCTATGTTACACGCTGGCTTAATTCACCTCAGCCTGAACCTGATATGTTTTTCATCAAGACCGCTCCTTTCTCTCAGCAAAATGTTCCACTCTGATAGACATACAGACTTACTCATTGCTTTGCTCTGCTTAAATTGAGGTCGAATAACCAAATTTGCTGTTAGGCCAAACACCTTGATAAAAAAACAGGATGATTTGTCCATTTGGCTTAATGTGACACTGAGAGAAAAGACAAATTGCACTATGAGAAAAGCACATATATCAGCACTCACCTTGACACTGCGTGTCCTTAACTGCAGGCTCGAACCCAGCCATGCAAGTGCAGGAACCTACAGGAACCATCCACTCTCCATCTCCATTGCAATACAGTTTAAGAGGGACGGACACCTCCAAAGCATTTGGCACGCAAGTGCCCGGGGCAATGACTAGTGACGTAGCCTCGGCGCCTGTGGCGGTCTCTGGGAAGACGGCAAAATTGGCAATAGTCGTGGAACACTTCTTGTAGAAAACTCGGACGGAGATTAAAGACATGCAGGCACCCAGGTCCTGGAAAGCCAGATAGAACCCAGCCTTGGAAAGTGGACCAAAGCTGCGAATCTTGGTGTTGACCCGGCCAGACTCCAACATAGAGAAGCTCTCGTCCGGAGCAATGGTGTCCACCTTAACATAAGGGTTCTCCATCCAAAAAGGACTGGTGGCGGTGGCTGAATCCGAGTCGGACTCGTAGTAGAACAGATTGAAAGTCTCTTTACATGATCCTGGAATGTTGGGAATACTGTTGCAATCTCGTACGGTGAACTTCATCTCCACATAAACACGGAGAACGTCCTTCCGAGGGATAAAGTCGCTGCGAAGCCAGTTGTTCTGGTTAAGCTCACGGACGTTGCACACTTGGTACGTTCGGATGGGGTTCATGGCATCGTCGTAACCGCTAACTTCCTCCCACTGAGAAAAAAAAGGGGAAATAGAGAACACTTAGTCATAGATATAAACAACATACAAGTTCACCTTCAGAATGAGCTAGCACTTAATATAGCGACTGCATTTGAGGATTGCTCTACAGAACAATAGCAATAACCAGTGTTTTATCTAAAGTATGATACAATGCACCTTATTGTCAGTATTATAAATGAATCCATTCTCATTTTGATGTTATCCAGGGCTTTCGAACTCTGAGGTGTTACGCTACAGAGCAATAAATTGCTGCTTCCCAGCTCCAGCCCCACACACCGTAGCTAAGAAACAATATAACGCAGGGAGCAAACCGAGAAAAGAGTGAATGGAGTGGATAAAAGAGAGGGGAAATTAAATTTTGTGCTTTTTGGTTTGTGCCTTTTCAATTACACATTCTGCGTGGTGTCATTAAGTGGGGAGCTGCATGCTGGTCTTTCATCTGCGTGCGCCAGTTCAATGAGGAAACCTGACTGGCAAATTCATCAAAATTACCGTGGAGTGTCAGAACTCCATCGGATAAAACAACGAGTGGTTGTTTACCTCATACCTCGAGTGTGGAGTACTCTCTGCATCACTTCACAATCAATTACTGTTCAATTAAACCATCGTGATTACATTGTATTCATGCAGATCAACAAGCTCTATTTAGTCCACTACCAAAATGACTTCTTTCTTATCTACCAAAATTAAGAGTATACACCTTTGAAATGACAGGTTAGAGGTAAGAGGTTGACGGCTTATTTCAGGAGTCCCCAGATTTGGTCCTGGAGGGCCCGTGTCCTGCAGAGTTTAGCTCCAACCCTAATTAAACACACCTGAAACTGCTAATCAAGGTCTTACTAGGCATGCTAGAAACTTCCAGGCAGGTGTGTTGAGGCAAGTTGGATCTAAATTCTACAGGACACTGGCCCTCCAAGACTGAGTTTAGACACCCCTGGCTTATGTCTTACTAAATCAGGGGTGCCCAAACTCGGTCCTGGAGGGCCAGTGTCCTGCATAGTTTAGCTCCAATCCCAATTAGACACACCTGAACCAGCTGATCAAGCTCTTACTAGGCATACTAGAAACTTCCAGACAGGTATGTTGAGGCAAGTTAGAGCTAAACTCTACAGGACACCGGCCCTCCAGGTCTGAGTTTGGACACCCCTGGCTTATGTGGTACTAAATCAGGGGTTCCCAAATCCAGTCCTGGAGGGCCAGTGTCCTGCAGAGTTTATCTCCAATCCTAATTAGACACACCTGAACCAGCTAAACAAGGTCTTACTAGGCATGCTAGAAACTTCCAGACAGGTATGTTGAGGCAAGTTAGAGCTAAACTCTGCAGGACACCGGCCCTCCAGGACTGAGTTTGGACACCCTTGGCTTATGCGGTACTAAATGCTGCATTGCGATTTAAGGTGACACAAGCGACACCATGTGACACGACAAGCATTAACTTGTCGACTGTGGTCAGGTAAGAACACCAGCTAGCAATCTTGGCAGCTAATGAATGTTTTTACATCAAGCTTGGCTTGTTTAAACAGACTATATCAACAAGAAATGATTCAGTAAAGGAACAATTAGATTCACGCTCAACCTTGGGAAACCGTCCCACTTCTTTTGATTACAGCGAGTTCAATTTCAGTGCAAGAAAAAGCGATCCTAAAGGAGAGAATGAGCTGTAGCCAAAAAGGAAGAAGTAAACTAGCAGGACTTCGAGAGATTTGTTGAGAGAGTAGCGTAGTGTTTGTGTAGAGGTGAAGTCTTTAATTAACACAGAGATATGGATGTTGTGCGGACAGGCCATTCATCCCTACGGGCCCCGGGGACCCGAGGCAGACAGGGCTTCCAGAAGTCTCCGCTTTATCACTGCCGCTCTGAGCCAAGGGTGCTGAGATCAATAATAAGCATCAGGTCAATGCGACAGGAGAAAGAATGAGGTGTAAATGGGCATTTAGTTCAGTGGAATAAATTGCTGAGAGAGTGAAGATGGGACCGAGGAAGTGGCCCACACATTGCACTGGCGTCAAGTTCTTTAGGGATACTGCTGCATCCAAAATTCATCTTCCCAGATGCCCAATCAATATCTTTTCAACTCAATTTCAAGCAAATAAGCCTGCATTAAGTTATTTCTGCATATTAAAGGTTGATATAAGAATACTGTCTTCGAAAAAAAAAATACACACTTAAGCTTCAAGGTGAAAAGTCATGGATATTGATTTTTCCCCTGCTGCATTGCTTCGATTTGTAAAAACGATGAGTGAATGTACTTTGGACACAGATGCTCCTGTGGAATGATGGTTCATATGGTTTATTTATAAATATGTAAGTGCATTACAGCTCTTTTTTTTTAACCCGGGTTGTTTATCTTGGAAGAATTAGCAGGTCAGGTTTAAGCGACAGCGGGTCGTTATGTTTATTTTTCCTTAATGGTCTGTATTTATCTGTGTTTATTTCTCGGGTTACAAGTGTCAGACTAATGACTAATAGAGTTTTTTCTTTTTTTCGTGGCAGATTAAATGAAATGAGATAAGAACTCCTGAGTCAGACTGGGATTTATTCCAACTTTTTGCCCCTGTTTTTATTATCTGGGCACAGTTCCCATTTCGGTTTTCTGGTTGCGACATACCATTGAACTTAGTGTCACACAAAATTAGAAACGAGCGTGCCGTAGGACAGAGAGATATGGAGGGTGCCAATTAAGCCAGTGGCTGGGAAAAAATATAAAAAAATACACTTTTAAAATTACATTTCACCCCAATAGAAATAAGAAATTATATTTTGCCAAAAAAAGAGGTTTATTTTTAGAAAATATATTATGACCAGTAGGCAACACCTCTCTCCCCATGTCACCCCAATTATAATAACTATAAATAAATAAGTAATGGATTCATATATGTGACCCTGGACCACAAAACCAGTCAAAGTACAGAGATATATTTGTACCAATGGCCAGTCAAAATTATCGATTTTTCTTTTATGCCAAAAATCATTAGATAAATAAAGATCATGTTCCATGAAGATACTTTGTAAATCTCCTACCATAAATATATAACAACTTAATTTTTGATTAGTAATATGCATTGATAAGAACTTAATTTTGACAACTTTAAAGGTGATTTTCTCAATTGTTTTGCACCCTCAGATTCCAGATATTCAACTAGTTGAATCTTGGACAAATATTGTTGCATCCTAACAAACCATACATCAATAGAAAGCTTATTTATTCTTATATCTATAAATCCCCATGTCAAAAAAAAAAAAAACCCTTATGACTGGTTTTGTAGTCCAGGGTCACATATGTGGATTCACTCTGCTAGAAGGAATATTTCAACTTGGGATGGAAATAAAAAAGTGGCCAGGACACTGTGAAATTTAGGGCTGGGAGACACTGGTGCCACATTTCCCCTGTCTGTCCTAAAATACAGTGGGGCGGTGTGGGTGAAACGCATAGCGGTGTGCATGACAGAGAGCAGAAGGGAAAGAACTGGGCAATGTATGTTGTGAAAAGCAGCATCTGTTGGGGTGTAAAGGGGTGTGCTTTTGCCCATTGTGCTGGTGAGTTTTAATGCTTTAATGGGGGCGGGGAGGCATATTTACAAGAATAATATATGGACGAGGAAGGTGAGATGCCAGTTGATTTGTGTCTTTGGGGCTGATCTTGTGCCTCGGTGCATTGGTGCTAAGTTACTCGGAAGTAAAGGTTTTGGGGAGGGGTGCCTGCAACAGCTGAGATGGTGTGGTTGGGGGCAGGAAGGGGGCAATGGACACATGCAGGACCCTGAAGTAAAGGATATAAGGAAGAGAGGTGAAGACCCAAGGAATTAGACAAACCCCCAACAAAAGAAGTAAGAAAAGGCAGCAGTGTCTGGGTGTTGTGAAAGATATACTGAGGGAAGGATACTTACGCTGTGTCTGCCAAAAGCTTGTGGGCGCAGATTTCACTTTTGGAGAATGAATGTAACACTGCTAGGGTGAAATCTGATCTGGGCATTGCCTTTATCTGATGAAACTCAGAGCTTCCTGTGTTTAACACACTATATTTGAACAAGACTGTAACTGGACCTCTTATAATACCTCTTGATTTAAAGGATCTATAACTATGACATTTATGAGAGAATCTCACGAAAGCGGTCAAGAACATGTGCGAGTCATTTTTGAGCATCAAATGAAAGATTTCAGTGGACAGAGTAAGAAACTTAATTGTTCTCTAAGAAAATGAGGCTTATTTTACAACCTTGTATTTTGAAATGATTTTAATGATGATTGAGCACATTCTTGTGTCTGCAAAAGTGTATATTTCTGAAATGATAAAAAAGAGAGTTTTTTTTCTATTTATGTATTTGTTTGTTTAAAGTATGGTAGGGAATTTTTTGATTGAAATGTGTTTGTTTGTCATGAAAATAATGCAGAAATGCTCAAAACAAAAGAAAAAAGAGATGAAACTAAATAAAGTAAAAAACAAAGAAAAGAAAAAACACATCAGAATAAACAAAGTACAAAACAACAAAGTGTATATATATATATATATATATATATATATATATACACGTATATCAAATATATCAAATGAATTAATAAAACAAAATAAAAAGCAAAAACAAAACAAAATGATGCAGCAAAATGAAGTACAAAACAAAACAACAAATAAAAAACAATACAACTTCGAAACAAAACCATATAAATGATGAAATAAAGTGAAAAAAAAGAAAAGAAAAGGAAAAAAAGCAAAAGGAAAAAACAAACAAAAGAAAGAAATAAAAGTTGAATAAAATAAAATAAAACATAGTAAAAAAAAAAAAAAACATAAAAAAACCCAAAAACTATTTGCTTAAATTATGGGGAAAATTGTAGTTAAAACATTTATTTATCATGGGAATAATGCAAACAATAAACAATATAAAATAAAAAAGAAACAAAAAAATAATGTAAAAACAAATTATAACAAAATAAGATGAGAAAAAAACAAAACAAAATGATGAAACAACATAAAACATTGGGAATTAAACAATGCATGACAATAAACAACGTACAAAACAACAACAACAACAACAACAAAACAAGAAATGAAACAAACAAAAAAACATTAAAAATTAAAAACAAAACAATGTAAAGTGATGCAATCATTTCAAAATAAAAAAAGAAAACAAAAGTCAAAACAACAACAAAAATAAATAAATAAAGTGATAAAAAGGAAAATAAAACAAAATAGAACAACAATAAAACTAGATATAAGTTGAAAAAAAAACCAAACAAACAAAAAAGGTAGAAAAATATTAAAACTAGATACTACAATAGTAGTGTGTGTGTGTGTGTGTGTGTGTGTGTGTGTGTATTTGTGCGAAAATTATGGTGTAAAAAAGGCCCAAAACATAAATAAAGTAGTATAAAAATAAAACAAAACAAGAAGGGGAAGAAAACAAAACAAAATGATGAATCAAAAAAGGGGGGAAAAACAAACAAAGCAAAATGATGCATCAAAATAAATAAAGTACAAAACAACAAAGAAAAACAAGAAATAAAAAAAAACTAAACAAAACAATACAAAATGCTGAAATAAAATAAACTAAAAACTAAATTTCAAAACAAAAGAGAAAAAAATAAAAAATAAAAGTCAAAACAAAAGAAAAAAGGGGAGGTGGGAATGAAAATAAATAAACAAAACACTGGTCTTTAATGTTAATGGTGAGGATTTCTTGAGATTCACCCACTTTATTTGGACTGGAGGAGCGTATCATATGATATTATATTATATGGGCTCAGGTTAACCAAAGTCAAACAAACAAGAGTAATAACTCACCCCAGTTTCAGGATGTGAGGTCCATGCGAGTTCAGTGGTGGCCCATTTGGTGTCCATCAGTGTTTCTGCAGAACCAAAAAAAAACACAAAGATCCACTTTAAGGAACAAGATCAGCCTAAACAACAGACAGCGAAAAATAAGAGAAATAAAACGGAAATGGAAAACCATGGGAGGAAGTGATTTCACACTGTGCGGGACGAGTCGAGCAACACATAACTGTCTGCGTCCATATTGTTAATAGGTATTAATGCGTTGCGGTAAATTCACGGGCGCAGGAACGGAGAAACGCTATCATGCTAATCAACAGTGAAAAGGCGGCAGAAAGGCGAAACAGCTTTGTGGGTGATCCAGAAGGCATTGTCAAAGATTTATGACAGCCCTCCTCTAATTAGATTTAATTAGCCGTGTATTTGCTGGGTGGGAAAGAAAAGCTAAGTGTTTTTGAAAGACAACCCGCTCCCCTTCCCACACACACACACACACACACACATCCACACGCTCGCACCCTTAAGCTAGCAGCTGTAAAACTCAAGAGGATATATAACAGAGCAAAGGAGTTCTTGAATAGCACCATAAAACTCACAAAAGGAAGATCTTCACAGTTTCCTCAATACCCAATATGCTCTGCCTGTCTGTTTTTTCTGTTTTTATCCCACCAGCCATATGTGCAGCTCTCTGTTTTTATTATAATGAAAGCACACTCACTCAGCCTAGACTGGCGACATATTGAGTCGACCATTTTACCTTCCACCACCTGCTTCGGCTGTTTATACATCGCCGCTGCAGTTACTATTGCACGTCGAGACTATGTTTACTGAATGGGATGAATGGGAGCATTTCAAATAAATATCAGAGTATGTTTCTTGTGCTCCTAAGTGAGTGGTAAACACTCCTACATCTGTTCGTAACTTTCAATCTGGGTGTAAAAAGTTGAAATGGCTGTAAGATGTTACGATTTGGAGAAAAAATAATTGCTATTTTGTGACAAAAATGGTGATTGAGAGTTAAAATAAAAAAATAAAAAAATAAATAAATAAAAATTAACCTAAAACATTTAGGTTTACTGTGTTTATTTGTACATTGGCACAATTTGACTACAAATTTTGTGATAATAATAGAAATAATAATAATAAACTTTATTATGATTTTATGATTATGATATCAGTCTATGTATGGCTTGTTTGTGAATTAGTATCTGCACATCAGTGTTCATAATATTACAGTTTTTGCTAATATTTTGTATTAGATTTTATTTTTATATTTTCTGCTTTCATGTTAATTTAAGTTAAAGTTTTTGTCATTTTTATTAGTTTGTCCTGTTTTTAAATACGTCTATATTGCTATATATTTTTTATTTTAGTTTCAATTTTTAGGTCTTAAGTTAAGTTAAGTTACGTTAAACTAAATAACAATGCAAAATAAAATCAAATAAAATAATAAAAATACCTGCTTTCATGTTAATTTTAGTTAACGTTTTTGTCATTTTATTGTGTTTTGTCATTTTTATTAGTTTTTGCTGTTTTAAAATATGTATATATCGTTTTTATTATTTATTTATTTTATTATTATTATTATCATTATTTTTATTTTTATTCCAGTTCTAGTTTTAGTTTTTAGTATGTCAATTCAAATAAATAAAAATGAGCAATGTCACCTTGGAAACTAACTGCAATAAAATAATTTATAAAATAAACAAATAAAATAAAATAACAGTTTTCATATTCTATTTCCATTAACATTTAATTTATTTCAAGCAACCAAAGGTTATTTATTTATTTATTTATTAACTATAATAACCATACTGCACATAGTATATTATAATTAAAATGTGTAATTTTATTCTGATTATAAAATTTATAATCATGACTCAAACAACAGCTACAGCAACAAATAAAATAAAATATTTTCTAAAAAATAATAAACACAATAATATTGTTTTCATTATAGTTGTTATTACTGTTATAAAAATAAGCATAACATTACTTTTGTAATTAATAAGAATGTAATTGAATAATAATAATAATAATAATAATAATAACACCTGTTTTTCAGTAAATGTATTATTGGTATAAAAAAACTGTTACTTTTGTAATTAATACAAATAGAATTTAATAATAATATAATAATTTTCATTATAGTTATTATTACTGATAAAAATAAATAAGAAGTATATATTTAATATATATTTTATAATTGATAAAACAAAATGTAATAATAATAATAATAATAATAATAATAATTTAAAGTAAATTCTTGTAAAATGTAACACAAATGTACTTGTGTAATTTTATTCTAATTATAAAAATATATAAACATGATTCATCAACAACAATAACACCTATTATTGTCATTATATTACTGCTATAAAAATTAACAAGTATTAAAAAGCATTTAAGAAAACAACAACAACAACAACAACAACAATAATAATAATTATAATAACAATAAACTAATATTAATATGTATGGCTATAAAGCTATAAAACTTTTATTTTGTCTTAAATTAAATTAAACTACAGCCGTTGTGACCACAATATTGCCATTTTGATTTGATTTGATTGATCCTGATGCATCTCAGTCGACAGCGAAGGACCGCCTACTCACCTGTCAATCAAAATACATCATCAAGATCATATCACTCGAGACGGATGTAAATACCAAGTTTACCATACTCCTATCTCCTCTACTCATCTTTGTTTACACGTGTGATGTAAAACTAAAAAAAAAAAACAACAACCCTGTATCTACAGGAAACATCAAGCTGATGTCGAGGAGTCTCTAACATGGAGGTGTTTGTTCAAGTCTGAGGCAGCTGTTTATTCTTCAGATAGAATCGGCCATTGATTTACCGTCATATAGTGTCACTGACTGACAGGTCCACCGTCGTTTCAAAAGAAAGCCCAAGCTAGCAAGTCCTAGCGCGAATAAAACGCAAGTAAATGCTAGAGAAAAAGGAGTGAAGGTTCGGGAGCATGCGGCGAATGACTGCGGCGCTCTGTTTTGTTTGCGTTTTGTAAGCTGTGCTGAAAAACAGCAAAGCCGAGCATTGTGTCAGCCGAGCGCGCTTTTAGATGAGGAGGCAAGTCCCGGCTCAATGAGAGCGCGAACGCAGCGGAGGGCGAGCCGCCCCTCACCCCATCCCGCCGCAGTCAGGGGGGCGAGAGGCCGTGCCCTCAATGCGACAATTCATTCACACTCCAGCATGAAGCCCGCAGCCTCCATTACGGCCTTTGCTACAGTTAAAATGGCTCCACACAGGGAAAGTTTTGTTTAAGCGGCCGGGAGCCGACCGTTTATTTCCTGCTCCTCTCAGTTCTGGGGAAAAAGCCTAAGAATATGGGTATTTTCTGGCAGGACGGCGAACCTGATTGACGAGTGCAGGGAAGAAACCTCTCCCTCGCAAAAGCAGTCTGTCGGTGAATGCTGTAGTGTGAAGTGTGGGCAAACTTTAGCCTGTAAATTCAGTGACATAAAGCACACGCTGTAAATTTATGAAAAAAAAAAGTTATTTATGAAACCTGAGGAAGCAGGCCGACATAAATGAACGGATGCAAAATCAAACGCAGGTTTGAACTCATGTTGAGTTAAATGTCATAAAAAATGATTACATTGTTTTTATTTAACTATAAAATACTGCGGTATAAGAAAAATGTAACAATATATCATATAAACTACTTAAAAACTATATCAACTACTATATTTTTAATCAGAATAATAAAAATTACACACACATTTATATATATATATATATATATATATATATATACTGTTGTGTAAAATGATAAATAAAATGATAAATAATAATAATAATAATAATAAAACAGGAAGCAGTTTTTATTTATTAACTTTTAAATAAAAATAATCATGAAACTTTAATGATAATAACAAAAACATGAATCAGTTTTTTATAACAATTTAAAAAAATCATGAAACTAATAATAATAATAATAATAATAATAATAATAAAACATGAAACAGTTTTATTTAATAACATCATAAACATGAAACTTTAATAATATTATTTATATATCATAAAACTCTAATAATAATAATTTAAAAATAAATTTGTTTTTATTTAATACCTTATTTACAAAAAAATACAAAACTGTAATAATAGTAATAAAAAAAAAAACATTAATCAGTTTTATTTAATAACGTATAGTTTAATAAAAATCATGAAACTTTTATAATAATAAAAAAAGAATCAGTTTTATTTCATCACTTTCATATTTCAAACTTTAATAAAAATAATTACAAAACATTAATCAGTTTATATATATATGTGTGTATATATATATATATATATATATATATATATAATTATTATTATTTTTTAATCATGAAACTTTAGCAGTAAACATGAATGAGTTTTATTTAATAACTTACTATTTAAAAATAAAATCATAAAACTTTATAATTAAAAACATGAATCAATTGTAATTTTTATATTTTCAGTTGTCATTTTAATCTAAATTTTTTAATTTTGTTGTATATTTTTGTCATTTTTTCAGTACTGTTATAGTACTGTGTATAATAATAATAATAATAATAATAATAATAATAATAATTTATTTAATAATAATAGTTTTAATAATTTAAATTAAATAAAAAAAAAACATGAATCAGTTTTTATTTTTATGCTCAATTTTAATTTTAATTGTAAAGTTTTAATTGTGTTGTATGTTTTTTTTTTTGTTATTTGTAATTTCATACATTTATTATAGTTTAAAAACTATATGTGCATATATTATTTATAAATTTTTAGTTTGTTTTATTTTATATTGCTATATTCAATAATTATATATATATATATATATATATATATATATGTGTGTGTGTGTGTGTACTGTATGGTCTCATACAAACTCAAAAATTCTAGGAAATGTACTTATTTGAGGTTACTAAAGCACATATCAAAACACTATCAGTGAAAGAACAGCCGGATGTTTAGAAGTAAATATGGAAATCTATGTAAACTACAAAATGATAAGTCAGTGTTTTTGGTTTAAACACTAAAGGTACACATTGAAAGGCACACATTCCTATTGTCAGAGTTGCATGTTAAAACACACACACACACACACACACACACACACACACACACACACACACACACACACACACACACACACACACACACACATACATTGCTGTAAGAAAGGTCAGCTCTACCATTCTAATCCTCTAATGACAGAGCAGCACTAATAACACAGCAAGACACAGAAACACTTGAATCAACACACATTCTGCAGGTTTACGAGCGCCTTCAACTATTTCTTTGTTCCAGTAAGCAATCGTTTTAAACAGGGGTATGTGAACAAAACCACCTCTATTGATACAAAGAATGTTCAGTGGATTTAGAAACTGAGTCAGTGGCGTGTGGGCAGACAGGTGAGAGATTACGGCAGGATTTCTGCTTTCAGCTTTACCCGCTCCTTTTTTTCTCCATGTTGTTTGGAGGTTAGAAGATTGGAGAGTAAGAAACTCCTTGGGAAATAACCAAGACTGGAGCTGGAGAGGGCAGATTAAGGACTAAAAAGAAATGAATTTACATAGAATTTTGCATTTCATGAAAATTAAAGGCCAAGTGTGTACTTTATGCACCATTACCATCACCAAATGGAGCTGAAAAAAAAAAAGAAAGAAGTAGTTGTTAAACCGGTTTTCTGAAGACGATTCCTCTGCCCCATTGGTCAGTCTAACAAAAAGCCCCGCCCCAAACGCATGCTATTAGTTGAGCCAATGTTGCTGTGGCAAGCTGGTTGTTATTTTAGCATCACTCAGATACTATTATAGTTGTTGTTAATATTTTGAAGCAGTTTCTATTGTTATATTTTCCATCTATTTTTAGTTAGTTTTAATACTTTGTTGTGTTTTTATAATTTTTCATAGTTTTTGTATGTATGTATGTATGTATGTATGTATGTCTGATTTTTTTTTTTTTTTTATCAGATTTGATTTTTATATTTTTTCTCTCTTTTTTGTAGTTTAGTAAAAGTTTAAATAATTTTGTTGTTTTTGTCCTTTTTTCATACATTATATTATATATAGTTTTTATTTTTTTATCAGACTTAATTTTTATCTTTAATTATTTTTTTATATATATTATATAGCTAAAATGTTAATAATATTGTTGTTTTTGTCATTTTTCATATTTTGTTATTTAAATCATATTTAATTTTACGTTTCAGTTTTGAATTTTTGTTTTTTTTATAATTTTATGTTTGTTTTGTAGATCCATTTTTTATTTGTGTTGTGTTGTTATATATATATATATATAATTTTTTTATGTATTTTTTTAAATCAGATTTCATTTTTATATATATTTTTTCAAAGTTCAAATATTTTTGTTGTTTTTTATTATTTTTTATATTTTTCCTAGTTTTTTTTTTTCCTCATTTGTATATTTTCCATGTTTCGTATTGCAGTTAATGTTTTAATAATTTGTGTTTGTTTTGTAGATTCATTTTTTTTATTTTAGTTAAAATACTAATTATTATTTTGTGTTGTTGTAAATTGTCTTAGTTGTTGTGTGTGTATATATATATATATATATATATATATATATATATATATGTTTTATTATTATTATTATTTCAGTTTTAGTTTTAGTAATTTTTATTAGTACATGAAGTTAAACTAAATTAAAAATAGAAATTCTGCCTTGGAAACTAGCTGAAATTATACATTTTATATTATTTCACTTAAGGTTTATTTTATTTCAAGTAAAGTTTTCATTTTAGTTATAGTTTTAGTTACTATAATAACCCTGATTTTGCACATTCATTTATAATATACACTTTTATTATATTTTTTATTCGATTTTTATTTAAAAAAAAAAAAAAAAAAAGCCAAAAAATGTGCACCTAAGTAATTGTATTCTAACTGCACAATAAACAAACAAACAAACAAACAAACAAAGTAATATTCATTGCATTCGATTTGAGTATAAACAAATTCTTAATAATTTTCTAGGAACAATTAATTAATTCTCTGGAATTCTCAGACCTGTCTCCCATCTTCCATCTAAAGTTTTGTCTCCCGCTGCGCCGTTGTGAAATCGTCCCGAACGGCCGGCCCAACGACAAAAAAAGAATGTCACTCTCTGTCTCCAAACACTTGAGCTCTGTTTTGCCACCCAACATTGAGATGTGTCAACAGTGTGGGGAAAACACTGCATTAAACTTATTAAAGCTATTAGACTGATTGCTTTGTGTGTGCTTTTGTTGCCTCTTTTATTAGCTCTTGGGGGGGTTAGGTGAAGCAGCCGAAAGTGGGGGAGAGTGTACGGGAGAGAGAGGGAAAGTTGTTGAAAGAGGATGGAAGGGGGGGGAAGGGGGGCATCCTATTTAAATTGAAATGTGGTGAGCGGCCCGGGCTTTTGTGCCACACTGGAGTGCAGTGATTAGAGGAGAAGGCTGCTTTTGGCGAGCTGGCGTGCAACCTCTAATTGGTCGACGCTTCTTGATGTCGGTGGCTGGATCTCCAACACCCTGAATCCTCCATGGGAAATCCATGAAAGGAGTCTCCTCATCCCCATCCGTCCACTTGCCGTCAGTCATGGCACAATGCTTGTCGCTCTCTGGGCCATTTACGTACTAACAAGGCCCACTGTCAATGCTGCAGATGTAGCGCTCATTTCGTGATGGATTTACCGTCGTTTTTAACTTGGAAGTCTTTGCTGTAGAGACCTAACCCAAGCGATTTCATAATTTTGCTAAATCGCATGTGGTCGTCGCTCAAATCTCAAAGACTCTTTCAACAGTCTTGACACTGGTTACGATGACAGCGCTTGACAGGAAAGGCGACAAAGAGCATAAGTGCGTCTGCTGCATTTTTGTTTGTTGTGTTAATTAGGTCTTCGGCTGACGTTAGAAGACGTCGGGATTGGCGCGAGGTCTTAGGGGGTCTGATTTTGAAGTTGACATCATCAAGGGAGAATGAAGCCGTTTGCTTTGATCAAACGGAGTCAGACACGCCGTTCACGCTCGCAGACAGCACAAAGACGAGCACGCCGGGTTCACACGGCGAGCGAAAGACGAGCCGCAGCCGAGATGAATATTCAAGCTCTGTTTGTGTTTGCGTGAACCCCGTTGTGCGTTCCAGTTCCAGCCCTAGAAATGGTCCTCGTGCCCCTCCTTACCCACATTCGTTCTCGTTTCTTCCCTTTTTTCCAAGGCCTTTAATTACAGAGCGCAGTCAATCTGATGAACAGGCAGCCCCTGGGGCGACTGTCTGCTAACCAGGTGTGCTCACAACTGTGAGTTCCCAGTGTCTAAATGCGTGTCCTTATTAGTAGCGTGTCCGGAGCTCCTACAGAAGTAGGGTGATCATGTCACCTGTTTAACTCAGTGAGACCTTCCCCCTCTTCCTGTGAATAACTCGAGGGCTGTGATGCATTTTCATATAGGATTGAGTGGTTTTCTACCCCTAAAAAGTGTGTATTAGTACCACAGAGTAGTAATACGTACCCTTAAGACACTACTGTGAATGTCTTATGGGGCGGATAAGGTATGAAATGGCAATTTAGGAGTACTAGGATGAGAGGATGAGGTTGTTGTATACCAAAAGTTATTTTTTTTTATTGTATTACAATATTATAACATTGTAATAAAGACTTTATTACATGGTTATGTAATATAAATAAACATTTGGTATTAAAATGTTTAGGGAAATCACTATACACTCAACAGGCTTTTTTGGACCTTACTTATCCTAAAACATGCATATTAGTACCTTAAAATGTACTAGTATGAGGTAGTATAAGGTATACAATTTCCCTTTAAAGGTGTTGGGACAAGGGATAAGCTGTTGTATCCCGAAAGGTAAAGTTTTTGCACTTCTTTTTCTTAATGTATGTATTACAATGTTATAATTGTTGTAATAAAGACTTTATTACATGATATAATATAAAGACATATTTGGTATTTAACGTCTAAGGAAAATCATTGTATATGCTGAAAAAAGGTACAAAAGCTGTCACTGAAGTGTATTATTATAATTTTTAAAAAGATACATTTTTGGATCTTTTTTGGATTCACTATTAAAACATGCATATTAGTGCATCTGAAAGTACTACTATGATAATTTTGGCAGCACAAAATGTCACTTCAAGGCAACTGCGATAAGGGATATCCTGTTCTACCACAAAGGGTAAACTTTTTGCTATTTTTTACATGAGACTGTGTATCACAATGTAATAAAGATATTATTGCATGGTCTACTATATATACAACAGCTGGCATTAAAACTATATACTCTGAAAAAAAGGTACAAAAGGGTGGAAATTTCTCAAAAGAGACATTTTTGGACCTTGTTTGCCCTTAAAAGATGCAGATTAGTACCTTTAAAGGTACTACTATGAACATTTTAGGGGCACAGAATGTCCTATTAAGGAATTTGGTCCCTTTAAGGAATAACCACAGAAGATATACCTTTGGATATTTTATCATGAGACTGTATGTATTACAATGTTATAATGGTGTTATAAATGTAATAATTGCTATACACTCTGATAAAAGGTACAAAAGCTGTCGGTGGAGTGAAAAGTCTTCAAAAGAGACATTTTTGTACCCTGTTTACCTCTAAAATGTATATCAGCACATTAAAAAGTACTATTATGAACATTTTAAGGGTAGATATGGCACAAAATGTCCCTTTAAGGTTATTGGGTTACCTTTTTTTTGAGTATGTATTACAACATTATAATATTGTAATAAACATATTATTACATGGTTATACAATATATAAAACATTTGGCATTACAATTCAATAGTACCAAAATTACTACATCATGGAGTGTAAAATTTTCAAAATACATACATTTTTGACCTTATTTACACCTGAAATATGCATATTAGCAGCTTAAAAGGTACTGCTATGAACCTTTCATGGGTATATAAGGTAAAAATGTCAATTTAAAGGAAATTGTAGAGGGAATAACTTGTTCTACCCCAAAAGGTACAATGTTTGCACTTTTTTCTGAGGGTGTATGTATCACAGTATTATAATATTGTAATAAATGCATTATAGCATGGTTATACCATAAAGGTACTAATATGGATAACTAAAGAGTACACCTTTTGAAAGGGTTTCGCCCAAGTGACAGCTCTGTATATTTTTTGTTCTGAAAGTGTACTGTAAGCCATGATATAAAATGACTCCAACTATTTCGCTCTGGCCACCTATGCCCATTGTGGTCAATCACCATGAATTCAGCACTTAGCAAAAGCGTTACGATACTGCACATCAGTTACTCTGTTGTGGCTAGACAGGACACAAAATGCGTTGAGATGGAGATAAAGCACGATCAGCTATTAATGAGCACTTAAGCTAACACGCTGGCGTATTCTGATACCGAACGTTGATCCGATTACAGATTTCACACTAAACGGGAGCCGTCTGTTAGACTCACATTGCTGCCGGAGTACAATCAATTAATGCCTTCGTGTTTCTTCCTTGTAGAGGCGAGTTATTGTACGGCCGCAAGGCAAACAAGAATGCGTAGGCCTCGTCTGTGTTCATAATTTGGTGTTGGTGTTTTGGTTAGAAATGACTCAAATGTGTTCCACACTAATCAATAACTATTCGAAAGCTTGTGTACTTTTTTGTGTCCTTAAAATGTTACAGTATGACGTCTTCGCTACCGCTGACTCTTCAGGCATCGTTACACAACTGTAATGATAGTGTCTGCTGATCGGAGAGAATGACAGCTGTACTTTTATGATGTATGATGAGTTCCATGTGGTTTTCTAGCCTAAAAACTCAAGCATAACGTAATTTATGCGTCAGTGTATGTGATTCTCCCCACAGTCATGTTTCGGTATCGATGTTCATGGTCATATGATTATGACATCTAAACAAGAGTTTCTGTTTGGGGTTTTGTACATAATTATAAAAGAAAACTCTAGAATGTAGAGTTTAGACATAGAGCCATTGAAGGAACGAGGTTGTGGGGGGAAAAAAAGAGATGAGATGGCAGGAAAATTACTGTTTAAATGCTTTGTATTATGCATTTACCCTAGAAACTTAGTGCTTACTTGCAATATGTTTGCTCATAAAACTTTACAATTAACTGAAGTTTCTTGGGAGAGCTCACAAATTTTTGTGCGTGAAAAAAAAAGTTTATATATGTTTAAATATATAAAATATATATATTTAAATGCATTTTTATTATCTAGAATGGCAGTAAACCCATTAAAAAACTATGGAAATGTGGTGATGTAATGATGTAGCAGCCATAAAATGTTAAAACAGACTTAAATATCTTACATTTTAGGCTCTTTAAAGTAGCCATCCTTTACTAGGGTCTCAACTGCTCTTTCTTTCTACCTTTTTAATGTTTCATTCCCACCTTTTCTATCTCTGTCTTCTTTTCCCAAGCGTCTGAGGGTGTATCAGTCAACAGGAAGTGTTTTGACAGGCCGACGCTGATCACAGCCATCCTTTCCATCCACTTCATTCCCCCCATATCTCTGAAACCCCTTCTCTCTTTTTCTCCCTGTCTATCATGCTCTCCAGGTCTCCATTACTGTCAGCGGGGAGCAGGGCCAGCTAGAATAAATACAGATGACTCAACTAGCCAGTGGAAAAATGCAAGCCGGTGAGAGTAAACAGGTTTACGGAAGGTTTGGAAGAGGAGGAGGGTGCTTTGACTTCTTAGCATCTCATAAATGGCACTGAGAAAATAATGAAACATATGTTTAGGTCACAAAAGGCCGCAGTGATGCGAACCAAGCAAAGGGTTCAGCAGAAGCGTCAATTTGCTTCACTGTGTTACACACACAGAAATACATTCTATTCAGTCAACATAAGGACGACTTCTGAATCCTCTTTTATGTTTCTGGTGTCACCATGGTGTCATCTCTCTATTATTTAAAATAAATAAATAAATAAAAGCTGTCAGAAATATAAACAAACTGATTAACTTTTATACACTAAAAGTTACAAAAGCTTTCACAAGGTTGAAATGTTTCAAACTATATATTTTTGGACCTTATGTACCCTTAAAAAATGTAATTTTAAGGAAAATGAGGGAAGCGATAACCTGTTCTACCCCAAAAAGTATGTATTACAGTGTCATAATATTGTAATAAAGACATTATTACATGGTTATGCAATATAGAAAACATTTACAATTCAAATTTCTAGTGGAAATCACTATACACTCACAAAAGTTGTTACTGGGATGGAAATTATTATTATTATTTTTTTTTTTTGACCTAATGTACGCCTACGAGATACATATTAGTACATTAAAATGTATCACTATTAACTTTTTAGGGGTAGATAAGGCAAAAATGTAATTTTAAAGGGAAATTAAGGAAGGGAAAACCTGTTCTACCCCAAAAAGGTACAATGTTTGCACCTTTTTTCTGAAAGTGTATGTGTTACAGCATTATAATATTGTAATAAAGGCATTATTACATGGTTATGTGAAGTATATTAAAAAACATTCAAATTCCTTGTGGAAATCACTGTACACTCAGAAAAAGGTACACAAGCTGTCATTAGGGTGGTACCTTTTCAAAAGTTACACATTTGTGCCTTATTTACCCCTAAAAGATGCATATTTGTACCTTAAAAGTACATATTAGTGATTTTTGAAAGAGTATCACCCCAGTGACAACTTTTATACCTTTTATTTATTTTTTTTTGAGAGTATTTATATGCTATACACAAGAAATTACTAGTGCCATGCTATAAAATTACTAAACAACTGAGTAACTTTAAAAGTGACATTGCATTTAGTCATAAAATTATTCTAAGTAAAACCATATAAAAATAAACCAGTGTTCAAAACTAATTAAATGTATTATTAATAAGTAATCATCATCATTGTCATCATGTTGTTGTTACCTACTGAAAAAGCAATAAATTAAAAGCTCAATAAATAAAAGTGTATTAGTTAACTACATAGCACAATAGCACTGAAGGTTGCTCATCAGAATTGGACATAGTTTAAACAGTACTGTAGCTTTTGTTTATCATAAAAACAAACCCAAAGCCTCCAAGATGTGTAAATATTCAAATTATTTTTAAAATGAGTGGAGAAAATTGCAATCCGTCGAGCATGATAAATCCTGCCATTGGCTGAGCTTAGCGTGAGCACATTTTAACCAACAGTCGAACACCTCTCCCTTTCCTCAAGCGAAAAGTATAAAAGGACTATAATCACGGTAACTATGTTTTGATTGATTTTCTCGTTCTGGTTGAAATTCAACTCTGGCTGTAATAAACTGCCAGGAATGCAAGTCTGCCAATACTGCAGGAGAAAAAAAAAAAATACTTTTGAAACTCTAAAATATGCCTCCACGCTCAATAGAGAGCTCAACGCGTCATTACCCACTACTCATATTATCAGTCAAGCTATGTCCCAAAAGCTGGCATGCAGTACGGACGGAGATGTTTTTACATAAATCAAAAACAACCTGAGCAAACTGGCATTCTTTATTGGGCGCTATTGAGGCACATTGCCCAAAAAGTCAACATAAAACAGTTAAAACAGACAAAGATAGCCAGCCAGAAATTTGAAAAGTGTGACAACTAGCCTCGACCTCCAGGGAGGCCCGCGCCCTTCCTCAAAATCCTGAATGTGTTGCTTTTGGAGATATCTTTGTATTCTCCTCCTGCGTTTTGTAATCCAAGCCAAAGAACGAGACAGGAGGCATGTCTGACTTCCCCTTACCTCCATTCCAGGATCATTATGGAGGTATTTTGGCACCGTGCTGCCCACTGGCCTTGCCTGTCAGGAGCTGTCTGTTGTAGCTGCTGTCCAGGGACTCATCTCCATCCTCCAACAGCCCGTTTGCCGTACCTCGCCTCCCTTTGACACGTTCATTATGCCACTGCAGAGGCAGCCAACAGACATCCGGGCTAAATATATGGTAATGGCACGATCCCTCGGGACCACCGGAAGGCATTTGCCATGCTATAACACTAAGGAGGTACTTCAGACTGTGGCGGATGCCCCCAAACCCTCATTTTCTCCAACCTTTTTTACCTTGAGATAAGATGTTTGTGAAAGGACCCTGAAGAGCTGACATCTCGGTTTCTGATCGATAACGGCGTGCACACAATAAAACCTAAAATAAAATAAAATCTTGGGTTCTTCCTTGCAGTCACTCGGAAGGATATATAAACGTAGTAGGTTTTGGTTAGAATTTTTTTGTGGTTCTGCTTCAAATTATGTAATGAGATATACGTCTGGGTAAAATTACTCCTGATATAGTCATCAGCCAAACACACAGTCTCATCTTACTATGCAAACATACAAATAACCTCTAATGGCTGCTAAATATGACATTTCTGCTTTGCATCACAGGACAGCTGTTTGTTAGCAGCTACTGGACTGATGTGGTGCACATTTCCAGCGTTCCAGTGGCTTTCGATCACTTCGTAATGTTTCAAATATACCGTCTGGGGCAGCCAGTGAGGTTGAGATTCCTTTTCATTCCTTTAGAAGAAAACCCAAGCTGCGAGGGCAAGAACCCTGCTAGCTTCCCAGTGCCGTCACATATTAGCATTGGCAGCTACCGCTGAAGACATGGGAGCAAATGCGTGGCTCAGTTTCGCCTGTCATGCTGCATGCTAATTATCAGGATATGTTGTGGTTTACCTGCTAGAACAAAGAAAACATGTCTAATGGCTTCTACTACACCGCAGCGTAATAGGAGTTATTATGTTAAGTTCTTTGGACTTCTTTTTTTAACATTTCTTGCTGCATGTGACACATTAGCCTGAGGCAGCACAGGCCTCTTTCGACTAGCTCTTCTCACGTTAGCTCATTAAGCCCAGAGCCACTCGTTAATGTTTACCTGCCCACTTATTATCTGATTCAGGTCAGGACTGCAACAACAAAGAAAGGTTAGGCAGTTGCCGACAGGAATGTGGATGGGTAGGGCCTTTGTGACTGTTGAGCCGACAAATACACGCACAGAAACAAATACACACCCACACCGAGTCTTTGAATACGCTCAATGACTAAAGCATGGTTTGGAACTGTCCTGAGTGAAAGGGACACTATCATTCATGCTATATTTAAGAACGCTCTTTCTGGAAACTCATACCAAACTCTGGAAATATGTCAATAACAGAAAGTAGGGCGCAGAGATATGCAAAAAAATAAATAAATAAAAAATACATGCATATACAAGCACAAGGTGATGTTTTCCCATAAAGCATGTTCTTGGATCAACATTTTACCGCTCAAGCCAGGGAACTGATCATTTGATGGGAATTTTGTTCAGGGACCGGTAAAGTTGGCTGATCCAAGTATGTCTTAACTAGGTGAATCATAGTAACGTACCAAGTGTTGATAATTAGACAACATAAGCTCACTGGGAAAACATGCCTCTAACTACAAAAATGCACTTATTTAGCACAGCTGCGGTTTCCAGCTGAAATGAAGACTAGTGAAAGAAAAACACCAACAATATTTTATTCCACCATCATATGTATGGCTTTTCCGACGTAGTAAAGTACCTTGTAGAACCCTAACCCAGGCTAAAATGGGTTTTGTACATTGTACGGTTAGATTTAGAGTGAAAAACTGAAAACGCTTTTAGCGCCACTCCATGGACATTTAATTTTGAAAGGAGCATGAAACGTGCAAGAAGAAACGCAATATAACTTTCCACAGGCATGTTTTTCCAATACGCCTGGGTTCTAATTGAAGGTTATAGCTTGTTATTTCTGTTTATTCCTTGTACCCTCCCTGATGGCTAAAGCCGGGGGAAAAAAAACGTTGGTTGTGATTCTCCCCATGCTTATCTGTTAGATCTTTTCAGCCGTGTTCTTAATTGCTGCTCAGTTAATTAATCTCACACTTGGCTGCAGTAATAACTTGACTCGTTAGACCTTTCTAAATGGTTTTCGGCTCTTTAACGCACAGACGCAGGCTGCTGGAGTGTATGGAAGATGGTCATCGGAGTAATTTATTCATGGACTCCACCCCCGAGACTGTTGATTAAGAAAGAAACAACTGCCTGATTAGGACACATGGGTGTCTAGGTCACTGGCGATCACACAATCATGCACTTAAGTGCTTCACTTACAGCAAATTGACTCGCAGATTGTGACAGAAGGTATTAGCGACGGAAGTTCATTTCTGGGCAATTACGCTGGAGAAGGTTGATAGAACGGTTGACATCCAATTCTAGGGTGCCCCATATGGCCAGAGGTTTAGATGTCTCTGAACAATTAAATAAAGGCCTTGATACATTGGGGGGACAGTTTTTTGAATGTTTTTATAATTGTGCGTATGAGGAAGGGCTACTTGGAAACCTCTGGATATAAATCAGTACACAGTGCAACTAAGCTGAGAAGGCTACAGTTCTGGGACCGTTTATGCCACAACAATCCATCTCCACAGTCCTTGCTGCCTGACCTGGGTCAGTTTCAATACTTCCTACCCGCTTCAAATCATTAACCTAGACTTTATGGGTGTCACTTGTGGCTCCTTGCCTCAACAAAAGTAATGGTGCATTTTTTGCATCTAATAGCTTACACACAGTGCCATCCGTACTCCATACTTGGACTGGATCAGACGACTAAGGAGAACTGTCCCTTTAACCCCCAGAGTGGGTGTTTAAACATCATAATATTTGCATACACAATAAGTAAATCAGCTGGAAGAAAGGTAGGCCAAAGCCAAGAGGTATATCTCAAGAGGCTGATTATGGCACAGATGCGCTGATGAAGGGCCAGGGGAGGCTCCGTCTGCCTGCCCGCCTAGAACTGTACTGTCAGGGGCTGACTAATGTATTATTCACCCTTCATTGATGTGTAACTAAAGCCAGCGGCTGGGGAGCCTGGGCCACCAATACCCCCCACAGACGGTAAACCCCCGACAGGCTACTGAGCTCCATTGATTTATGGGTCTCAGTAGAGGGCCTGGTGAGAAGGCTGAGGGAGGGAAAGAAGGATGTAGGGACTTAAGATGGGTCTCATTTTTTATTCCACTATGTGGTTGTGTAATATCTAAAACATTTTAAGGCCCATATTGGGTTATAAAACGACTGTGATGTTATCCTCACTTCCCACTCATAATCTGAATAATAATTAAATCTATAAAGTCCGAATGTGGGTGTATCTGGAGACATGGCGCTAAAATGACTAAAAAAGACAGTGGCGCTGATGGAGGAACTAAGGGAACTGGTCACATGAGATAACAGAGTTGAATAAACAGAAACAGTGTACAAGAGATGAGAAATGCAGGGCTGCTGCTGGCCGTCTGTTTGTAGTGCAGGTGACATGGAAGGTTATAGCAATCTAGAGTCAATCATTGACTGATAAATCAAACACAGTGGCTTTAACAGTGTCTACACTGAACCAATAAAGTCTCTGTATTGCAGTATAAATGTACAAGCACTGGTTTGTTGCAGTAGAAAGGCAAAGGTGGCACAAAGACGGCGACGGGGGAAGAGAATTTTATGTGAGAACGCCCTTCAATTTAGGAAGTACAGGTGCTAAGAGATGCAATTGACAGGTATCGAGATAATGAGAAGTCTGGGAATTTTCTGCCGTTGTTCTCTGTCGCACACTTGAACACACACACATAGATCCACTAAATCCAGCACACACACAAAGATAGACATGCCGTCATGAAGACTCGGTGGCCTCAGTGCTAATTACAGACCTGCTAACCACACCTTGACTGCCTGGAACCTACCCGTGAACTTCTGCATTTCAGGTACGTTACTTCTCTTGGTGGTCTCGAAGCGGGATTGGAAGCGCTCATCAAAAGAACCACAGGGTGTGTACTGAATCTCGGCATAGATTACTCATAGAAACAAGTCAGCTGTACAGGAGTTTCATCACTGGAGGACTGACCATATGTACTGGTGACAACCCTGTATTTACGTATTCCTCAGAAGAGCGATGCATGAGCGGACATGTTTCAATGAGTCTGAACTTCATAACCTGGGGACAGGCGAGTACAAAGACGCAATAGAACAGAGAGAAAAGAAAACAGATTGCTCATCCTTTAATAATAGACATTTTTGTAGGTAGTGTGCTGACGGCTACTGTTTTGCTCACATCGGTTTTCAGAAATCTATTGTTGTAGGGTATGAATTTTCTAACCATGCCTGCATTCCGGAAAACTCAAACTTTTAAACAAACAAGTTGCCTAGCTCTGTGACTGACCATCTGTCCAGGGTGGTGCCCTGCCTTTGGCCGAAACACTGGGATAGGCTCCAGCATCCCCATTCCCTACATTGTACAAGTGGTTTGGAGAAAGGATGGATGGATGGATGGATGATTGGACGTTTCTTGTTGCTGTGGTGACATAGCAGTTAGCAAACATTGTTCAACACATTTAATCATGGCTCATTTCCTGTTCTATCTGTACTGAATCAATACAAGTGGCAAAAACGCCTAAGCTAAAAGAATAATCTCCCCCTTGATATGCTTTAGTCGTAAGTGTCTCAGTGTTTATGACACCACTGCAGTGCCTTGATTAATTAACCAGGCACAAAGCTGTGCCCAGTGTTGAACTCTATAGATTACCCTTAAGTGCTTTCCTACTTAGCTAGCTCCTTCAGACCAAGCTGTCTCAAATTGAAGGAAAGATTTATGAATAAGTAAGAACAGTGACAAACTGCTTGCTTAATTAACCAAGGAAGAGAAATCTAGTCCCTAGACATTTCGATCGTCACCTATTTTGATGGCAAGGCAGCATCGTCAAGCATCTCCTCTCAGTCTGCCATATTGACCGACGGCTGGCTAAATTGAATCGCTAATCATCGCCATCCTTTTAGGTCATTTCCCAGAGGACACAACAGGGCAAAAGTGGGAATGAAGCTGTTTCGCTGTGGTGCGTCTCACACCCATGATACAAATATGGCCCCTCAGTTCGCCATCCCCATCTGGCCATGGGATATTTTAATTTGTTTCCAGTGCCAGCTCCATTTCACATCAATATGCTTGCTTTCACACCCCACGAGACTTTGCGTCACGTCAGCATGCTGTCCTTACTTAGAGACCTCTGCTTGACTCTCCTCCAAGCCGTGTATGGGATGATGATGCTTTCGGCTGCTTTGTGCACTCGCACCTTCATTATTTCACAAAAGATGTCAAGAGTGGGAACCTGTGCTGAGATTTTCTTAAAAGCCATGGGCAATGAAGTATCAAGAGACTGAACTTGTCAAATCTTTCCTGACTTACATTGCTTATGGACATAGCACTTAGCTCCCACTGGGTACTGTGACATAATAGAGTTGTAAGAACACACACACACATAGTCTCAAATCTTATCAATGACTAGATGCAACAAAGGTGGGTAAATAGGCCCTGTCCCCAAGCTTCTAAGACCCGTTCTGGGATTCTGATATCACTGAAGGGTGAGATAACAGATAGGGAAAATAATGCCACAATTAGAATTATCTCCCTGATAAGAAACGGCCACGTAAGGTGCCCAGGGAGAGCAGGGAAGAGGGGGGCTGTAAAAAGATGGTGGGAAAGTGTAAGTGACAGGGATGTGGAACAGGGAACAGTAAACAGAGCAGAGAAAGGGGTGCATTGTCTTTAGCCTCTCTGTCTGGATAAAGCCCACCTGTCGGGGGGAGAGGCCTCTGAACTTCCCACACTTGTTCTCTGGGTTTTCACCAGGTTGTCATCCCTTTTACAGTCTAGATGGTGTTGCAGTTTTACAAATAATATTCCAATGAATAGAGCCACTAACTGTTGCGACATAAGAGATAACATCTGTCTGTCACTCTGGAAGGCTATTTTTCCTGCCTTGAGAGTTTCTTCATTCTGTATGCAGACTGTAACCTTCCTTTCTACTTTCCCGCTGTCAGGTGGACCTGATCTCATGTGCAGGCTCAAGGCCATCATTGATTGATGCTCGCCGGCTTTTCAGATTCATTAAAAACCCTTGCATATCTCTTGCCCATCAAGAGTTTCTCAGACTAGCTCAGAAAAAAAGAGAGTGATAGGTAGAAAGACGGACAGAGGGAAAAGGCAGAAACAATGATCTCCTCTCAGGCATAGCTAGGCCCGAGCAAGTAAATTTAAGATGCAGAGATAGATCCGTGGCAGCTGTCCAAGACAGAAGATGAAAACTCTCTGCTCTCGCCGTCCTGAGCTCTGCCTCAATTCCCACTGCATTCATAACCCCATCTGACCAGCTCCAGTGTATTTCCATTGTCTCTCCTCTCAGCACCTTTTCAGATGAACTGCTCAACCAATACTGTACCAAGTGCCTGCTGGATACCGGACAATTTTCTCAGTCTTTCTCTGTCCCTTTGTTCGCCTATGTCCTCATCTCTCCCGTTCAGGTTGAGGGCACTTTAATAACAGATAAGCCACTCATCGCGGCTCGCAAGTGACTTGGGGGTGCATGACATACCTTATATCAGGGGTTATTCGGTCCTCCTCCCTGAGGTCTACCTTGCAGCAGAGTTTAGTTTAGGTTTTAATCAACCCTTGTTGTATCAATTAAAGTTCTGCATAAAGGGAAATCGCCAGGACCACAATTCCCTGCCTTGTATCTAATGCCTCTAATGTTCTCCAGACTTGAGACATGGCTGGAAAAGGGCAGTTCTGAGGTCGCTGCAGAAACATGTCATTTTATCTACAGGGTTGCTCATGAGACGTGACGAGCGCCCTTTTTCCATGGCACTTCTGGCCTGCGCCAGCTACATTGGAAGTTGACGGGAAGATCGCTGGACAGATACTATCTTCTAACTTATTGGATCTTCTATCCTGTCATTCTTCTATAAGTCTTAAAAAGCTGGTAATGAGAGGCTCTAGAAGGCTTGGCACATTTCGAAAGGGCAGTTGCCAGAAAGGCTAAGTGAGAAGGAAGTGTGATCGATCAAGCCTGACAACAAGCCATAAATGAATCAGTCACAGAGTTTCATTCAGAATCCTTGATTGGATGGGGATGGTGACCCTGCCGGAGCTGGATGTGATGTTATACTGTTAGGCAGCTATGCTTTAAGTTTATACTGAAACATGCAGTCAAACAAAAATGTTATCTGCACAGTGAGATTGCCATCAACATTTTAAAGGAATTCACCAAATAAAAGTGTGCCTCATGCATACGTGGCGCTTGCTGTGCATTTACATGAATCATCTGAACCACTTCCAGCAAACTGAATTTCAAAAGACTCACAGTACAGCTACAACAGACAGACTTGCAATGCCTTCAGGGACTTTTATGACACATGAAAAAAAAAACTGTTTTTCACAAGTACCTGCATTTGCACCTTGCCGAAGTGCCATTGCTCTCACCTCGAACACCAAATGGAGAGGTGACGGATCACATAAGCAGTAAAAGAATTCCCGTCTAACGGCAGTTCAGTCTGTGTTGTCGGCTAAAATGAATTACGCTTACACAAGAGCACCACGGTAAAAATAGTTGATAAAGCGGTGTTGATATTTTACAGCGTCCTTGTTACACATTACATGTACTTACTATAGAAATAGCAATAGATTATGCATAATTACATGCAACTTACTCCAAACCAAAACCTCATCCTAACCCTAACCATATAGTAAGTACATGTAGTTAATTAACATTGCTCAATACTTAAATGTGTAATTACACTGTAACAAGGAAACTGTAAAATAAAGTGTAACCAAATAGTTATTTCAGCTATTGTTATAACAAATATAAAGACAAATATTTCAAGAATGTCCCATATTAATATATAATGCTTTTGCAGTAAGAATAAGAATAGAATAGTAATTGTTGTAACTGTATTTTTTACAGGTTTATGAAATCTGGAAATCACAATGTATGATTCCAGCCTTTTCCTCTTCCCCAAAAACTCCCAAATGCAAAAATTAAACCAGTCAGAACTCATTTCTGTAGATACACGCGTTAACAAAATTAATGGCTAAGAAAGTCTACAGATGTGTAATTGAACAGCATGGCTCAAAAGTGCAAATTCGAGTCTAGATTTAACAGAGAGGGTAAAGGGCCAGTGTGCTTTTGGGCCCCTGCCTGGGGCTCTCTGCGTTTGATGTGGAGATTAGGAGCATGTTTTAACCATCTAGAGGCCTGGTCTGATTGGTAGCGTGGAGTTTAGAAGCCATCATTAGCCCTAACACCCCCCACCCTGTTCGCACATGCCCGTATTGCTAATCAAAGCAGACATTTACACCTAGCGTTACCATTAGCCATTTCCTGCGGGGCTTCTAGCATCACGCATTCCCCCATTCGAGCTGGGGTTGAGAACTAGCACAGTATCTCTCTAACAGTTAGTTTAGGGAAATATTATCAAAAAACTATTCTGCTTTATCAGCGGAGCAGGCCGGACTGGTTTAAAGCCCATAAACATTGTCTAGCAAAGGATCAAACGCACTGCAGCAAAAAGTCTGGAAGCTTCTCCAAACTCCTACTTACCGAGTGGCTTTGCTATATAGTAATGGCTATGGCATTCTTGTAAAAATGTGTTAGTCATTTCTCAGGAGTATAGCAGGACTACATGTGTGTGTCCGATCATATGTCATCATGCTTCTACAGTCAGATCTCAGCCTATTTCTGCATGTTACTTCTTAGGTTTGTTTTGGCACATTTTGACCCATACAATGTATTTGTGGCTATTGCTATCATTATACCTGTGCTACTTAAGTCTAGCATCACATTTGTGCACTACATGCATTCAGAAAAATGGATTTGCCTCTGGTGGGTTGAAAATTGAAGGAAATTGTTTGAGTTTAAACAGATACCATGCAACAAACTGCTTCTAGTTTTAGATTTTACAGCGGTACAATCCTCAAGTGTACATAAAACACTGTCATAGACGGTGCATGAACATGACACATTTCAAAAGCATTAATAAGAGTAGTTTCTGAGCAGGGAAAAAAAAACTATCTCCTGTGTTTTTTCTAATCAAATTGGCTCTGACTGTAAATTCACTGAACCGATGCACGCATACGGTCCGAATCCAAATTTTAAAACTTTTAAAAATCCCTGTGGCTGAGTTCGAGAGGGAAAACCATTCAGATGGAAAGAAAAATTTATTGTGCCTGTCATCATGTGACTTTGTTTGGATATTCTGCACTGCCGCCCTCCTTTTCAATGGGCGTTTTGGTAGCAGATATATTCCCTGCCAGCGCCACCCATCTCGCTCCTGACCAGCTGAAGACAGAAACCAAGCTCCGATGTCTCTTTTTCTCTCAATCCCTCTTTCTTTCTGCCTCTCTTTTGCTCTCAATTTCTCTCTCTCATTCCGCTTCAGTAGCTGCAGACAGCACCGGGGGGATTTTGGCAGTGTTCGGGCCCAGACACATTCTCTCCTCACACTGTCGTGAGTGTCAAAGACCTATTTTTCTGCAAAGGCCTTTGCGTCAGCTGCCAGGATGGCCCTTTTGAGTGGACACTCCAAAAAGAGCGAATTCTACATTCCAGTCAGCGTCCAGTCCACTTCTTCATCAATTAACAGAGCACTTGGTTAAATATTGGCCTTCAGCGCAAGTTATTGTTCCACGCTGGGCTCAGAACGCTGTCAGATTTTACGGCCAAAGCATTCCTGCATTCGAAAGGTTATCAGCGTTAATGTTTATAGGCTAGGGGTGCGAGCTTACGCGGACCACCACAGTAAGTCACTCATAATTCTGCCTGGTTTTCATGGGATCTGAAAGTCTGAGACCCCTTTGAGCTCCTTACGAGAGTCTGAAACAAAGCCAGCGGACATCTGTTCACCCTATCCACTGTTTAACATATGACCTTTAGATGGCTCTCACTCAAGACTTATATAATAACAAATATAATTAGTTTATAAATAGAACATCTATGAAAATAAATGATAAACAGTTACATATACTACAGAATTGTAGGCCTTACACCAAACTGAAGCACTCATACATTATTACAAACAGGGCAACAGGTCCCACCCAATAATCAGAATGGGGTTTTCTTAAACTTTTAAATTTGGGCCTCTCTAATTTTGACTATTTGATTAGATCTAGGCTATGGATACAGTTGATAGACAAGGTCATAAATGTATATATAGTATACATATCTGAATACAAACTAAGCTGGAAAATGCTTTCTGCTGGTTCTAGACTATACTTCGCGTTTTTATTTTTAAATTAGCGCCGAACGCAGTTTAGCAAAAATGCTTTTTACTTTGTTTGTTTACTTTACTAGACCTAACCGTGCTCATGTTGAGTTCAAAACGGCTTTTCTGTAATTGAATGAGTTGAGAAAAGAGCCTCTCAGCGGAGTGTAGGCCGTGTGTATGGTGTGAAGAACAGATCAATGCTTTGACCTCTTTTTAAACCTTTTGACCGCGGATTTTACAGATCGATAAGGTCGCATTGATTGCAGAATTCGGGTGTTGCGCTTAACAGCTGTCATAATAATAATAATAATGATAATAATAATAATAATAATAATAATAATAATAATAATAATATAAATTATTCTTTTTATTATTAATATTACTTTTGTTACATTTACAGGCTATTAAACAGCAGCGAAAAAATAATAGCAACGTAGGCCTAGCCTATAAATTACAGTCATTGACGCGTAACTTTTCAAAAGGTTTTATTTTAGTATATATTTTTTTTAGTATAAAATGTAGGCTATATAGTTTTAAAATGTAAATTAGTCTACAATTTATGCAATGTAACTGTCACTATTTTTTTTTTTTTTTTTTTAGGCTAATCGTTTTTCATAATTTATTGTTTGCCATCAGCAGTTCCATTTTAAACGGGCCTGTCCTGCGCTTTGATAAATGGTTCTTAAAAGTGCAAACATTTATCCTCCCAGTCAATGCTAAATGCCTAAATGGTTTAAATAAAATGGACACGTCCTGGCCTACAACATGTCTACTTCCCAAAACCTCACATGTGAGAGTGAATTGAACCTTTTTCTAAAAATACAAATAAACGTTTTGCTTACGCTGCGCGTTCAGGCCTTTCTTCAAGCTCACGTTACGGCTCTTCTGCACTGAATGTGCCCTCTAATTATTCCCTTGTTTCTCATGTTAATGCTGTTTACCCCCCGAAATGAGTCTGTTATTTCGTCAGTAAGCGCTATGTCTGCTTTAACTGCGTTTACCTTTGAATTACCACTTCAATGGGACATGAAAAGGGCAGATTCGCTCCGAAAAAGCAGAAAATGTTTTGCTTTTTAACGACTAAAATACTGTAAATACAGTGTATGTGGGGGGAAAGCTAAACAAGAGTAATGTCAGTATTTTAGCACGTTGATTTATGAGGTCAAATGGTCTACTTACACCGTACTCACGTTATACAGCAAAGGCCTCCGATGAGATATGCCTCAAATTACTGTGCTTAACTCAGAATAAGTATACAGAACAAAATATGTTTATCACGAACGTGTGGGCTAAATAAGAAGTGCAGTGGGGCAGTGGGAATTATAAACAGATTTGACTAATTGGACAAGAGGAGAGAGAGACTTGGATACTAAAATGCGTGTGAATTCAGATTCAAATAGCCTAGAGAGTGACGCGTAACTAATATTATAGAAAGGCTATACGGGAGAAATTAGAAATGCATTGAAATTACATTTTAAGGCGTGTTGGAAAGCTTTGATCCTTTTTTTTAATTCACTGGGCTTTCATAGAGAGGAAAATCTCTAGGGACCAAGAATATGACATGAATGTTGTCAGCCAAAACACCAGAAGAAAAAAAAAATTCGTATACACTTCAGAAAAAATCATTTAGTATGAACGGACACGTAAAATCAGCCGTAAACAACAAGCCTGTATTGAATCACAACTTGAAGACTGATTAAATTATTCATGGTTACCACGTATAGCTATTTTATTGTTAAATTATACTTTTCATTAAGCATGATAATTATGGCACTTGACTACAATTAAAGCCAGTTAATAATCTGCTCGATTTTCGAGCTAAACGAGTATAACAAAGTATCAGGAAATATAGGCTCGTAATCGAGGCCCGTGTGCCATTCATATAAACACTCACTCATTTTCCTTGTGATATGTTATCGGACAAGACTATAAATCACTTAGCGAAGTTTATTTAGCCTAAATAACTTTTACAAGGGTGATATAGAAATATACACCATGGTGGGAAAAAGGCAATGAGGGAAATACATTTAACTAAACAACCATATGGACTCCAAACAAAACATTAAAACATTTAAAACAAAAATAAAATAAACACATAAAGCGATATATTCTCTCATTTAGATAGTAATATAGTGTGTAGATAGTAATAATCCAACACTGAGCAGTAAAATGTAAAGAAATCTTTGAAAAAGGAAAAAAAAAAAAAATAATAATAATAATAATAATTGTGGCTAAACGTGCTGTAGTTATATGGCAATATCGCCATTAATAGTAGGCCTATCAAAATACGAGTTTGATTAAATAAGAAGTGATGTTTCAAAGATTTCCCTAGTAGACTCACAATAGCCAAGTCTGAGCAGCAGTACAATAAGCAAGTGTTCACGATTTCATGCTTGTCGCCAATTGTGTGGCTTAAAATACCAATAAAGAAATAAATAAATCGACATGTTGTTCTCGCTGAAAATCTATTAGGCGCCCACTCATTTTCATCTTTATTGGTGTCAAAAGGTCCCCGAGTCTAATGGAGGTCCAGACTTCGAAGAATTAATTGAATCAAAAGCCAGCTAAACTACCGATCTGAGTCATTATGAAATAAACGATTCATGATTGTGATTAAAAACAACACGTACGCCAAAAAAGGCCATAATTGATTCGCAAACATGAGCGCAACCTCCAGATACAAAGGCGCAAATAAAATGGCAATTTTGGTCAGCGTATGCGTTGCCCAAAAATAAAATGCTCAAAATTCACCATGTGTCTTTTTTGGGGGAGCTTGGATTTGCGTTTTGACTGACAGAGAGACTGTTGAAGTGGGACTCCCTGTAGAGACGTTTCCTTTACGAAAGACAGAAACTATTGTCTTGGTGAAAGAAAATAAACAACAATTAGGAGGGAGAAGTTCTGCAGTCTAATTGCATGTGTATTGGTGTCATTCAGTGGCCAGATCAATTCTCCAAGAACGCATAGGACGGGCGCGTGTTTCTGCATTCATTAAAACGCAAAAAAAACTAAAACCTTAAAACCCGGTTATTATATACGGGGTCCGAAGCGCAACTCCTATAGACGCGCATCAATACTATCGACCCGTGACTTGCCTCCCAGACTCTAGTTTGGGCTGGTAAAAATACAGGCAATCTTACCTTCAACAGCCGAAGACAGGGGCAGCAAAAAGCCGCATAAAAACAGCAAATAATCCATTGTCATAAACCAGAGACTTCGGACATGAAAGTGGAGCCCCAGGAGGAGATTGTAAAATCCTTCAGACCCTCAGTCCAGCTTCAGAGACCCTCTTCTCCAACTTCAGCGCTCTTCTGCTGAGCTCTGTTTCCATAAACCGCAATTTCAGCAGTGTTTGTGTAATCCAACGTGCAAAAAATATCTAAAGCAGCGCTGTAAGAGCTTCAAAACTCATCCACCGGGTAAACGCTCCTTCCAGCTTATTTTTCATCAGTGGAGAGAGCATGTGTGTGTCCTTTTATAGATGTTGCACAGAGAAATCCCTATACGGAGAACAGTTGTTTAAATGTCCATTCGTCCTCAAATAGCATTATGTTGTAGTCCAATAATAAAGCGCGTTCCGTAAAAAAAATCACTTTATATCCCTGAGCGCGTTTCACCTTCCGAGCGCTGACCGTTCCTGCTCCTCTGCCTTTCCATGTGCACTGGAATGAAGATCGGCTGCTCTGAAATCAAGGAAAGAGTGAAAAAGCGAGAGAGAGAGAGAAAGGCGGCGGGGGGGCGGAGTCAGCTGTCAGTTATTCTACTGGCTCCGCCCCTCTGACGATCAGGCGCAGTTGGCAGGGTGAGAGCGCCGCTCTGCGGGTTCAAGTGCTTGCATGTCTTCAAACTTTCGTGGAAACGAACACATCTAATGTATATGTTGTTTAGGAAGCCGTTTATGTTACAATGTGCACGCGCATATTATTTTAAGAATTAATAGAGCACGTTTTTTTACCACAGTAAAAATGAGTAGGCTGAGTATTTGCCGAATTTCCCACAAAATAGGCTTATTGCACAGTACAGTAAGTGAAACTGTAGCCTATCTGTAGCCTATTAATACTAACATGCGTAATTATACCGCTAAATACTCAATGTGATTGTTTATTAGTAGTATTTGTTTTAACAGTTTCTGAATTACCGACGCTTCATTTGAAGCCGAAAGCGGGAGGGGATTAGTTAACGGTTGGCACGGACCGGCGAAAAGCTTCAGATGTGCCACGTTGACCTGTCCGATTATTTTTAACGTGTTATGGTTTAAGAAATGACACTAAACATACTTTTATCATGTGTTCTACATGAAGTGGTTGCATGCTGGACTTACTCATGGACTTAGTATCTTTTACCTTTTGTCTTGCTTTTGCTCTTTTTCACACTCACTCCCTCACACCATCGATCTCCCTCTATCTCTCTCGCTCTTTCTCTTTCTCTTTTTCTTTTAACTTCTGGTAAAAGTAGTAGATGACAGTTTCGAGGCCTCCTTTAAATATGTGACCCTGGACCACCAAAGCAAGCACGAGTAGGCTATATTTGTAGCAATAGCTACAAATACATTGTATGGGGCAAAATGGTCGATTTTTCTTTTTTGACAAAAATCATTAGGATATTATCATGATCCACTGAGATATTTTCTACCGTAAATATGTAAAAACTGTGATTAGTAGTAAGCATACCTAAGAACTTAATTTGGACAACTTTAAAGGTGATTTTCTCAATATTTTGTTTTTTGTTTTCACCATCAGATTCCAAAGTAGTTGTATCTCGGGCAAATATTGCCCTATCATAACAAAATCAATGGAAAGCTTATATATTCAGCTAAATCTAAAAAAAGGAACCTTATTGTGGTCCAGGGTCACATATAGACCCTGTATTCGAACTAAATGGCTTCTTTCTTAAAAGTTCTAGCCATTACATATGATAAAAGTTAAATAGATTAATTTTTATTTAAAACCTTAATGAATCAATTCATCCCTGGATTTATTGGTGAAACTTTACAATAGGGTAACATTAGTTAAGGTATTAATTAACATGAACGAACAATGAACAATACATTTAATATATTATTTATTAATCTTTGTTAGTGTTAGTTAATAAAAATAGATTTGTTCATTGTTTGTTCACAGTGCATTGCCTAATGTTAACAAACACAACAAAATTTGAATAATGCATTATTAAATGCTGAAATTATCATTAGCTAACATTAATACATTCTGAAATTAACTAGTTTTAACTAACCTTATTGTAAAGTGTTGTAATGTTATGTTATTTGTGTAAATGCCTTTTGTACTGATGTATGGTTTGTTAGGATTTGGCTGAGATATAACTATTTGAAAATCTGGAATCTGGGGGTACAAAAAAACAAACAAACAAACAAACAAAAAAAAAAATACTGAGAAAACCGCCTTTAAAGTTGTCCAAATGAAGCTCTTATCAATGCATATTAATAATCAAAAATTAAGTTTAGATAAATTTACAATTGGAAATTTACAAAATATCTTCATGGGACATGATCTTTAGTTAAATTCCTAATGATTTTTGGCATAAAAGAAAAATCTATAATTTTGACCCATACAGTGTGTTTTTGGCTTATTGCTACAAATATACCCGTGCTACTTAAGACTGGTTTTGTGGTCCACGGTCACATGTATCTTTAATGTTAGTTTAGCAACCAACTTTGAGGCACGTTCCTCTACTAAGCTGTACATGTGGATGAAAACACACTTCTTCCAACTTTCCAAAAAATAAATACATTTAGAAAAAAAAATTGCCTAGAAACAAATGTTTTGCATTAACATTAATAAGTTAAACAAAAAGGACGCAATAAAAGAGTATCTAAATTTGGTATACCTGCAGACTTGTTCACTATTGAATGTGTGTAAGTGTGTGTAAGTGAATCTGAAATCAGTAAACTAACTCTGAAATGATAATGAATGCTCTCGTTCTGGTATTTGTGCTGCAGCAGTTCAGATAATTCGTGGGGCTGTCTTTTGTTGGGAAGACTGTACGGGAGAGCATCGCCGTTCAGTCTGCTAGTAATGAAGGAGTGCATCGATATCTGTGTGTTTGTGAGAGGAACTAAGGCAATGCGCTTTGACAGTGATTTTAAAATAATAAAAAAGCCTTTCTGATGTAACTCTCACAGCACACTGCTGTTTTTAAAACAGTGTAATAAGAGGTTAAAGTTTCTCATTCTAGACTTCTTTTATTACTCTGTTTAGGTAAACGTTTTGTAACACGTATGATTAATACAGTCATTACATTGAAACAAGTCTGTGTGGTTGACATAAAGGATGATCTAGATTCTAGATCTTGTAGTTGTGCGTCTTAAGTATAACTACAGTATAATATGTGACCTTGGATCACAAAACCAGTCTTAAGTAGCACGGGTATATTTGTAGCAATAGGCAAACATATATTGTATGGGTCAAAATGATCGATTCTTTTTTTATGCCAATTTTAAGTAAAGATTGTGTTCCATGAAGCATTTAAAAGAAAAAAAAAATCTACCATAAATATATCAATACTTAATGTGAACAACTTTAAAGGCAATTTTCTATATATTTAGATTTTTTGCACCCTTAGATTCCAGCTTTTCAAACAGCTGTATCTTGGCCAAACGTTCCAAATTATCCTAACAAACCATAAATCAATAGAAAGCCTAATTATTCAACTTTTGGGTGATGTATAAAAAAAAAACTGACCCTCATGACTGGTTTTGTGGTCCAGGGTTCACATATGTACTTTTAAAGAGAAAATATTAGAAGATAATATTGTTTTGTGGTACATATCAAATCTAAATATTAAAGGTCCCAGGACAGAGCCTTGATTCACACCAAATGTTCGTTTTCGTTTTATCCGAGCACTATTTGCCAATAAAAGCAAAAGTGTTTCAGATCAAATGACGATATTTTAACTGTGCTTGGGAGGTCAAGCGCTTCAGGAGTTTGGAGCAATTTTGTGTTTATATAGCTGCATCTATAACCAATATCAATTTGTCTTCAGACATCATAAATTGCTTAGCATACAGTTGAAGTTGAAAGTTTATGTACACCTTGAAGAATCTTCAAAATTTTGATTATTTTGACAGAATAAGAGGGATCATACAAAATCCATGTTATTTTTTTTATTTAATACTGACCTGAAGACATTTCACATGAAGAACGTTTACATGTAGTCCACAAAAGAAATAATAGTTACATTTATAAAAAGTTTACATGCGCTTGATTCTTAATACGATGTTGTTACCTAAATGATCCAGAGCTGTCTTTTTTGTTTAGTGATAGTTTTTCCTGAGTCCCTTGTTTGTCCTAAACTACCCGCTGTTCTTCAGAAAAATCCTTTCAGGTCCCACAAATTCTGTGTTTTTTCAGCATTTTCATGTATTTGAACCCTTTTCAACAATGACTGTTTGTTTTGAGATGTGTCTTTTCGCACTGAGGACAACTGTGGGACTCATGCAACTATTGCAAAAAGTTCAAACACTCACTGATGCTTCAGAAGGAAACACAAAGCATTAAGAGCTGTGGGGGTGAAAACTTTTGGAATTTGAAGATCAGTGTAAATTGAACTTATTTTGTCTTCTGGAAAACATAAGTATCTTCTGTAGCTTCTGAAGGGCAATACTAAATGAAAAAGCACTATGTATACATGATATTTAGATAAAATAAAAATGCACATATCTTCTTTCTGTTCAAAAGTTTTCACCCCCAGCTCTTAATGCATTGTGTTTCCTTCTGGAGCATCAGTGAGCGTTTGAACCTTCTGTAATAGTTGCATATGAGTCCCTCAGTTGTCCTCAGTGTGAAAAGATGAATCTCAAAATCATACAGTCATTGTTGGAAAGGGTTCAAATACACAAAACATGCTGTAAAACCTAACTTTTGAAGAGGGTCATTTTTTTTTGTTCTTCTTCTTCTAAATGTCTATATGTAAACGTCTTTTATGTGACGTTTCTTATTCAGGTCAGTATTAAATAAAAAATAACATGCATTTTGTATGAGATTTTGAAGATAAACATTTGACTTCAACTGTAGAGTTTCATCATTATTTTGTTTACTAAAAAAATATCTATTTTCAAGTTGTCTTTTCTATTTTAACACAGTTAAATACTGCAACAAAGTCTTAGTGTAATCAAGAGTGTGTCAATTCCTAATTTCTATATATTTGTTATTCATATCTCTCGTATAAAGTCCCAAATGAGATTTGATTTATCGTGTAGGCGGCCTTGTGTTTTAATGAAATCATATGTGCGATCTAAAAGAGGTTTGGGTCATGAGAACAGGGATTAGCCACACACTGAGGAAGTCTTCTAATACGAATGTTTGTTAAAGTAAAAAAGTATGTGTGTGTGAAGCCATAAATATGCAACTGAGCTAAAACCCTGACCAAAACTCTGGGGTCTATTTTGCATGAACGGAAAATTCAAGTTAATAGAGCGATTGGCTCGTCGCCTTTAGGTTCTCTGTTGTTTTGCAACACTTTTATGGCTTGGTTATTTGTCATTATATGTGAACTGCTTTTAAAGGTTAAACGTTATTCGGATTCTAGATTTCATTGAGAACTTTTTACTCTTTTATTGTCCCTATGAATTCTAATAACCGTTCAGCGTGTTTTATAATAGCTGAAAAGTCTGTTTTGGGTCAAACGGCGAGATTTCTTGAAACATTCGTTTAGTCGCATGTCCGTGGAGTGTCTTGAAAAAACAGACCACGCACCTGGCATTCATTACAACCTCAATAAGTAAAGTGGCAGACATTTTATTGCCATGCGGACATATGGAAATTTCTCAAACTTACACCGATCCCCTTCTACTACTGGCCTAACTTTGATGCTGGACTAACAAACACTAACGCTAAAGGAATATAAGTATGAGTGTATTGAGTTGCTGTACTCTCTGTAGAAATGCGATTTAGATTTCCAGTTAGAGTTAGAGGGTTACTGTTAATTGATGTCCTGACACCTACAGAAACATCCCCCACTCTTTATCACTCCCTTTAGTTACTTTTTTCCCATGGCTTTGCACTTCAAACAGCCTTGAATCTGTGTGGTGTGCTGATCTCTCCATCACACACACACACACACACACACACACACACACACACACACACACATACCTGACATGTATGGACTTATGTGTGTAAGGGCATAAGCGTGAAATGCTGGCTGACAGGTTTCACCCACTTTAAGTACAGGGTTTTGTAAATGTATTGTCTCGCAGAACAAAACGTAATTGCTGTGCCACCGACAGCAGGCCGTGCCAACAGACAACAGTGATACAGTTCCCAGAAGTGAACGTCCGCATTCAGCTTTCTGATTAGTGCCAAAGGTCTTACAGAAAGTGATGTCTGACTCATAATATAATGCTTCAGAAAAGAGATTACAATATATAAACAAAGTATATGTGACGTAAAAAATATTATGCACATATTTATTTGTTGTTTATTGATTAACATTTATATATAATGCAATTTTTATACAAAAATAAAATGTGAAATTAATAATAATAATAATAATAATAATAATAATAATAATAATAATAATAATAATATATGTTTTTTTTAAAGTCATGTTTGACTTCAAATCTATTGGTAATTTACACAGTGGGCAAGAAATCTTTATATAATTCTAGACAAATAAATGTGCAGTTTATTTATTTACTTACAACAACAACAACAACAACAATAAGAATAAGAAGAAGAAGAAGAAGAAGAAGAAGAAACGTTTTTAAAATGGACAAAACATAATAAATATATAATAAGTATAATTATTTACAACAACAACATTAGCAGTAGACAGTAGTAGTAGTAATAATAATAATAATAATAATAATAATAACGATGTGTTTTTACAGTGGACAAAACATAAATATATAATAAAATATTAAATTATTTACAACAACAAAAACAACAGTAGTAGTAGTAGTAGTAGTAGTAGTAATAATAATAATAATAATAATAATAATAATAATAACAACAACAACAGCAATGATGTTTTTTACAGTGCACAAAACATAAATATATAATAAGATATTTAATTATTTACAACAAAAAACAACAACAGCAATAATAATAATAATAATAATAATAATAATAATAATAATAATAATAATAATAATAATATTTTTTCACAATGGAAAAAATGCTATTATAATAATTTGCACATATTTATTGATAGTATATATATATATATATATATATATATATATATATATATAATAAAAAAATACATAAATACTAATTAATTACATATAAAATATAATACAAATTATGACATACAAAGTTAAGTATTTATTTAATTACTTATTTGTTATGTGTATTAATAATAATATTAATAATAATAAGATTAAATTATAATTATTATAATTATAATATTATAATTATTATAATGGACAAAACATTTCATTCATTTATTTTATTTATTTATTTATGTATTTATTTATTTTGTTTGTTTGTTTATAACATTATTTATAATGCATATTTTATATTACAATGTAACATTTAATACAACAAAAAATAATACACATACATATAATGCATACTTATAAAAGCAAATGTAATGTTAATGTTGAAAACATTGAGTAGAATGTGTTCATGTTTCTTTGATGAATAGAAAGCTCAGAAGAACAGCACTGATTTGAAATAGAAACCTTTTGCAACATTATAAATGTCTTTCTCATCACTTTTGATCAATTTAAAGCATCCTTGCTAAATTTCTATAATGTCCTCCCACAAAAATAAATAATAAATAAATAAATAAACAACATTATACTGACTGTTACAAAACCTTATTATTTTAGATAAATGCTGATCATTGGATCTTTCTATTCATCAAAGAATCATGAAAAAAAAAAAAAAAAAAAATTCTCAACTGTTTTAAATACTGATAATAATAATCAGAAATGTTTCTTGAGCAACAAATCAGCATATATTATATTGACTTCCGAAGATGTGACACTGAAGACTAAAGTAATGATGCTGAAAATTCAGCGTTGATCACAGGAATAAATTACATTTTAAAATGAAGAAAACAGTTATTTTAAATAATAAAATTATGTCAGATTTTTACTGGTTTTGCTGTACTTTGGATCAAATAAATGCAGGCTTGGTGAGCAAAATATTAAGAAATTAAAAATCTTACCGTTGTGTGTGTGTGTGTGTGTTAAAATGTATTTATATTATTTAAATATCATATAATATTAATTATAGATTTATATTATGTATTATATATAATATATACTGTATATATCAGCTAACAATTTTATCATATGATAATAAAAGTCCCTCAGCCTATTACCACGATGACAAATAGCCACTCAGACGCCACCGATATTGTACACAGCGCCTAATCCAAATGTAAATACAAAGTGACGTCCCTTCAATCTCATTCCCCCTCTTCTATCTGGCCTCTGACCTCTCGTACATATCCCAGTAAACGAGTCCAGTCCTGCCGTATTACCCGTCCAGCGGCAGCGGCCATTAAGAGTCGATCACAATAGGTCAATGTCAACACAGCCTCTCAAGCCCGAGAGGAAGCGGGACGTTCGGGGGGCAAGAGGGAATTCACTTTCATTTCAAAATGCACCGCGGATACGATCACTCGCTTATTATGGGATTGAGGTGATCCGGAGGTCAAGGAAGTTGATTAGTTCCTCATCCAGAAAAGTCTATTACGTACATACAGGCATCTGTCGTCAAAGCCAAGAGCTCATTTAACTCTTTTTATAACGTTTTCAGCGTAATGGCGGGCACAGTCACTCTTGCACCTTCTCTTTAGTGTTTACTGTAATCTACCTTCCCGCAAGAGCGTCTGCTTCGAATTAGAGCCGTGCTACTTCTAACATGCTCCCCTATGGTCGTGCGGCGGCGCGTGATCAAACCACCCATATTTCTCGGCTCAAGAGCTCACGGCTAATGGGAACCAGAGTCGCCGGCGATGTTTTGGCAGAGCCGAAAGGCACAAACGCCCTGCGCCTGACTGATGTTCGCTGGAGTTTTCTAAGCGGGAGGCTGTTGACTGATGCGTGCGTTCAGGAAGACGAAATCCCGACATGACAAAACATCCACACACTTGATCATTGTTCTTTGTCTCCGAGTGTCAGATTGTTTTGGGGTACTCATTAATCTTATTGTAGTTTCGCTTCATGGCAAACACCTGGAGATATTGAGCAATGAAGCTTATGAACGCAACCCAAATGCAGATAAAGTTCAGCGCGGCTGCAGGAAACGACAAACCGCGCCCGCTTGCTGCCAGAAATCAGGCTCGATAAATATGCAGCAGTCAGGAAGATATATTGAGCCAATAAAATCTTAAGCTAAGAAACAAAGCTACACGTTTTGGATGCTGGTTGATGTAAAAGACCAGTTACCAATTTTTCATGCTTTTATTTCATTTAGATATACATTGCCGGTAAAATGTTTTGAATAATTTTTTTTATTGTTGTTTTGGAAATAAATACACCTATCCTATGCTCTCTAAGGCTGTGTTTGTTTGGTCAAAGGAACTGTAAAATGTAATTTCATGTTTTTTTTTTTTTTATTATTATTTATTTATTTATCTATTTATTTATTTATTTTTACTACAAATGTATTATGTAATCTCTTTATGTGAAACAAATTAAAACAAACCAACAAACAACAAAGATTTCCATAAAAATTTTAAGCATCAAAAACTAAAAAGCTTAGAAATCAAAATATCTATATATAGTTCTATAACAAATATATCTGTTGTGTATAGATAATTTCTATCTGTTGTGTATAGATAATTTCATGATATTTTAAAAGGACTGTTTTCTGTTTGAATATGTTTAAAGTATTAATATTTAGTGTGTTGTATATAGTAGTATATTTTTTGTGATTGCAAAGCAAAGTGATAATAATAAGCATCAAAAACTATACAAAACTATATTAAATTATAATAAAACTATATTTCTATAATAAATATTTGTGTGTTATATTGTATATATATATATATATATATATATATATATATATATATATAATTTCATGAAATATTATTACAATTTAAAATTGCAATTAAATAAATAAATACAATTTTATAGTGTGTGCGTATGTGTGTGTGTGTGTGTGTATATATATATATATATATATACACACACACACATAATTTACATTTGGAAATCAAATATATTCACGAGTCAAAATATATTCATTATATATTTCTATCATAAATATATTTGTTTACGTTAGATTTTAAATATAGAATTTCATGAAATATTCTCATAATGTAACATTTAAATGTAAACTTTTACAATTTAAAAGTTTTCTATTGAATATATTAAAAATAATAATATTTTAATGTATTTTATTTTTTGATTGCAGAGCTAAATATTTTTTAAATGTAAATTTTCTTTTTTTATTAATACTTTTGTTCAGCAAGAATTCACAAGCCCTAAAAAAGAAAAAAATACACATTAAAATCCAAGCACTGTGTTCCCCCTTTTCCCCCTGATTATTGCAGTCCAGCGTTTCTTCTTTTATTTAAGATATATGTCATTTCCCATGGCAAACAAAATAATAATTAAATGATTAAATAATGATTAAAGGATGACAGAAATTCCATTAATTTTAACATCTTAAGTTTTAGTCTCGGGTAAAGTGATGAAATCCTTCGAAACGAGTTATACGTGACAAGAATACAGCACCAGAAATCACACAGAACAGAACCAAACCATTATAATGATGACTGTCATGTATTAAATACAATACAATCGACGTATTGAACTTGAAACGCTTCGTAGACATTTGTCAGTCTCAAATTTATTGTACATAAAACCATTTCATTCTGGATGCTGTCAGTACATTAATAATGCATATCATGTTGGATTAGAAAAGTTAAAACAGAACCAAGCCAGAGCTTTAGCATGAATTTATACTCTTAAACTCCACAATTTGCCTGAAAAATGATGTGCCACTCCATCCTGAATGTGTATTTTGTGAGTTACGCACATACACGTTAATGGCAGGCTTTTGGCTCTCCTAGTCAGGCATTAGCATGGAAACTATGGTTTATATCAGTTGTAGAATGTGTGGCCTGTAAATCTCACCGGAGCGTGTTGTGACACACAACTTTAGCCCAAGAAAATGATGAGATTCCTGCCAGAGAATGTAATCCACACATACCCCGCCCATACATTCATACTCACAATCAGAGAGCCGGTCCTGTTCTGTGCTTCCTACAGGTGCTGGAAGTGAGACTGACAGATAGCGATCCATCAAACGCACAAGATTAACTGCTCGCAGCTGATAGAGAAGGATGAAATAATAAATCTGATAGAAAACCGCCCTTAAGCAACGTTTGTCAGCGCACAAGCCTGGGATTGCTGCGGAAAACAACTTCAATTAAAGTTTCATGTCGTTACAGTTTGATTCACCTCTAAAGTTGCTGGCACCTTTAAGGTTGCTTGGCGAAATGCAGTCATTTCAGTCAAAATCCACATGGAAGTTTATTTAAAATAGTTTAAAAAGTAGATATAGTTTACCTTTATTGTCCATACTGTTTGTCACTTGTAAAAAAATAAATAAAAAAATACAGTAAAAACATGTAAAATGGCAAAACTGAGACTTTGGAGGAAAAATGTCAAATTTGCATGATGTAAACTAACAATTGCATGAAATGTCAGAAATGCAAAATATAAACTCTCAACTGTGCAAAAAACATGAGAATTGTGAGATGTGAATTCTGAAAAAAACTAAGTGAAAATATTTAGAAATGCCAGAAATAAACTATCATTTGTGAGAAAAAAAAATGCAAATTGCAAGAGGAAAGTCAGAATTGCAACATATAAACTCAGTTTAAAAGAAACTGAGTTATTAGGAAAAAAAGACAGAATTGCAAGATGTAAACTTTAAATTTTGAGGAAAAAAAACTAAATTGCAAGATTAAAACTTGTATATAAGTAAAAATTAGCAATTGCAAGAAAAAAAAAACAGAATTGTGAGATGCAAACATAATTTATGAGAGAAAAGTCAGAATTACAAGATATAAATTTAAAACAAGAAAAAAAGCCATTATTGGGAAAGAAAAAGACTATATGTAAACTTTACATTTTGAGAGAAAAAAAAATCTGAATCGCAAGATTAAAACTCATGTTTGAGTAAAAAGTAGCAATTGTGAAATATAAACTCTTAGTTATGAGGAAAAAAGACAGAATTCCAAGATGTAAACTTGTAGTTTTGAGTAAAAAGTAGCAATTGTGGGACAAATTCAGAGTTACCAGAAATAAACTCTATTGCAAGAAGAAAGTCAGAATTATGACATATAAACTCTAAAAAGATTTAAAAAATTTAAAAGAACAAAAAGCCATTACTGCAAAATACAAACTTTGAGTTATTAGGGAAAAAAGACAGAATTACAATATGTAAACTTTACATTTTGAGAAAAAAAAAAAAAATTGCATCTGAATTGCAAGATTAAAACTCGTATTTGAGTATAAAGTATCAATTGTGAGAAAAAAAAAAAAAAACTGAATTGTGAAATATAAATTCAAGCTGCAAGAAGAAATTAAGAATTGTGAGATTTAAACTTGTGACATACAAACTCAAATTATGAGAGGAAAGTCAGAATTATGAGATATAAACTCAATTTAAAAGAACAAAAAAAGCCATAACTGCGAAATATAAACTTTGAGTTATTAGGAAAAAAAAAAGACAATTGCAAGATCTAAACTTTCAATTTTGAGAGAGAAAAAAAAAAAAAATAAATAATAATAATAATAATTCTGAATTGCAAGATTAACTCGTATTTGAGTAAAAAGAAGAAATTGTGCAATATTTATATTTTTTCCTGAAAAACAAGTTTACATCTCACAATTCTGAATTTCTTCTTGCAGCTTGAATTTATATTTCACAATTCAGATTTTTTTTTCTCACAAAAAAAACAGTTGCAATTCAAAGTTGCCAGAAATAAACTCTCAATTGCAAGAAGAAAGTCAGAATTGCAAGAGGAAAGTCAGAATTATGAGATACAAGCTCAATTTGAAAGAGGAAAAAACTTAATTGTGAAATATAAACTTTCAGTTATTAGGGGGAAAAAAAAAAAAAGGAAGAATTGCAAGGTGTAAACTCGTTATTGCAAGACACAAACTCACAATTTTAATATATATTATTCAATGACAGAAACAAACTTCCATATAATTGGACATTTTGCAAGAGGGCAATTTTTTTTCCAAATGCAGATTTTGCAACAAGTTCAATTTGTTCATGCGGACTCAAGCTGAGGTCAAATGGTTGAACCTGAAAACGTGTGTGGTCATTGACCGAACGCCGGGAAAGACGTCAGATTTTTTGGCCATCGTGGCCATTTGTCTTCAGCCATCTCCGCTGCAGTACCTTAGGGAAGGTGTAGCATTGCTGCAGGTCTCACAATCGACAGGACAAGCGTGTCTGGAGTTTCTCTTGGCTCCTATGCTGAAATGTAAACACGCAGGACGCCTGGCGTCACCCAGCGAGCACCTGGTATTTCAAAGTGGACCCTGACTGTGACAGTCCGCAGGCGGGCTGCACTGCATTATATGGGCTTTTTTCCTTCCCTGGTGTTTTAAACCTCACCTGGTACCTTGTTTAGTCTAAATGCTCGGTAATATACACGACTAGATTGCCACAGACTTCCTGGATTTGGTCTCAGGACAGATGCTGTCCCTGTCACCTCAAACAGGACAGAATTGTAATTATGAATGTCATGTTCATAAATATTGAGCATTTCTTTCCAATTTTTTAGAATTAATTTGTTGTATTTGCAGTGAAAATTCACTTAGAAATAAGAAGAGTTTATTCGCAAAAACACCATTAGATAGACAGACAGACAGACAGACAGACAGATAGATAGATAGATAGATAGATAGATAGATAGACAGACAGACAGACAGACAGACAGACAGACAGATAGATAGATAGATAGATGACAGACAGACAGACAGACAGACAGACATTAGATAGATAGATAGATAGATAGATGACAGACAGACAGACAGACAGACAGACAGATAGCTAGATAGATGACAGACAGACAGACAGATAGCTAGATAGATGACAGACAGACAGACAGACAGACAGATAGCTAGATAGATGACAGACAGACAGACAGACAGACAGACAGATAGCTAGATAGATGACAGACAGACAGACAGATAGCTAGATAGATGACAGACAGACAGACAGACAGACAGACAGACAGACAGATAGCTAGATAGATGACAGACAGACAGACAGACAGACAGACAGATAGCTAGATAGATGACAGACAGACAGACAGATGGCTAGATAGATTACAGACAGACAGACAGACAGATATATAGATAGATAGATAGATGACAGACAGACAGACAGACAGACAGACAGATAGCTAGATAGATGACAGACAGACAGAGAGACAGATAGATAGATAGAACGGCAATTAAAAAATTAAAGTCTACCTGCAGTATTTTACTGTGTCAGACAGAAAGAGGAAATGGGACGCCCTCAAATAAAATTTTATTTGTCAAAATTGACATCATCCTCCCTGAAGATTGGGCGTATTTGTTGCCTGAATTAAGCTGGTACATTTTTGGCCTGCTTCAGCCGTATGATGTCACATGACAGATTGAACGGTTCAGTGTTTGGCTTTCCTCACTGTTGACACACAGCACGCAGTAAATACTGGGTTTCTTTCAGCGCCGCTCTGACACTTTCCACAGCGAAATAAGCCCGACCTCTCCGCCGTGACTTTATACAAGCCCTGCTATCTTTCTAATGTCTAAACGTGCATCAGAGTTAGTTATTCATGAGTGCTGCCAAGATATCAGTCCTGATTTTACATCTACTTTTCTTCACTTGAATACTTCCATTGTGTTCTGCTGTACACCTATTCAGCCCACCACTGGCTGCCCAACTGTCTCCACTGTGATTTTTAAAGCTAGACAGGAAACAGTAAGTATTGGCAATTCAAGTACCTATTTTAGATTACATTTAAGTTCTTCATTGTGTGCAGTACAAATGCAGAACCAGTGGGTGCAACTAATGTACCATTTGGAAAATTGGGTACGGCTGTATCAAACAACCAAGAACAGTGGAAAAACTTCTCTAATTTACAAAACCTGGGCATTATGTTGTTTGTGTGCCTCCATCTTGGCACAGATTTTTGTTTTAAATGTTTGCTTTGTTATAGTGTCTTGTCAGGGTGGGTTTTACACTTCGGTCGAGTGCTCATATACACTTTTTCTTGACAACAAGAAAATTCATATTCCTGACAATCTGAAGACTGAGAATTTGATGATACACTGAGTACACTTTTAAAAGATGTATTCTGTTATGCATAAAATAAACTATTATTATTATTATTATTATGATTATTATTATTATTATTATTATTATTATTATTATTACCTTGTGTGCATGAAATGTAAGGAAACTTTTAAATAAAAAATAAAAAAAAAACTGTTTTAAATTTAGACATTTGTGCATAAAATGTGTTGGCATAACATTTATTTTCCAAAATGCAACAGCATTTTTCTTCATACAAAACAGTATTAGAAAACAGTATAAACTAGAAATATTTTAAAACATTTACATTATTTGAAATTAATCAAACATGAAACACTTGATTTATTTCAGTTTCTGGCCAATATTTCTAATTTTCATTTAAAGCTGACATACTAAATATACTAAAAAAATACATAACTAAAAAATAAATACAAATATTTTAAAAGTTACTATAAACGAAAAATACAAAAAAAGTTACAAAACCTTTAACTTTAAGAAAGAAAGAAAGAAAGAAAGAAAGAAAGAAAGAAAGAAAGAAAGAAAGAAAGAAAAACTGAAATACTGGGAAAAAATTTTATAGAAAACTAATTGTAAATATTTTTTTAAATGAATAAAAATGAAAAATAGAAAGACACAGCAGTTACAAAAGCTTTATCTTTAAAAAAGTGAAAGAAAGAAAGAAACATTAAATAAATACTGAAATAAAAAAGAGAAAAAACAAAACTAAATTAAAATCATTTTACAAGTAATACAAATGGAAAATAAAAGAACACAACAAAGTTACGCAATCTTTAAGAAAGAAAGAAAGAAAGAAAGAAAGAAAGAAAGAAAGAAAGAAAGAAAGAAAAGTTAAATAAATACTGAAATAAAAATGAAAATGAAAACTAGAAAAATACAACAGTTACAAAACCTTTATCTTTAAAAGAAAGAAAGAAAGAAAGACAGACAGACAGACAGACAGACAGACAGATCAATTTAAATAAATACTGAAATAAAAATAATAATAAAAAAACTAAATTAAAATAATTTTAAAATACAAATGGAAAATAGAACACAACAAAGTTACACAATCTTAACTTTACGAAAAAGAAGAAAGAAGTAAAGAAAGAAAGAAAGAAAGAAAGAAAGAAAGAAAGAAAGAAAGAGAAAAAATAACTAACTAACTAAATAAATAAATAAATAAATACATTTATTTCTAAATAAATAAAACCATTGGCTGAGCCAGTGTTGCTGTGCTGGGCTGATTGCTGTTCTCAGACAAACAAAGCCCCACAGAGAAATTCACAAGTTGTCTCTTTATATTAAGTTGGGATAGAAGTTAACACCTCCCTCCTCCTCAACTACTATAATTCTCTGAATTTAAATGTACATGTGAGAAAGTTTAGAAGAGTACAAGCTTGAACAGTTCGGAGTTATCAAGGTCACTGGTCCTCCCTCACCGTGTCTATTTTCATTTGATCAAATTAGAAAAGGACAACCCCGTCCTCTGTGCTGGGGGCAAAGGTGTATCTGTATTAAAACACACAGCAAATTGAATTCACAGTTGATGAAACAAATAGATTTTTTCATATTGAGTGAACTCGAATGAAACGAGATGGCCAGCTCGGGGCAAGAATCTGTCCCATCTTTTAACACCGTGCTCAGCGAGATAATTAATGAATGTTTAGAACACGATCTTTCAAAGAGAAATGCTTTAAAACCCCTCACCCCCGCAGGGCCAGATCCTTACCTATTACACGCCAATAAGAAGCTATTTTACATCAGAATGAATCGCAGCGTTAGGCTGAAATGACCCAGTAAAAATAAATATCCGAGCACTGGCCTGTTAAACTCTGAGATTTATCGCGTATCAAACAGCAGACTACATTAAAGAGACTTTTAGCTGTTTGCAGCCATTTCCAGGGAACTAAATATATTGAAATATTTCCAGTAGTCTGTAAACCACGGCTGATTCACAAAAAAAATCTATTTTGTCCAGAACTATGTCCTTCTGGCACGGAATTTAACAGTTTAACAGCTGAGCCCAAGCCTCCATTACAAATTCAAAAACGTCACCTTAAAACTAGTAAGGAATGAACGTTAAGTTGCTTCATTAAAATAAATAATGTATTACTGTATGAGAAGCTCACTGTATTACCCATACACAATTATAACCATAGATTTAATACCAAAAAAAAAAAAAAAAACATGGTTACTATAGTTAAATTAACCATGGTTTTCTTACACTAACCATGGCATCTGTAGTAAAACTGTGGTTATAAAAATGGTAATCAATATGCCAAAAAACATGGTTATTACATGTTCACTACAATAAAACAAGGTTAATTTTCATAAAGGTATGTAAAGTAGAGTATGGATGGTTTGTAAAGTAGAGAGATAAGGACTGACCCGGCTAACATTTTTTGGTTCCGAGAATGTTTTTTTATGGTTTGTTTTTGGTTAGAAAAGTTTTCTTAAGTTTTCCCAGAACATTAGTTTTTGGTTCCCAGAACATAATTTTTATATGGTTTGTTTTAGGTTAGTCAGGAAAGCTTTCTTAACGTTTCCAGAACATTAGTTCCCCCTCAGTCATTCACTAAGACGTTACATATGGGATCGTACTTGAGAGACCTATCACCTCTGAGCAAGAGAGAAAAGGCCAATGAACATTGGCAGGTAGAATCTGCATGCAGCACCACTTACCCGTACAAACAGGTTACTCTAAAAGAGCAAATTTCTTAAGCACAGTTGTCGAGAGTTTTCCCTCATGATGTCTTTTCGACCGTGCGCCTCTGTGTGTGGTAGCTTCCTAACTTCTCTTGACGGACACGATCGCTGCCTCACGTGTCAGGGCCGAGCACACGCTGAGGCAGCTTTTGTAGATGGTTAATGCGTTCATTGCGAGCATGACCATGGCTGTGCTTAGGTCCCACCTCTCATTCGCGAGATTGCTGCCTTCATCTTCTACCCGGCCCAGTTCTGTGAGCCGCAAAGGTTCCTCAACTGGATAAAGTCTTGGGTTACCTCACGATGACAATTTGGAACTCTCCACCAGGCAAGCCCCCACGGATGTCCGAGTCATCTCGCAGCCCCGTGGAGTTGCTGAAGGGTGACACTCACTTGTCTCACTGTGGGTCTAGCATCTCCTTTGATGGCCAAGCATCCTGTCCTCCTCTGGAGCACCACAGCATCAGAGGGGGGACAATCTTTTTGCCCCCTTTTCTGATGCTCTAAAAGAGCAAATTTCTCAAGCGCGGTCGTCAAGAGTATTCCCTCGGGATGTCTTTCCGACCGTGCGTCTCTGGGTGTGGTAGCTTCCTAACCTCTCTTGAGGGACACGATCGCTGCCTCGCGTGTCTGGGCCAAGTGGACGCGGCCGCCAAGAGCATCAGGTTGGAGAGGTCAAAAGCGCCTTCTCCCAAGCGCTCAAGGCTGGATGATTGGTTTCTGGGGGCGGGTGGCGCTTCTCCCGTCCAAAGCATGTAAGCTGTCGTGAGCTCTGGCTACGAAGGCTTACAGTGCTGGGGGCCAGGCTGCCACAGCCTTGCATGCCATGGCTATCCTGCAAGTACACCAAGCCAAGGCACTAAAAGAGCTGGACAAGGGTAGTTCTGACCTTAGGACAATACAAGAACTGCGCTTGGCGCTCGGTCAGGTGATGTCCATCATGGTGGCCCAAGAGCACCATCCCTGGCTGAACCTGGCGCAGATGGCTGACATCGACAAAGTATGCACCTGTCTCCCAGGCCGGCCTCTTCAGCAACACTGTCGAGGACTTTGCCCAGCAGCTCTCTGCCTGCTCGTCACCGAGGACACCCCCCTGTGGCATTCACACCAGCTCTGCCCTCCGCTGCTTCCATGTTTATTATGAATATGATGAATATGATGGTGGGGATTGCCATTTGCACGCAGGCCAAAGGCTTGGTTAGAGCTTCCCAGTCCATCTCGCAGGAAATTTTTCTTAACATTCCAAGAACATTATTATTATTATTATTATTATTATTATTATTATTATTATTATTATTATTATTTATTTTTATTTTTATTTTTATTTTTTATTTTTTGTAGAACATTCGTTTTTGGTTCCCAGAATGTTATTTTTTATAGTTTGTTTTTGATAAGTCAGTGAAGTCTATTAAGTCAGTAAAGTTTTGTTCCCAGAACATTAGTTTTTGGTTTGTAGAACGTTTCCAGAACATTCATTTTTGGTTCCCAGAATGTTAGTTTTTGGTTTGTAGAATGTTATTTTTTATAGTTTGTTTTTGGTTAGCCAGGAAAGTTTTCCTAATGTTCCCAGAACATTAGTTTTTGGTTCCCAGAATGTTTTTTTTTTTTTTTTTTTATGGTTTGTTTTTGGTTAGCCAGGAAAGTTTTCTTAACGTTCCCCGAAGGTTTGTAGAACATTTCCAGAACATTAGTTTTTGGTTCCCAGAACATTAGTTTTTGGTTTGTAGAACATAATTTTGTATGGTTTGCCTGAAAAAAATTCTTAACATTCCAACAACCTTAGTTTTTGGTTTGTAGAATGTTAGTTTTTGGTTCCCAGAACGTTATTTTTTTATGGTTTGTTTTTGGTTAGCCAGGAAAGTTTTCTTAATGTTCCCCGAAACATTAGTTTTTTTGATCTGTAGAACATAATTTTTTATGGTTTGTTTTTGGTTAGCCTGAAAAGATTTCATAACATTCCCAGAACTTTAGTTTTTGGTTTGTAGAACATTCCCAGTACATTAGTTTTTGGTTTGTAGAATGTTATTTTTATATGGTTTGTTCTTGGTTAGCCAGGAACGTTTTCTTAACGTTCCCAAGAAATTCGATTTTGGTTCCAAGAGCGTTATTTTCTAACATTATTCTAACATTCCTGTTTGCTAGGAAGTGAGTGTGATTACCTGCATCCAATACAGCAATCATTCTTAAGCTCAATCTCATCTTCATTTGAATGTCCGCTGAGGAAAGTGATGAATATTGTCCTACTATCCTTTCATCTGTTAAGGGTGATTTCCTATGACAGAGCTGCTCCGTGCATTTGTTGGCTGCGACTTAAAACTTATGTTCTTGCTTACAACCATTTGAGTCTCTTTCAATATAAAAGTCTTTAACGCCATCTAATAGCGGAATAATGTAACTAAAATCACCATCACGAACACACACACCGTTTCCCAATACTAAATACTATTATTAAATACTAAAATTATTTATATAAAAAATATAAACAACGGCCATCTTAAAAGTTGCTGACAACCTGGAGCTCACAAAAATGATGCAAATTTTCAAATAAATGTTATCTTATACCACAAATTTGAAGTCTAAACAAGTGCATTCTCTAATAAAATCTCTTAAAACTACATTCCTTGACATAAAAACAGTATTTTTTTATAAAATTATAATGGATGTGGGCATCTGCCATGGCACTTGCTGTGAAAAATACAGCAAGCGGAGTGATACAAACAGTGAAACGGTTGGAGTTCTGTTATCACTAGAATATTGCACTCCTCTCAGCCAATCATGTATATATATATATATAGTGGGTGGGTTTTATGCTGATGAAAATTCATAACCGCATGCTTTTCTATCCTGCAATTGATGTTTGTTTGTTTCTTAAGGTCCATTAATGAACCGTGCTTTTTCTTGGTCTAACTGACCTCAAAATTTAACTTTAAAATCAACAAGCTGCTCCAAGTCACCCAGAAAGCAGCTTGGCTCTTAACGAAGTGCCCTACGGCCAGCCACTCGTCCTGTTCACGGATGTCATGGTTTTGATTCCATGGCAGGATGGGCACCAGATAAACCTTCAGGCTTCACTCGGGGGAGGAACACCCACATGGCGGGTGTGGGCAAACGCACTGACGCGTCTCCTACCATCAGCCAGATGGAGGTCTCTGTCGGAATTTCACACCCTATTGACAGTGTCTTTCTGCCTTTTCTTCTTGTCTGTTTGTACTTCTGTCTTCGGAGTTCTGACTAATTGGAAAAAAAGAGGTGTACAGTCATGGCTAAATCTGCTGTTTTGTGTGGAATCCTCTGTGTTTAGGTTTTAGATGGTGAAAATGAGAAAACACTGGTTTGGCTTTGGTTTTGTTAGAGTACATTTGGGACATTCTGTAAAGCTTGATTACACACTCTCTTTTTTAAATCCCATCTATTAATTTATTCAAAAATACTTGTAACAAACATACAACATACAAAAATAAATACAAAATATTTGTAACAAACATACAACATACATTGCATGCATACATTGACTTAGATCTCTTCTGTGATCAGAATGTTTTTAATTCCTGCATTATAATACAAAATAAAAGAGGGATATAACTATCCTGATATCACAAAATAATTACTACAATGACATTTTGGTTGAGAAATGTAAAATAATTATAATTTAAATGTAAAATAATTATATACAATAACATTATAATATATAATTTATAATAATTCAACATTTTGCCCATCAGGTCAAAAGTGATTATTTAGTACTAAATTAGTACTTAATAAGTACTAAATATTCAAAAATATAAAAAAAAAACTATTATTAATAGCCATGTATTTTCAAAGTCATGTGGTGCAACCAACATGCAGAATTGTATGTATGCACTATTAATTAGTGTGTATATACATACAACATAATATTTGAAAAACCACAATTATTAACTATACGTTTTACCCACCAGATCAAAGTCATGTGGTGCAACCAAATTAGTACATATTGAGTACTAAATAGTAATTAATTTTTGAAAAATTATGATTATTAATAACTATAAATTTTGCCTGCCAGGTTAAAGTCATGTGGTGCAACCAACATGCAGAATAAAAAAAAACACACACATATATATATATATATATATATATATATAATAAAATATAAAAATTGAATATAAAAAAAGTGCTATTAATTTTGCCCACCAGGTCAAAATCATGTAGTGCAACCAACATGCAGAATAAAAATTATATATAAAATAGAATATAAAAATAACAAAAGTGCTTATTTAGTACTAAATTACTACATAGTAGGTACTAAATATTCATTAATATTTGAAAAACTATGATTATTAATATTTGCGTGCCAGTTCAAAGTCATGTGGTGCAACCAACATGCTGAATTATATAAAGTAAAATAAAATAAAAAATACAATTAAATTAAATTAAATTAAATTAAATTAAATTGTACATACTTAATATTAAATTACTACTTAAATCCCCCGGTTTCATAGACATGGCTTAAGTTAGTCAGTAATGTTTTTGTTTTGTTTTTGTTTTGTTTTCTAATGCATGTTTAAAAATAGCATTTAATTGTCTTAGTTGAACTATGGTTTAATCCTTGCTTAGGCTAACTCCTGTCTATGAAACCGGGCTTACAAGTACTAAATATCGATTAATATTTGAAAAACTATTATTAAAAATAACCATACACTTTTCCCAGCAGGTCAAAGTCATACAATATGTATTTATGTAATATATATATATATATATATATATATAGTATTATGTTGGATGCACCACATTAGAAAATAAAAATAACAAAAAATACTTATTTAGTAATAAATTATAACTTAGTAAGTACTAAGTATTCATTTATATTTAAACATTTTTGAATATTATTTAAAAAAAAAAAAAAAAACATACATTTTGCCTGCCTGGTCAAAGTCATATGGTGCAACCAATATTTTTTCTTTATAACCTTTTTTTTTTTTTCACAGCCAAGGTTAGTCCAAATTGAAGATGTCACGTGGTGCAACTACCTTCCAAAAAAAAAAAAAAAAAATTGACATTTATGAATGGTTAATGTTAATAGTGAAATGTATGGGAAAATATGGGAAAGGAAATATGTTATTAAATTTAAACCTGATGGTTATACCACTTGACATTTTTTTTTTTTTTATAAATGAAATCAAAACAATTTTAAGTACTCTACCCAATTTCTCCTTATCTTTGTTGTTGGCGCTTTTAATTGTCATTGGTCAATCAAATCACAACTTAATAAACTGCACTTTCAGGTCTTCCATAGCAGCCAACCCGGAAAGCCCGTATCTGAAGCGTGACTGGGTGGGCGTTCACAGTGAAATGAAATCAGTGGAGGGGATCTGAGTTAATTAGCTTAATCAGATCGGTTGGAGGGGGAGGGTCCGTCAGGTGCACTGGGTGTCCTGTCCTTCAGCTCTGAGATCATCGGATGCCCGTGGCGTTAATCCTCCAAATTGAAAGGTGCCCGCTCACAGGGGTTAAAATGGCACCCGCTTCCGATCCTGCAGGACGCGAGCGAAATTAAATTTCAGTGCCAAGACTCCCTACGCCCAGCGCTGATTGAATTTGCGCCCACAAATGCGATCTGGTGTAACTGGCAGGAGGCGGAAACTGCCAACTTGTTGCAGACTTTCCACTTCAGAATTTGTAATTACGAGTTTGTCGCATTCAAGTGCTTTGTTGTTGGAAAGAAGAGGAATCATGGAGGACACCAGGTTCAACCTTGCCTATTTCTTAGCCAAAATCTTATTAAAGCCAAAATGTATTTAGTCAAATACATTCACCAGCAGCTAGAAGATCAGGTGGACTGTAAATCTCTCTCTCACACACTCACACAAAAAAAGTGAAAGTAAAATCTGGCCTAATTCCATAAGTGTTATTGCACTTTAATCCTAATGCCATTCCCAGATCACATCCCCAGAGTACGAAGCTGGGTTTATTCTGATGGCCTGCCATTGTGTCTGTAAGTAATTGTAGCAGCACCTTGGAGGGTTCTATTAAAACTCTCTTATATACCACCGTGAGGTAAAACGATTACCTGCGGTTCAGAGTCAAGCTAATCAACACACAATCTATATGATGTATATGCAAGCGCTAAAGTGATATTATACTATCCTTTTGACTTAAATATGAGAAATCACACTCGGTAATTTGTTTCGACCTCACTTAAGCTCAGTGCTTTAAGCAAACGTAATAAGCCTTTGCATATTGAAACACCCACCTTCTTCATGCCATCCATATATTCCTCAAAAGATGATTTAAAGAGGCTGGAATTAAAGACGAAATTATGTTCTTGTCTTCAAGGCAGCATTTGCATATCAGTCATAACTATGCAGCTTTAAAAACAAGCGTTTTATACATGTGAAGGAATAGTTTGTTTAAGTTGCTGTAGATCAGATTTGCAGAAATGTAGCATTGCATCACTTGCTCACCAATGGAAGTGAATGGGTGCCATCAGAATGAGAGTGCAAACAGCTCATAAAAAACATCACAATAATCCACAAGTAAACACTCCAGTCCATCAGTTAACACCTTGAGAAGCCAAAAGCTGGGTGTTTGTATGAAAAATAAATAAATACATATTATTAAGTTGTTTTTCACTTGTTGCTTTTGTTTTTTTTTTTTTTTAATTGTTGCTTCCAGGCATCTCGTCTGAATCAGGAGAGAAATCTGCACATATCCAGCACTATTTAAAAGCTAAAACAGTCCAAAACAATTTTAATTAAATTTTGTTATGTTTTTATCAGCTGTTTGGACTCTCATTCTGACGGCACCCATTCACTGCAGATGTGAGTAAACCTTAAAGTGAACAAAAATAAAATAAAATAAAATGCTGACAATGTACTCACCCTCAGGCCATCCAAGATGGAGATGAGTTTGTTTCATTATCAGGTTCGGGGAAATGTAGCATTACATCACTTCCTTACCAATGGAAGTGAATGGGTGCCGTCAGAATGAGAGTCCAAACAGATGTTAAAAACATAACACTAATCCACAAGTAAACACTCCAGTCCATCAGTTAACATCTTGAGAAGCCAAAAGCTGGGTGTTTGTATGAAAAATAAATAAATACATATCATTAAGGTGTTTTAACTTTAAATTGTTGCTTCAAGTCATCTCATCTGAATCAGGAAAGAAATATGTACATATCAATAACTGTTTAAAAGCTAAAACAGTCCAAAACAGTTTTAAATAAATATTGTGATGTTTTCATCAACTCTTTGGACTCTCATTCTGATGGCACCCATTCACTGCAGATGTAAGTAAACCTTAAAGTCAGAAAAAAAAAAAAAAAATGAAAATTTGCTGACAATGTAGACACCTATAGGTTATCCAAGATGTAGATGAGTTTGTTTATTCATCAGGTTTGGAGAAATGTAGCACTACATCACTTTCTTACCAATGGAAGTAAATGGGTGCCATCAGAATGAGAGTCCAAACAGCTCATGAAAAAATTACAATAATACACAAGTAAACCACACCAGTCCAGTACATCAATAAACATCTTGTGAAGCCAAAAGCTGCATGTTTGTAGAATGTTTATGATGTGTTTCTCAGCTGTTGGGACTCTTATTCTGATGGCACCCATTCACTGCAGATGTGAGTAAACCTTAAAGTGAGCAAAAATAAAATAAAATAAAATGCTGACAATGTACTCACCCTCAGGCCATCCAAGATGGAGATGAGTTTGTTTCATTATCAGGTTCGGGGAAATGTAGCATTACATCACTTGCTTACCAATGGAAGTGAATGGGTGCCGTCAGAATGAGAGTCCAAACAGCTGTTAAAAACATAACACTAATCCACAAGTAAACACTCCAGTCCATCAGTTAACATCTTGAGAAGCCAAAAGCTGGGTGTTTGTACGAAAAATAAATAAATACATATCATTAAGGTGTTTTAACTTTAAATTGTTGCTTCAAGTCATCTCATCTGAATCAGGAAATAAATATGTACATATCAATAACTGTTTAAAAGCTAAAACAGTCCAAAACAGTTTTAAATAAATATTGTGATGTTTTCATCAACTCTTTGGACTCTCATTCTGACGGCACCCATTCACTGCAGATGTAAGTAAACCTTAAAGTGAAAAAAAAAGAAAAAAAAAAAAAAGAAAATTTGCTGACAATGTAGTCACCTACAGGTTATCCAAGATGTAGATGAGTTTGTTTATTCATCAGGTTTGGAGAAATGTAGCACTACATCACTTTCTTACCAATGGAAGTAAATGGGTGCCATCAGAATGAGGGTCCAAACAGCTCATGAAAAAATTACAATAATACACAAGTAAACCACACCACTCCAGTCCATCAATAAACATCTTGTGGAGCCAAAAGCTGCTTGTTTGTAGAATGTTTATGATGTGTTTCTCAGCTGTTGGGACTCTTATTCTTATGGCACCCATTCACTGCAGATGTGAGTAGACCTTAAAGTGAACAAAAAATGAAAATTTGCTGAAAATGTGTTCACCCTCAGGCCATCCAAGATGTATATTAGTTTGTTTCTTCATCAGATTTGAAGAAATATAGCATTACATTACTTTCTCACCAATGCAAGTATATGGGTGCCGTCAGAATGACATCCCAAACAGCTGAAAAAAAACAAAACAATAATAATCCACACCACTCCAGTTTCTCAATTAACATCTTATGGAGCAAAACGCTGCTTGTTTTTAAGAAACAAATCCATTAATAAGATGTTTTAACTGTTGCTAATGCATAATCCATAATCCATAATCCATAATAACGCTTCATCCATTGAAAAAGTCAATCTCCTGTTGTTTCTCACATCAAAATACATCATCATATTTGTCTAGAACTGTTCATTTTTAGCAAAATGTCTTTTTTTTTCACTTTAAGGTTTACTCACTGCAGCGAATGGGTGCCGTCAGAATGAGAGTCCAAACTGCTAATAAAAAAGGTCACAATATTTGTTTAAAATGGTTTTGAACTGTTCTAGCTAGTAAACGCTGCTTGATCTGTGCATATTTCTCTCCTGATTCAGATGAGATGACCGGAAGCAAAAATTATTATTTTTTTTTTCCACAAACACAGCTTTCATCTTTACAAGACGTTAATCAATGGATTGTAGTGGTGTGGATTGTTATGATGTTTTTTATCAGCTGTTTGGACTTTCATTCTGATAGCACCCATTCACTTCCATTGCAGACCAAGTGATAAAATGTTACATTTCTTCAAATTTGATGAAGAAACAAACTCATCAACATCTTGGATAAGGTTGAGTAAATTTTCAGCCATTTTTTATTTTTATTTTAGGGTGAACCGTTGAAATTCTGTGAATGAATTAAATGTTTTTTTTTTTTTTTTAACAATTTCTGCTGTCCGCAACACAGTTTGTAGTCTTATAAGCTTATATAACTTGTAACATTTCATTCAGGTTTATTTACTCATGCGCACAAGCAAGTAGGTCCGTTAAGAGGTCACTTTCCTCATCAAATTGAATTTTTATCCAGGCTATTATTTATAAACCAAACAACACACACGCTGAGTTTTAAAATACATAAAACTAAAACAATGAAGCCGCTTGAGGATACTTTTCTGATATCGCTGAGGTTTGAAATGAAACGTGGCCTCTGGTAAGTAGATTGCGATGTAATTTATCTTGTTGAAGTGCTGGAAAGACTGCCAATGCCTGCCCAGGAAAAAAAAACAAAAAAAAACAATGCCTTCAATAGAATAAAAACAGCAGCAGATGGGTTACAAAACTCAACTCAGATTCGTACTAGTCCCTTAACCTTGACCTGAAATAATGCAAATACACAATGCAGTAAGATCTTTCATAATTACTATAATACTGATATTATTTAAAACTGCTAATTTGAATGATTTCAATCTCTTGAAAGGCTCATAATGACTGTGACAAAGCATCAAGTTTAGATGTGTAATTAGGTTAAATGAGCTCCGAAATGAAAGTGTTGAAATTCTAGGTGATGTCATAAATAGAATGATTAGAAGAGCTGCGATACGACGCTTTTTTCCTAATAATTCATTTTGAAGCGAGGCTGAAGAGCAACAGAAATAGCTCTAATCACTTGAGGCCTCTGGTTTGAAGTGTTCTGCCTCCTCAAACTCTCCCACTTAATGCTTTTAGAAAAATATGAACTATTAATTGAGAATAATCACCGTGGCCTAATTAACACACATTCTGCAACAAAACTTTTTCGCACAGCAAAATACATAGAGCTGATATCTTGTAGCAGTTCTTAATCCAAATTGTAGTTTTATAGGGTTTTCCATCATAACAGAAATCATACTTTGGCCATATTTTAGTGCAAGAAAAAAAAAGGTAGGTTTTAATGTTATTGAAAGTCTTGTTCTAATATGCTGATTTGCCGCTCAAGAAACATTTATGATTATTATCAATGTTGAAAACGGTTCATGTTTTTTTTTTTTTGTTTGTTTGTTTTTTTTTTTTAATAGAAACCGTGATACATTTTTCCATCCCCAGGAGAACAGTATTTATTCCAAATAAATAGCAATATTACAAATGATATTTTAACATTGTAAATCCTATTAATGCATCAAAAAAAGAAAAAAAAAAAAAAAAAAAAGGATTTCTGCTAGATAAATAAACAACATCATAAATTATATTAATGCATCAAAAAAAAAAAAAAAAAAATCTGTCAAATAAATAAATAAATGCTATTAATGCATCAAATAAAAAATACTGATTTTTGATTGATTAAATAAATAAATACATTGAATAAAAATATTGATTTATTTGAATTTAAATAAATAAATAAATAGCAAATACTATTTACTTATAATAAATAGTAACATTATAAATGCTATTAATCTGTTAAATAAATAAATAAATGAACCATAGAACAAATTAATAAATAGTAACATTATAAATGCTATTAGTTAATCAAAAAAAAAAAAAAAAAATACATATATAATAAATTAAATAATAAGCTATTCATGCTTAAATAAATAAATAAATAAATGCATTGAATAAACATATTGACTGATTTATAAATAAATACATAAATAGTGACACTATAAATGCTATTAATGTATCAAATAAAAAAACACTGATTTCTGTATAAATGAATAAATGAATAATATATATATATATATATATATATATACATACATATATGTATATATATATATATATTCTTTCTTTAAAAATAGTGACATCGTACATGCTATTAATGTTTTAAAAAATATACATTTATTTAAGATTTAGATTTTAGATTTATTAAATAAATGCACTGAATAAAAATATTGATTAATTTATAAATAAATAAATAAGTGCATATATAAATAAATAAGTATAAATAAGTAAATGCACTGAATAAAAAAAAAAGATATTGAATTATTTCTTTAAAAATAGTAACATTTTGAATACAAAATATGGATTTCTGTATAAATAAATAAATAAATAAATAAATAAATTAAAAAAAAACATTATAAATGCTATTAATTCATCACATAAAAAATGCAGATTTCTGTATAAATTAATAAATGAATTGAATAAAAATATTGAAAAAAATGAATAAATAAAAATTAAATAAACAGTGACATTATAAATGCTGTTAATTCATCAAATAAGAAATACAGATTTCTGTTAAATAAATAACATTATAAATGCTATTAATTCATCAAATAAAAAAATGCAGATTTATGTATAAACTAATAAATGAATTGAATAAAAATATTGAAAAAAAATGAATAAATAAAAAATAAATAAATACTGACATTATAAATGCTATTAATGCATCTTATAAAAAGCACTGATTCCTGTATAAATAGTAAATGCACTGAATAAAAAAAAATAATTATTTCTTTAAAAATAGTAACATTGTACATGCAATTAACATACTGAATACATACAAATTTCTGTATAAATAAATAAACAGTAACATTGTAAATGCTATTAATTCATTAAATTAAAAAAAAAAAATTACAGATGTCTGTAAAAAAATATAAATCATAAATAAATAACATTATAAATGCTATTAGTGCATTCAAATAAGAAAATACAGATTTCTGTTTAAATAAATAAATAAATGCATTGAATAAAAATAGTGATTGATACCTTTTTTAAAAATAGTAACATTGTACATGCCATTGACATCAAATACAAAATACTGATTTCTGTATACATAAATAAATAGTAACATTATCAATGCTATTAATTCTAACTAATTAATATTAGTTAAATAAATACATAACTTTTGTCAACAGTAATAATTTTAAATTAATTTATTGGCAAAACAAACTTGATTTTGCATTTAATACAAGAAGTCAGAATGTTAAAACTATAAAAATGTAAAAAACCCACTGTATCTCACATAAGCATGTTCATCAAAAATAATAATACATCGCTTTAAAATTAACATTACACTGAGACTAATTAAAAACGGCTTCAGTATTCATATACATTGATGAGCTGGTAAGTCCTTCACTCCTAATACATTACAAAAAATTCTTTTAGTTTACAGAGTAGATGTCATTTTACATCGTTTAAACTGAAAGGCACCAAAACTTTTGACAACAGAAATAAAAATGTATTTTTCAACTTGTTTGTGACGAAAGAAACAAACTATGTCACTATATTCTCCACAACTGTTAATATACAAAACAGAGCAGCCCGTTTCATATGATATTCTGGCATTTTCTGATGCCAAAAGACTGACTCGTCTTCCCTTGAGGATCCTAAACACCGGACCAAACCCCAGAGTCATGTCTGAGGATCCATAGAGGTGTTCCCCTGTTTTGCACAGGATGTGATGGAGACCAACTCGCTTTTTACAGCCCCTGACCATGACTTCCTTCATTAAGTCACCTCTTTGGGGATCTCCTCTCCTGTGGACTCCAGACCTTGTAAAGCTGACCATTTGTCCCCGACAAATTACCTCCGCCTCAGTGGAGCGCCGCAATAAAAGCCCTTCGCTCATCTTTTAGCAGCTCAGTGTTGTCTTGTCATGTCCGGCTCTTCCTCGCTCACTTCTCACGTTAATTACCGGCAGACGCTCGCTCCACAAGGACGATTCTTACAAAATCAATTTATCTGGGAAGTTTATTACTTGTTAATTTAATTTCAAAGTCCTCATTTTTGAATGGCACTTCCCTGTGGTTCCACTCTTTCCTTCCTAAAACTCTTTGAGCTTATTTGTATTCGGGCTATACATAATTTTAGATGCAAATGTCAGTGTTTATTTGAAACAGAAATGTCTTTACTATCACTTCTGTGTCCTTTTTAAGTAAAACTACTCATTTCTTTTAAATAACTGGGTTTGTACAAAAGGATGCGCTCATTTCCAACGAGCCAGACGTTTTCCTCTTGAACTCGGGTGTCTAGACATTCCCACAGCGTGAGGAAGTGTGAGGTTTACAATACTGCTGTCATTTCAAGTCATTAGCTGTCATTTTTCACTCTTTCGAGGAAGGAACGAGTGAAGCCCCCCAAGACAAGAAGCGTCGGCCATTTGCCCTCCAGCGCCAATCTGCATATCACAGGTTTAGTCTCAGATGAAAGGGCTTCCTGACAGCTGCTACATGCTCATGCTGTCTGGACACTGAGGCTTTTAGAGGCCATACACTGATTTTTCTCTGCTTTAACTTTGATTTTGTGTTTCTGGTTTGAAGAGAGGTATAATCAATATATCTGTAAGAGGTACAATCAGTATAAGAGGGTTTTTGTAAGAAGGGTATGCTTTGAAACCATTTGAGTGGCTGGAATAGAAAAAAAACAAAAAAAACATACCAACAAAATGTCACCACAAGACTGTGAAAATAAAATTAAATATAGTAAAATAATAAAATAAAATAAAATAAAATATTCTGTGTAAATTATATTCAGTAAAAATGCTGAATTCTATATAAAAAAATAATAAATTAATATTTATATTCCATAAAGAAAGAAAGAAAGAAAGAAAGAAAGAAAGAAATAGTAACATTTTACATGCTACTAATAACAGATTTCTGTATAAATTAATAAATAATAAAAACATGCTTTGGATTAAAATGCAGATATATATATATATAGTAATGCTATTAATGCATTAAATAAGTTGAAATCATAGTAAAATAATAACAATAATAATAATAAATTATGTATTTGTTATTGTACAATACACCTTTTGTACAAATTTATTAGGAAATGTGCTTATTTTTTCATATTGTGGAGAATTATAATATTATTGTAGATAATTGATAATTGTAATAAAATAAAATAAAACGTTCTGTTCAAATTATAGTCTATATATATATATATATATATATATATATATATATATATATATATATATGTATATTATAGTATTTTTATATATATTTTAATTTTAAGTGTTTTACAGTACAGTTCATATAGAATGTGCTTTTTCACATTGCATACATTTTATCACGACCAAGCATGTAATTTATAATTATATAATGGATAGTTTTGTATTGCTTTTATAATTAAATATAATATGAATTGCATAGCTCATATCATTTTGCTTTTGTAGCATTTTATAGTATTTGATCAAAAATAAAATAAAATAGTTTATAAATTCTAAAAGTTTATTTATATTATCATTATTATTTTTAGTGTACAATGCACTTTTTGTATTGTATAATAGTATTTTTAATGCTTTAATTTTAAATGTTAAATTTAATAGGGAATGTGCTTTTTTTATATATATATATATATTTTGAAGAATGTTTTATATATATATATATATATAAGAGATGGCAATTTTTTTTTAAACTGGGTGAATCAAAAATAAAACAATGAATTAAAAAAAAAAAAAAAAAAGTCATATTTTATGGATTTCGTGACAACCAAGCAAGTAATGTAAAAAATTATATTACATTTTATAATTAAATATAATGAGAATTTTACAGCTCAGGTCAGTTTTGTTTTGTAAGAATTTGATAGTAATTTTGAATATATTAACAATATTAGATATCATTAAGATCTCTATTTGCTATTCATTTAATCTCTTTGCAAAAATTATTAAATGTAATTCATATTTTAATTCGTAGTTAGTTCCTAGTTAAGGAAATGAGAAAACTCAAAACTTTGAACATTCTAGCAAAGTTATCTTAAAGTTATGAACAAACGTTCCCTTATTAGCATGTTTGTTCAGATGTATCAGGTCTCTTATTATGATCTCAAAACGTTAGCACAAAAACATTATTTATGTATCGTTTGTGCATTTTTTTTATACCTGTTGTGCATTCATACACTGTAAAAAGCAATTTGTTGAGTCAACTTAAAATAATTTGTTTAGTCAACTTGAAAAAAAGTTTAGTCAGCTTAAAATTTAATGTTTTACTAAGTGACAACTTAGATATTTGAGTTGATTCAACTTAAAATTTTAAGACAGCCGAGTAACAAACACAGCTGTTAAGTTTAACAAACATTATTATTATTATTATTTTTTTTTTTTTAATCTAAGTTGTCACTTAGTACAAGATTTCAACTTGAATAAACTTATTTGAGTTGACTGAACTTAACATTTTAAGGCAGCAGGGTAACAAATTATTTTAAGTTGACTCAACAAACACACAGAACATTCAAATTGCAAAATGAAATATGTTTAAATATTGAAAAACTGGATAAAATAACGTCCCTGTGACTTGGTATCAGGTTTTCAGATTTTCTGACTTCTTTGAACGACCTTCTTTCACTTAATGCGGTGATAAACAGTGTTACTGTGCTGTCTGAAATCTCACACTCTTTGTCCTGAAGCGTCACTCATACAACAGGAAATGAGGGAGACTGTGGCCTCAAAAAGACACGAGGCACCAGGATGTGAACCCTCTTTATCTAGCTGAGGTTATGCTGTCAGATTGCCATCAGAGCAGTGAATTTGCCTCTGAAAGTACATGTGTGTGTGTGTGTGTGTGTGTGTGAATTCACACCATTGGGAGTCTCAATGAGATTCACAGCTCAACTATCAAAGCAGATGTACCTGTTAAAAAAATCATTTGCTCTGTTTGCATAAATTGGCAAGGTGAAAGTAATTAAAACTGTGACTAACAGTTTTTATTTGTGTGATCCAAATGAAAGAAACATTGCTACTGGTTATGAAAGAGCAGCGGGGAGTCGTCACACTTTTTCTCCAGTGAATATTTCTGTTACCTAATACAAAAAAAAAGGACAAACATCCTAATACAAAAAAAAGTCATCATCCCAAGGCTGTTTATGAGGCAAAATGTTAACAATTATCCAAAAAACAACAACAAAAAAAAAAACAATCAGTCAGAAATTATCAATGGTAAGTGACAACATATAAAACATATTTGAAAACCATTTAAACATTTGTTAAACATTAAATATAATGTAGGCTTTATATATGCTACCATGGATTTATTACTATAAAACACCCACATGTTTTTAAAGCATTTTATATTATTATTATTATTATTATTATTTGAGGCTTTGTAAGAAAATAACCTTAATTAATTCCTTACAAACGAACAGCATCCACTCGTCAGAATCACTGCCAGACTGACCAAATGAAATAAAATAATGAGCACCAAAGCATGACTTCAAATTTAGTTGAGGTAACCTCTTTGGTGGAGCGAATTAGGGCAGAGTCTTTTTATAATACAGTTGAAAAAAAAGAGCAGAACGCATGACAGAACAGACACAATTAAGTGTGGGAACGACTAATGAACCGCAGCTCCTGCGGTGAAGCCATTTGAAATGTTCACACTCTCGCAGTCATCTCTCAGCGCTTGTTTTGGAGGCCTTCCACACTCGCCTGCCGCTGTTGGGGCTTCTGGATAATTTAACGGGAGGGATATTATTATTTAATCGGGTATCGGGAAATCAGCCTTTGTTAACACAGTGAGCTGTCAGGAGAGAAGAACAGCAGAAGCAGAACAGCAATAATCATTAAAACTGGTGGGGGAAAAAAGAGTTTGATTCTGGTGATGTTCTATGTGTGAAGGTTGAAAGAAAATTGCGTCATAATTGACCTTCGGCTTCATTGCACTGCTATTGATTGGAATAGAAATGTTGCAAGTGGAAGTAAGGAAGAGTCGGGGGCGTTTGGGGATGTAGGTGTGTGAGAAAAAAAAAAAAGTCTAATTTAAAACTTGTAAAATATAGCTAAAACTCCAAAAATAAAAAAGAATGATCAGAAGTGATTTTAAAAGTAAAAATATAACTGCAAACAGCGATTACCGGGATTCAAGCGGTAGGCTGTACCCACCAAAATCAATGATTGAAAAAGAAAAGCATTTTTTTTTTATGTTTATGACTGTTATTGCACCAGTTGTGGTCCGATACCCTTAAAACTTTGCATGCTTGTTTAGAATCACCTGTTGCATGTGTTCACCAGGTTTTGTGAAGTTTTGAGTTTTCCTTTAGGCTTTATAGGATTTTGGGTACATTTGGACAGGCCCCTTTTCTAAACGAACCCATTATAGCTTCCCAAAGGGTACATTTCAACATTGTTTTGATAATAATTGGCCTAGAGAGTCCAGAGAATAGTACTGTTTTTTTTTTTTGTTGTTTTTTTTACATCTCAGTCATTTAACAAACTATTTGATTAACACCAGTGGAGGCAAAGTTGTCCAGAATGAAGAGTTCTGTCATATGATATGCATATTGCGTGTATGTGTAAAAAAACACATGACATACAATTGTTTATTTCCTTGAAAAATGTGATATCGACCCCCAGTGATTTCTTTCAAATTTCTCACAGACCTTTGGGGCCATGAGTCAAACAGGCCCACCGAGTTTCGTTCTGATCAGCTTTTGTTAACCTTGTCCAACAGGTACTCAAACTTTGTCGTCCAATGGTAGCCATGTTTCTTTTAGATACACAAATGTCCTTATAGTCACTTGTGGCGCTTTGGACCAAGACCGTGTACAGCGATTTCCATGTTTAAAGGACAAATGATGGAGCATTTATAGCCAATGTTTTCTTCCCGCTAATAGTGCTACCTAATGAACAAGCTTCCTGATTTTTTTTCCTGTTACCTCAGATTGAGCTCTTACATAAAGGTTCCGAGTTTGGTGGAGATATCTCATTCTGTTCAGGAGTTATAGGCATTTTACTAAAAGTGGCCCTGACCGTTTCGAACATTTTGGCACCGAACAGTTTTTGTTTTTTGACAATTATTGATATTTACTCTCTAGAGAATCTTTCTGAACTGGTTTGGTTCTGATCGGGCGAAAATCCTAGGACTAGTACGCAAAAGTATGCATGCCTCAGATTTGTCAGTCACCAAAATTTGGGGTATTTAGGATTTTTTGAAAAACCTACTTTTGCGAAATAGTTTTGCTTGATCAGAACCAAACCAGAAGATTATCTGGAGAGTGAATATCAATAATTATCAAAAAAAAAGGCCCTTGAACTTTCGACCCTCCATCACAAAGGTGCAAAAGGGGTGCCAAAACATTTGAAAGGGGCAGGGCTGTTTTTACTAAAACATCTATACCTTTTGAATGTGATGAGATATCTTCGCCAAACTCACAACGCAAACGTAAGGGCTAAATCTGAGATCACATGAAGAGGAGAAAAACATAAAAATGGCCATAACTACGCAACCGTTTGTCCTAGCAACAAGAAAATCGGTACACAGGGTCTTGGTCCAAGGTGCCACAAGTGGCTATAAGAACATTTGCACCTATTAGATAAGCTTATGGAGGCAGATCGGAACAAAACTGGGTGGGCCTGTTCGACTCACGGCCCTGAAGGTCTGTGAGAAATTTGAAAGAAACCTGCCACTGGGTCAGCAAATGACAGCTAGCTCTAATTTATCCATTACTTAAGAAGTATTGTACTAAATTCACCCATATACTGTATGTATATTCATTAAATAATCGTTTTTGTGGTCCACAAAATAAAAAAAAAAAAAAAAAAAAAATACAGAATCAGAACAACAGACTCAGAGAGTGTTCACTGTTCCATTTGTTCCTCTTGATAACTTAAAGTTATCACTGATGAAAATTAAACCAGCCATGTACACACTGTTGTAAATTCAGTCGGTACTCTTCTACTAATATACATATTGTCAAAACATTATTTTAACCAAATGGCTTGGTTGCTTGTATATAACTATGAGATGGCCATTTTTGTATTAGTAGCAAGGAAGGCCAAGAAGGCCAAAAACGACCCATGAAGTGCTATTTCACATAGATGGTTTAGTGTAGTGTCCTGTAACAAAAAATGACACATCATTATTCTTGTCCACCTGCAGAAGAAACATTGACCCTCTTGGAAATGGACTTGACCCCTCTGGCCTCTTAAAGATCCTGCAATCACAAGGCTCAGCTTGACCCCAAGAGCCCAGTCAGACAGAAGCTGTGTCATCGGGGGTCACACCGGCGATCAACTCTACAAAAAGCCTGCTTAACCTCAAGACCAAATCCACCGAGAGAAACCAAGCACGAGTAATCGCTTCAGACTGGTCCTCCACTGACTTCGATTAAGGAGAAAACAAGGAAAACTGGCCATATGTGCTTGTGGTGGGCGAGGAATGTCACCCATTTTGTTTTTAGAACAAGGAGGTGGAGGGAAAAAGATCATGTTGAAAAGGTTTCATAGGATGCCAGCTCCGAAGGAGATGTTTCATGCTTTGATTGAGCTATTTTTAATGCTGATTGTCTGGGCATGCAAAACAGACCTTGGTCATTATGTGATCGTTGCCCTTTGCAAAAACGTCTGGGAGACACATGTATCTACGTTGCAATAGCATCCAAAGACTGCCAGTATCCAGATACACCCGAAGAACAATCCAGATCTCAGTGCCTTTCTTCATTTAAACTGAATCTGACATGCATTAAGTCAAACCAAAGTATAGATTCTGTCCCTGTTTGTCTGAGCTTGAATGAAGGTATTCATTCTTTCCTGATTGGTACCTCACACACGTCGTTCAGTCATTGGGTCACTGCCTACAAATTGTTACATATTGGTGAAGTCACAGAAAACAGCCTGGGATGATTTCATATAGCTATGATATAAATGTCATAGTAATCATATGTCTTAAAAAAGTGCGGTCACATCAACCCGTGGCACCCGCAGGGGGGCAGTCTATTGGGAAAATGTTTTTTCTTGTTTAAGGCCAAACTATGAGGTTCACATTAAGCATGCTAGCATTTAACCTAAATATAATTCATGTAAAAACTATGACATTGAATGGTCAGCAACATTGGTTCCACAGCATTATGTTTATACTGTTCGATCTTATCAGTATTTGAGACTATACCAGATTCAAAAGCATTAGACAAATTTACATTGCTAATATTTCTAGCAGTCATGGGAAACTCTTACTTTTAATATAGTTTTAAAAGATTTTTACAAATCAGTCCCCTATTTCCGCCGTATGCCACAGTGCATGTGTCTTTAACTAGTCAAATGTCCAACCCCACTGGAGAAATATCATTCCATTACAGAATAAAGCTCAAACCCAGAGGAATTTTGAGAAACTCTGACGAGATGAGTAAAGACAGTCCATATCTTCTCCATAGCTCTGTGATGTCAAAGAAATCAATCAGTCTCCACCACAGCTTTCCTTAAAGAAAGCTCCAAACACATAAGAATTGCATATTTTCAAAAAACAAATTAAGATATTTTTGATGAGAACAGACAGCAACGCAACTACCACATTCAAGGTCCAGAAAGGTAGTAAGGACATTGTTAAAATAGTCCATGTGACATCAGTGGTTCAACTGTAACATTATGAAGCCATGAGAATACTTGTTGTGAACAAAGAAATAAAAAACAACTTTATTCAATCATTTCTTCTCTTCTGTGTCAGCCTTCAGGTTCACAAACCTCTCAGATTTATCTTATTTTGTGTTTCGGAGATGAACGGGGTTGGAGTGATATGGCGATGACTAATTAATGACAGAATTTAAATTTTTGGGTGAACTATCCCTTTAAATTCGGTTAAACAAGAGAGCACTGTTTTCTGTGAAATCTTCATTCCAAGAAAGGAGTGGTTTTGTAACATCAAATCCTTATTCTTCATTTCTGGCAACTCTAGGATGACCCTTTCTTCGGCCATCGGAGATCCGACGGTCAAGCAAGTAAATAAGTACAGTGAGAAAGCCTCTTTGTGTGATCTTCCTCTGTCAGCAAGAAGATTGCTCTTCTTAAAAGCGCTCGATGGCCACGGATCAATCAAAATCTCTGCTCCTCACTGGGTTTTCCCCAAGAACAGATTGAGGACACATTGAGTCCCACTTCAGCTGATCTGAGCCTGGCTGTCAGATGCACCCATTGAGTGGCACCTTTTGAAGTTGGATTAAATGTTTTAACATGCATATGTTTTGAAAAAGAAATAAACGTCGAACGAGAGGAAGAGAGAGAGGGACAGAAAGATGTTCTTGTAAGTTTACCGAGTGTGGGAGCAGGAAAGGAGAAAAAGGGGGAGAGAATGGAGAGTTAATTCCCCAAGAGGGATCCTGCTCGGGCATTAATCTTCACCGTTTGACAGCTCTGAAAGTTTTTTAGAGAAGCACTGTTTCCTTGAGCCATTATAATGCTTCACTCAAGCAAAACCCCCTTATAGACGGGTGGGGTGGTCCCTGAGGGAGGACTCCTGTTTGATTCTGCACACCGCTGCCTCACGGAGGCCAATGTTGGAGGGTTAGGAGTGAACAGGAAGCTTCGGACACGCTCGCCATGTCCGCTTCACACTACTCTTCAATTGTCTGATCTGCTCTGAAAGTAAATGATAAGCAGTGTACACATCCCTGGACATCCTGTGGAATCTCTTTGAACTTTCAGTAGGAATATTACTCAATGTCCAAGAGTACAGATTGAATTCAAAGCATGCCATTCACGTTATTTAAAAGGGAGGCTTTGTAAATTCCTCCTCGCCCATTCAATATCCAGCAGTTAAACACCCTCGGTATATATTTGCATAAAGGGGACATATCAATTACTCTCGCAGCGATGTCATTAAATGCTGGTCAACAGGAAGTTAAAAGTGAGAACTTTACCCAGTGGGAATGGGAGTTCCTGTGCTTCCTGTAGAAGGGCAAAATATCCCCCTCTCTGGCATGGACTCTCAAATGCACCTCATACACACAGCTCATTGTCTGTCTGGTTCTGCTGCAATGCTCTGACAGGGCTGCCAAGGGACTGTGCTTGCTGTCACTGGATGTCCTTCAAAGAGAAACAGCCCAGATCCTCTGTGTCTGGCAAAGAATTAAAATTCAGCCCAGCCACAAGCAAGGGTCAAGGCCGCTGACCACCCTGACCACAGCGAAATCAGCCAACAAATTAGTTTCTTCACCTGTTACAGTTCAAGGACAGTTGCTGTCTGTAAACAGAAGCGATAGAATGGAAAATTTACGACGGAGTTTGTCGCAAGCACAGAGTACGCGAGTATGCAAAACTTGCACCAGTTCTACTCAAGGTCTGCAGTGCTGACGCTTACAAATCTACAGCTTTGTGTGGTCGGCGCTGGTGGTTGAAAGCTTAGAAACGTGCTGTGCAGTATCACCTTGATGACTGCTCAGTTGAAACCCTTGGTTAATTACTCTCCAGTTCTTTCCTGTTTCACAAGGAAAGTGGGCCAAGTTTCCACTCTTCGGTTCCTCTTGTTTGAAGTGGACCCCTCTCCAGTTCTCCTTTTCTTTAGCTCATCCACATTCAAGCACTGCCTAGTCTCTTAAACAACACAGCCCCTTCCCATTGTTCCCTTGCGGGCACCTTTGACCACATTGTGAGGGCCTATAAAGGATGCACACTGGAATGTGCCCACACTGGGGCTTCAACCTAGCAGGGAAAGCGTTTGTTTAATTGCCTGTAATTATCTTCAAATTGGAAGGGGGTGAGGGAACGCCGCATGTGTGCTCAGCTTGCCGTGGCTTGTTACATCCGAGAGCCCGTTGAGCAAATCCGAGCAGCATGGGAGATGCATATCTAAACCAACACAGAACTGTGGCATGAAGCCACTGGGAAACCAATGCGCCTGTTCGAAACTAGAACACATATTGTTGTCCTCTGCATGGCCATGGATGCATGCCAGTGCAAATTCCAAAAATTTTCTTTTTTTTTTATTTCTCTCCGTGACTTTGAACTGAGTGGTAAGTGGCAGTTGGATTTTCATGGGGTTTGATAGATGGACTTGTATAACAAACAAATTGTTGGGACTTAGGTCCATGTGAAAGGCATTAACGAAACTAAAGGCATAGATCATCCATGGTTCATACTGCTGAAATGCCCCACCATGAAAAGATTACGATCTAAGACACCGATGCATACTTGCTTTCTGCGCCGATGCCAGATCTTTCATGACAAATGGAATAAGCACAATCAAAGCTTGAAATGGGCATATTGGCTTGGTTCTGTCCTCCCGATCCATTGAAACACCGTCCATCATCATCAAAAGTGTATTAATAGATAGGACACAGCGATTGGATGCAGTGGTGGTGATGGATTGGTCCAACAGCCACGCTTGGGGTGCATTTCCAGAGACTCCAACGCCAGACGCCATCCTAGACAGATGAAAGCAATGGCCTGGGCTGACCTAGAGATTCTCAGTCTTGGGATGAGCCCAGTCCAGACACATGCAACCCAAGCCTGATTGAATGATTGAATGAAATTGCCCCCTGAAAAAAGGTCATCCCTCTTGGTTTGGCTGTTCAGGCCCCATTAAAAGGCAAGATGATACATAACCCAAGTAATTCGTTTTGATGGTTCAGCTGAGTGGAAGTTGCTTACTCTTTTTTTTTTTTTTGTATTTGACCCAACTGTTGTCAGATTTGTGTCATGCCTGGCATCAAAGAGTCATCTGGATGGCAATGGGAAAATTGTACTTTCTCTATCTCTCAACACCGGTCAGTTGAAGTGCTGATAAAAGGTAAAGGACACTGAGAGAAAAGGACACTACATTTTCTCGTGTCTGTGTGAGTAATGGCCAAGCTTGGGTGGCCTTGGGATCCAGTCGAGCTGATCAATACCTCATAATGTTAACAAGTATTCCCCCTCTTTGTAGTCCCAGAAGAAATCTATTAATGATTTTCTCCCATTATCACCCTTTTATGCCTGTTAAGACAGCCGATCAATTCATAACTTAGAAGAAAAAATTAACACCAAACGAACATAAAAGAAATCAATCTCAGCAGAAACAAAGGGCACTTGGGATTTAAAGATCACTCTTGATAATGGGTTTTAATGCAACAACCTTTCCAGAGAAAAGTATTTCTTTGATGTGGTTAATTTGAGGAACTTTCTTGAGGCTATGTCAAAACTTGTTTCGCAATTTATTATGCTTTGATATTTTAACATTCAGACAATAATATGCTGGCAGAAGGAGGGTGACGAAATTACTGAAATTGACAAACGTTTTTTTTTTTTTTTGCATATTAATAAATCTAACATTGAACTGAGGTTAAAGCTTCAATGCATTTGTTGTTCTTAAATTAGTTTTTTATGCAGTGCCAGCTCTTTATGCATTCACATAAGGTGAAGGGATCTCAGCTCACTATCTGATATGGCACATGTGGAATGTTCATCACAGCGCTAATCCAAATAAGCATTAATGCTACCATGACAAGGATGAATGGTATAGGGGAAAAGGCTATGGGTGCATCCCCACAACCTGCCACTGCCACACAGTTCTCATTTCCTCCATGTGAAATCATATATACTGATATAAACACATTGGTTACCTTACATAATTTGAATAATACTAATTTATCAGGTCTTCACAATCTGATGTCATGAAAACGTACCTTTGGGAACTTCTTCACAAGATGCAAAATACATACTGCCAAGTACATTTCGCGACATATTCGATGTGAAATGTTCACTGAGTGGCGCTAAACGAGTGTTCTTTTTTCCTCTAGAGCAGATGAACGTACATATGGCACGTTTTATGTGACGTTGGTTTACCACAGTTCTGACTTCCATTGAGTGGCACTATAACTCTAATGCAACGTTTTAAAATAACATACCATCTGCACTACACCTAAACCTACTCGGTAGGATGAACAAAAATTAATGTGGCGTAAAAATGCAATTGCATGCATGCCGTTTTAGTTTGTTTTTCAATCTCTTATCTTTAGTTCATTGTGAGCCATGTTTTTGACATGATTTGTACATCCTCCATCAAATTCCATTCCAGCTGAGCTACCGAGCTACCGATTAAAAGTGCCTCTAGTGTTCATTGTTGGAAACTGCAGTGATATGTACTTACTGGTATGTATTTAACGTCTTGCACTTATTTCAAGTTCCCACAGGTACGTTTTTTTCATGATCAGGTTGGGTCTTTAATGTCACCTAATTAAAGTTAATAAGCTATATTAGTTAATGCTATCATTGATTTTTGTGATTACTACTGAAGCAAGCACATCAATCTCAAATTGGGTACTCGACTAAAAAAACAAATAGAACAATAGAAATGTAAAGTCAGCAACCCCACGGCTCCAAAAGTATCAAATATCAAGAGCTCGAAACATTACACGCTATGCAATCGTTTTTTAAATTAATATTTGATACTTTTGGAGCCCTGGTGTTGGCGACTTTACATTTCTCATTTACATTGTTCTAATGGAGTTTGTTAACCATAACAGCATGGGCAGCATTCAACAAATAGCACAGTAGCGCTTTGGGCAACCCGAGTCCTGACTCCTGGACTGTATCTTAAATCGTTATACCTTCATTCACAGTTTCCCATATTACTCCACTAATGTAGTCCACTGGATGAGTGAGGACAACAAGTGGACAAATCCGGAGACTTTACATGACACAGTTTTTAACCAAATAGAAACCTTTCATCTTTTTTGGCTGTTCATTTACATGACAATTGCATTTTGGGAGCCTAAAAAGGCAAATGTTTGAAAACGAGGTTGAAAGTGCACGTTGATAACATCATGATAACATTATCAACGGTAACATCATGCACATTCAGTCTATAGGTTTTGTGCACAAATGCGTAGTGTTTATTTTGTTTTTACAAATTAACATCGCCAATTACTGGCCTGGCACGAATAATACAACCTTTTTAGTAATTTTCCCAGAACCTTTTGATCCTTGTTGTCATCTGTGCTCAAAACTTTGTAAAAATGGAAATGAAAAACTTTTCAGTGTTTCGGTACATTGTTGTCAGGTAAACGCAGAAAGTTCTGCAAATGCCATCTTCTGGCAAGATGTGGAAATTCATTATTGAGGTGCATTATAAAGATAGTTAATCCAAAAATGCAAATTCTGTCATTAAATACTCACCCTCTTGTTGTTCCAAACTCAGAAGACCTTTGTTCATCTTTGGAACACAAACGGAGATATATTTTATAAAATCCGAAAGCTTTCTAGAACATTCAAGGCCCAGGAAGGTAGCAAGAACATTGTTCAAATAGTCCATTTGACATTTGTGGCTTGACCTTAATGTTATGAAGCAACAAGAATACTTTTTTGTGTGCAACGGAAACAAAAATAGTGACTTATTCAACAATTTCTTCTCTTCCGTGTCAGTCAACGTCAGGGTTGCCAGGTTTTCACAACAAAACCTGCCTAATTGCTACTCAAAACTAGCCCAATGGCATTTCGGGGGGGGGGGTCCCCCAGTTAAAAATCACATTCTAGGGGATGAAATACACGTTTTTTGTCAGGTTTCACATGTAAATTTGCATTTTCAGGGGGCTAAATATGTTACTTTTTTTTTTTTCTGCGGGAAAACCACGGACTTGGCAACATTGCTCAACGTTGTGGTACTCTTGTTAATGCATGTCGAAGACAGAAACAAAAGAGAAGAAATTATTAAATAAAGTCATTATTATTATTATTATTATTTTTATTCTTTGCACACAAAAAGTATTCTCGTAGCTTCATAACAGTATGGTTGCCACTAATGTCACATGGACTATTTTAATGATGTCCTTACTACCTTTCTGGGCCTTGAACTGTGTTCAGCTGTGTTGCTGTCTATGCAGGATCTCAAATTTCAGCAATATCTTAATTTGTGTTCTGAAGATGAACGAAGGTCTTACAGGTTTGGAACAACATGAGGGTGGGTAATTAATGGCAGAGTTTTCATTTTTGGGTGAACTATCCCTTTATGGGATTGGAAGAGCAGCACAGCCCTTTCTTTTCACATGATTCTCCTTGTGCAGTCTATACAAAAAAGAAGAAAAGAAACAATTAACCATTTACTCATGCATCACAGGGATTTAATAGCAATTCAGGGAGTTTAAGCACTTAGCTTTGCATTGTAACTGACAGCACCCCTTAACCCCAGCATGACCTCTCATGGTTTATTGTTTTAGTTTCTTTCAAATGATAAAAGATAAGCGTAGTTGTGCAAACAACAGTTTGTTGCGTCTGCAAATTCTGACTTCTTAAACTTTTAACTTTTATATTTATGATTAGTGATACAAACAGGCTTGAATTCTCCCTCACCCAGACCTAACAACTTTTGAACTTGCATATAATCGGGAGGGGGTCGGGGTGGTGTAATACGCTTAGTAAAGGGGGTATACATACCGTATCATCTTCCCTTCCAGATGTGTGGCCGGGGTCAGGACAGTGTGTGTGTACAGCACGCTCCGGTTCTGGTGGTCTAGTGCGCTGAGGAATGTCACACTTGCTGGCACTTGACGCCACTGACCTGTCACGATGACGAATGGTGTGATACGGACCCCCGCGGTCCCAAAGCGCACAGCCCCCTGGAGTAAACAGAAAACCATTCCTCACTTGAGATCTTTATTAAGATTTTATTTTAAGCCTTCCCACCATGTCACCTCATAGTTTATGTGTGCATCCTGCATAATTCATAACCACTCGATTTGCAATGGTCAGCGTTACGCGAAACACATCATGTGATGGCATTATGCAAAATGGGAATTGAAAATAAATAAATAAACTCAATTTCTGCATTACTGGAATGAATCTGAAAGTTTATTTTAGACCCAGGTTGTGTTTCCCAGGAACATATTGGTTTCACTTTCTGACTGGTGTTAATTTATGTTAAACGCTCGAATTGCAATCAATGGAGCCACGGCTGCAAGCCAGAGATTGACCGGTATTGAAAATCTTTTTCGCCGGGCGACCCGCTGTATGCACATATATCTAAATCGAAGCCTGTAACCCTACAATGTTTTTTCAACATAACTGCATTTGCTGCAACGTATGGACCTGGTAAAAGTGTGATGCAATATGCTTGGCTTTGGTGTTTGGATTTCATGATGCTATTCCATTCATATTTTCCACAGGCAATTTATCCTGGAATTTGAATTTCTCTCAGCAAAAATGCAAACCCATTCCCACACTGGGCACACCGCAATTTACCTCACTCCCAGCGGAGGAAGACACACAAACACTCGCTCTCTGTCTCTCTCTTCACACACGCACATGTACACACACTAAATACCAACCTTCTGGGGAAGGATTTCTTTTCCCTTTGGTAAATCTTCTGGTAATCACACACATATATCAGCGTAAGCTTTCTGTGTCAGCGCTAAAGACACGCAGTGGAACATTTCTATGCAAAAGTCAAGGCAGTAATTTAAAATGTTGAGAGGGTTTTGTGAACCACATTAACTTGACAGTCATGATCACACTTTTTTTTTGCTGCTCAACTTGTGGCATGCTAAAAAATCAAATTTTTGGTTATATTACTACCGATCCATTTGTCACACTGGGAATGTAATGGCAGGTCAGGTTAAGCACAATGTGGGATACAATGTTCTGTGCAGTGCGTTATATTCCATATACTGCATGTGTTGGCAAATATAGCAGTTCATCTGGGTTATCCATCCATACATTTTTTTTTTTACACTGCTCATACTGTAAAGAGTGGAAAAGTACAGTGATAGTATGACAACAGTAACTCAAAATGGCATAAAAAATTAAAACCACCTGAGCTGCTGTTGTTGCTGTCACATTGCAGTCAACCACTGTTTCATATTCACATCGCTCTGCCAAATCTGGTGCCTGACAGGCAGGTTTTCAACTAATAGCACACAGACATGACACTAAAGCAGAATATATAGAACACACAGTGTATGTGATTATATCTCACTATAATAAAACATCTACTATAATATTGAACTTATTTATTTGTTTGCTTTTCTTACTTAGATTTTTTGTCTTATATTATCTAAAATTTCTTAAATCAACAAGGACTTTCTAGACAAGTAAAAATGATTGTCTTCAGAAAAACATAAATACATTAAAATTAAGTGAGTTTTTGCTTAAAACAAGCAAAATAATCTGCCAATGGGGTAAGCAAAATAATCTTATTTCAAGCAGAAAACTAGATAATTTTGCGTACCCCATTGGCAGATTATTTTGCTTGTTTCAAGGAAAAGCTCACTTAATTTTAACTTATTTTTTTCTGAAAACTAGACAATCATTTTTACTTTTCTAGAAACTTCTTCTTGAATTAAGATTTTTTAGATATCTTGGCTTGAAACAAGACAAAAAGTCTAATTAATAAAACCATTTTTTGCAGTGTACTTTCTTTCATATATAGAATGTATATTCATATTCATGTTAATTTTCTTTCTTTTGTAGACTTTTTTTTACTTAGAATCGTAAGACGTAAACACAACTTTTTGTCTCAGAATTACAGTTGCAAGTCATTGCATGAAATAAACTTGCAATTGCGTGAAAAAAAAGTAGAAGAAAGTCGCAATTCTAAGAAATAAAGTCAGAATTGTGAGATATGAACTCACAACTCTGGCTTTCTTCTCAGAATTGTGAGTTTATATCTTGCAATTCTTGCTTTCTTCTTACTTTGTAACACCCAACTGCAAGTTATGAAGTCAGAATTGTGAGATATAAACTCTGCAATTCTGAGAACATCAGTCTTTTTTTCTCCTCAGAACTGGACTTTATAACTCACAACTGCGAGTTTACAGTACATCTCCTAATTCTGAGAAAAATTGTCAAAATTAACTAAAAATAAACTCACAGCTGCAAGAAAAATGTCAGAATTGTGAGATCTGAGCTTGCAATTACAAGACAAAGTCAGAATTGCAAGATATAAACTCGCAATTGCAAGAAAAAAGTCAGAATTACGAGATATAAACTCACAATTGCAAGAAAAAAGTCAAAATTGCTATATAAACTTTTTTTCAAGAATAAAAGTCTGAATTACAAGATCCAAACTTGTACTTGTGAGGAAAAAGTCTGAATTGCAAAATATAAACTCACAATTGCAAGAAAAAAGTCTGAATTATTTTTTTAGTGTAAGTCAGACATTATTTCTCATAGTTGCAAGTTTATATCTTAGCAATTTTTAGAAAAAAGTTAGAATTTAGAGTTTATATCACGCAATTGCAAATTTATATCATGCAATTTTGACATTTCTCATAAATGTGAGTTTGTATTACACAGTTACTCAATATTTGAGATGTAAACTTGCAATTACGAGAAAAAAGTCAGAATTGTGGGTTAAAAACGTTAACTAATTGTTTATTCAGCCGCAGAAACATGCTTCTATAGTATTCATCTGCAATTGACTTCTTTGAAGGCAGTTTAAATTTGTCATGTGAACGTGTTTAGAATTTCAAACTAAGTGTGAATTCCTCCAGGTTAGCCAATCACAACAGAGGTAATTTCCTATACATAAGTTTTAAAGGTACAGCAGCTATATAAACATTTTAAGCTGCTTCCTGTAAAAAAAAAAAAAAAAAAAAAATCAAATCAAATAAAAATAAGAAAAAAATAATAATAACATACAAATAAATAAATGACAGTTTTACATTTTGTATAAAGAAATAAGTCACAGTTTTAAGTTTTAAACACATCTGTATCTTCAGATGTCTTCATCCATTATTTGGCATCTGACACCTTATTATGGTCTTTGAAAAACAGCTATATTTTCAAGAGCTTTTATCTGAAACTGCGGCTTTCACTGATATTTGCATTAAATTACTTCTTGTGCTTCAACATCGCACAGCCTATTATTAAGAAAGCTGCAGCTGGCTTCTCAACATTTAAAGTGGTCAGTCATCCACATTTAGACACTTAACACTCATTCTGCTCAAAAGCACTCTTCGGTCCGTGGTGGTCCACTTCCCTTCCGTCCGCATAATCTACAATCATGCAGTTGTTTTACTGTCCCACGCTGTTTTTCCTTCTCAGGACGAGGCTTTGATCTCCATGGTGCTCTTAGGGTTTAATTGCCCCTTTATTTGTGGAAGCAATGGACCCTGATAGTGCAGAAGATAAGGGAGGCTCAGCTGAATAAAAACAGTTGGCTACTATTAGGACTGGTCCAAGTGTTCCCCATGGGTTTACTGTGCTGAGCTCCAGACAGCAGTGACTGCAGCCTACAGCAGCTAAACAGCCGTCGTTCCCTGCTGCTCAGCGCAGCCGCTCGAAATTTAATTACAGCCTGTGCCCGTCTGAGTACCTACTAATAAAGAGCCCCATTTAATATCTTTAAATGTTTGATTAAGTACTGCTTCATAAATGTTAATGATGTTTATTCCGTTATTTATCTGTATTTATTTATTTATTTTTCTATAGAGTTTTATTTATTTGTGACCCTGGACCTTGTAGCAATAGCCAAAAATACATTGTATAAGTCAAAATGATCGATTTTTCTTTTATGCCAAAAATCATTTAAAATATTATGTAAAGATCAAGCTCCATTAAGATATTTTGTAACTTTCCTACTGTGAATATATCAAATCTTATTTTTTGATTAGTAATAAGCATTTGGACAACTTTTTCTCAATATTTTGATTTATTTGCACCCTCAGATTCCATATTTTCAAATCTCGGCCAAATATTGTCCTATCCTAACAAACCATACATTGTTGGTAAGCTTATTCAGCTTAATTAGCTTTCAGATGATTTATAAATCTGTTTAGAGAAATAAATTAAAATAAAATAAAATAAAATAATAAATTTTATAATAAAATTACAAATAAATAAACTTATGACTGGTTTTGTGGTCCAGGGTCACAATTAGGCCTATTTAAAATAATGTAGCACCTGTATATCAAAACAAAAACATGTTTGTAAAATTAAACATGTACTGTATATAATATACAATGCTGGGCTTTTTAATGACCTAATTCTCTCTCTTTTCTTGATGAATATTACATTTAAGAATGTATTTTGCTTAATCGCAGGCAACGTGAGAGAAATTGTAATCGTTGACGTAAAACGAAGCCTCTTCCCGCTTAAGTTCGGTTGTTTAGGCAGTGGGCGGGACTAACACGCAAGCGTTAATATTATTGGCTAGTGCTCAACTTTCACACTCGTATTTACATATCAACAAATCACCGTGCGAACAGAAAATCTCATTATTATTATTAATGAGCCCAACCGTTCACAAGATGCGATGCTGAACAGCGGATGATATACAATCAGGGAAGTCCTCTTTGATTATTCTAAGTAAATGTTGTTAAACAGACAAAACGTTTATTTTACATTTCTTCATCTCTGACCTAATTGTTATTAGGGTTTTTAGTTAGTTAGTTAGTTTATTTTTTTGTTTGTTTGTTTTTTTCCTCACATAAACACTGTATATGTTCTCTGATGTTTCCTAAACGTTTAGTTTCAAATTATTTCCCATCAAATAATTTACATTTTGATGGTGAAGAGTGGCTGATGAGATTTAAAACGTTTTCTCCTTATTTGTTCTTCTAAACAAATGTGACCTTGGACCACAAAACAAGTCTTAAGGGTCACTAGGTTTATACAACATATGAAAGTCGAATAAAATAAAAAAAAAAAAGCTTTTCATTGATGTATGGTTTGTTAGGATAGGACAGTATCCGAGATACAAATAAGGAATCTAATTGAGAAAATTGCCTTTGAAGTTGGCCATATGAAGTTCTTAGAAATACGTTTTAATAATCAAAAAAATAAGTTCTGATATAGTTATAGTAGGGAATTTACAAAATATCTTAATGAAACATGATCTTTGCTTAATATCCTAATGATTTATGTCATGAAAGAAAAATCATTCATTTTGAACCATACTATTGTTGGTGGTTTCTACAAATACTGTATATCCATGCTACTTAAGACTGGTTTTATGGTCCAGGGTCACACATGTGATCCAAAAAGTTTAGACCACACTAACATTTTTTAAATTTACTAATTCAAACCTTGAAAATAAACAAAAAGTGTTAGGTTTTTGATGTATTTTGAGCAATGAACATTTCATAAAATGAAAAATTAGCATTCTCAAGCATTTCAAAGTCACTAATCAAAGTATGAAATTGATTGACATCATTAAAGCAAAAACGTAGACAAACCAAATACTAAAATGATAAATTTCATTTTTTTTTACATTTTCATCAACTTTACAAGGTGATTCACTGGAGATGAATATGGTTAAAAAATAACTAATAGTTATCACCTTACTTATACCAGTTGATTGAATATATTAATATTTGCAATTATTTGTTGTATTACAAGTTTTCTAAAATATTAGGTCTAAATATGCAAATGGGGCATTATTTAATGAAATATGTGCTAATTTGCATTTGCAAAAGAAAAAAACAAACAAAAAAAAAAACAACCTTTTTGACATAATAGAGTCAAAAGTTTTTACAGAGGGTATTTTGGGTATCTAGTTTTTGTCACTCCATAGTTCAGAAAACACTTTACTTACATATGAACCCCTTTTAAACCCTATCAGAATATAGAGAGGAATAGAAAAAAAAAAAAAAAAAAAAGTTTGGTGTGTGTAAGTACTACTGAAGAGGAGATTTATGCCTCAGTGTAGGAGAAAAAACTCATTTTGAGAAAACAGCCTTTTTTATTGTAATTTAAAAGCTATTGACATGAATAGATAAAGTGCTATAAAAGAAACACTTAACAGTGTCTTTTAGATGTTTCCTTTACACTAGTCTGTAAAACACTTTATGAAAAACCAAAAAGCCCAATAATCTCAAACTTGAGTTTCCTGCAGTTTCCCCTTAAATTAGTATTCAAATTCTATTAAATTATTGAGGAAAAGACTAAAATGAAGCCATTTTCAATAGTGATCCCAGACCTTTGGACCTCACTATTATAGTTATGTGGATCATAATGAAAGCTTGGATAACTACCGGTCTAAAACTGGTCTAAAATATCTCAAAAGCACTGTTAAAAGTGCCATGTGCTTGAGTCAAACACTCCTGCACAAGTGCTTTAATAAATATCCGAACCCATGACGGGATGTAAAGTTAGCAGCTTAGTGTTCGGATGAGCCAATGTCCCCTGTTCAACCTAATAATACATTTCCACTTTTGTCGAGAGCCATTAACTATTTTGAACCTCAGCGTGGATGTAGGACGAAACGCCCACGTTATTAACAAAATGAGCAGGTCTCGCCCTCTCCTCGCTCCCTCTCTTCGTCTTTCTCAGAAAGCGCATGAGTTTGGCATGTGCTAAACTATAAACTAGGTCAAATCCTGAAGTTAGAACGAGAATGTTGTTAGAAAGCAGCTGTACGCGTACGTCTGTTTTCCAAGTGTGCTTTGTTTTAATAAAACCGAAGGAGAGTGGATCAGAGTGCATGGAAAACTTATGAAGAGCTCTTTAAATGTTAAAGTGGGGACCAGAGAAATGGCGTACTTGAATGTCCAGGCAGAAATATGGCTGGATGGGAGCAGTTTATTCTGACGGTTTCATCCCTAAGCTGTATTCTCTGGAATTGGCCAACCCTTCAAAGTGACAAATCTGACTGGGCTCAGGGCAAAGGAATTGCGACTTGCAGCATTTTGTGAGTCTCTTTGGTATTAATGAAGCAGAAAGATGAGGATACTTAAGGCAATATGTCATCCAGAAATGAAAATACTGTTGTTTATTCACTCTCATGTTGTTTCAATATGACTTTCTTCCTGGAAAACAAAAGGAGAAGTTTAATACTGTGTTGTCTTTGTCCTGGACATGTATAATATGTATAATATAACATATATCTTTAAAAAAAAAAAAAAAAAAAAAAAAAAAAAAAATCAGGAAGAGGGAATAAATGGAAGAATAATAATAAAATATCTTTCTTTTTTTGGATTTTTATTTACCTCTTTCTCCATTTTAGTTTAACTTTTGCAAGTACATAAATATATTATAATTTATAAATATAAATCAAAATTATAGTCTTAACAAGTATTAATGAAACTAGTATTTATTTATTTTACTCGTCTCATATTAAAAGATAGAGAATTCATTTGTAGGTTATATATAATTTCAAATTCAATATTTAAAATCTATGGATTCTATGGAAATGTAATTGCAATTTTTTTTTTCCATGCCATTACAATGACAATTGTACCTTTTAGAAACAGACCAAAATTATATTAATTTTATTTAATTAAATAATTTGCATTGTTTTCTTTTAGACATGAAAGACAGAAATACTAAAGTTTGCCTCATGAATATAAATTTGAGTTTTTTAGGTTTTCCTCGGTTGTTTGCAGGTAATGATCAGTTTTCCATCAAAAATGACAGCAAAATTGCACTGATTTTTTTTTTTTTTTTGTCTTACTGACAGTTTAATGTTCCTTGCAGTTTTCAGAAACTGCAATGACAGTCGAGCAGGTGTGAACCTTGAAACTAACAAATCTGTCACAGACTGGTCCAGTAGAAATATTTGCAGGTAATACCTGTTTATGACTGTCTGAATGAAGTTAATTAATGTGGCTGTCTGGCGAATGCCAAGGGACCATCTAAAGACAGGACGTCTAAACCCGCACCTGTTTGTTTTGGCCAAAATGACCATACTGCAAGCTGGCTTTCCAGACGCTCTCGCCAGGTAACGGTGGGAAGCAGAAACGCTCAATCCCCCTCAGCACCCTCGAACACAAGCCAAAGTCAACCGCGTCTCCCTCCAAACGCCCAGATCCCCCTGACCAATCAGTCATTCCAGCGCAATAGCAGCATTAGGGACTCGAGCTAATGGATGTGACATGTGCATCACAGAAACTCAACTTCATTTCAGACAGTGCGAAGACATGGTTTTCAGAAAACATGCTGCAAATGATAGGGTTTATTACTTAAACCTCCTCTATGAATGACATGTTTTTAGTTCCTTAATTAAAATTCATTTTGATATTTCCTTGGGCAACACACAGTATGACATCTCAGTGTGACAATTGTTATTAAAGGAATGGTTCACTGAAAATGTAAAATTACCTCATGCTTTACTCACCCTTAAGCCATCCTCTGTGTATACGACTTTCTTCTTTCAGACAAATACAATTGTTGTTTTATATATATATATATATATATATATATGTTTTGACTCTTCCAAGCTTTATAATGGCAGTGAATGGCTGTTGAGATTTTGTAGTCCAATAAAGTGTGTCCATCCATCATAAAAAGTGCTCCACATGGCTCCGGGGGTTAATACAAGCTTTCTGAAATGAATCACTGCGTTAGTGTAAGAAAAATATCCATATTTAAAACTTTATTAACCGTAATCTCTAGCTTCCGCTAATTGGAGTTATTAATTAATAACTCCACAAAAGAGTAAATCCAAAGTAGCACACATAGGGACATAGACTGTATAGCTGAACACAACTTGAATACATTGGCAAATGAAGATAATTAACAAGACACACGTAAACCAAGTGACACAATCAGACATAGACAGAAAACTAGGTCACACTGAGCACATAGGGAACAAAAACACAATAAAAAGTTCATGGGTGTGACAGTTGGCCCCTCCTCCCGGAAGACACGACCTCCCGCCGAAGGAACAACAAAGGGTGGGACAGAGGGGGACTTAAAGAGAGGACAAATGAGTGGATGTGGGATGGTGACGTGATGGCAAAGGGCTGGCGGGAAGGTAGGCAGACAATACTGGTGGAGATTCAGGCAGAGAATAGACACCCAGGAGAAGGATGACAAACTGAGTCCAGGTTGGAGAGCCAAGAAGGAAACAGGAGGAGTCAGGGTGGATCAGACGGAGGGAGGAGCCAGGGAGAAGACAGGAGGAACTTGGATCAGGAAAAGTCAGGCAGGACCTAGGCTGACCGATGGTGGTGAAGCAGGTGGTGGTGGAGTCCAAGGCAGAGATGGAGAGCCAATTAGCCAGGGTGATGTAGAGCAGGGGTCACCACACTTGGTCCTGGAGGGCTGGTGTCCTACAGAGTTTAGCTCCAACCTTAATCAAACACACCTGAACCAGCTAATCAAGGTCTTAATAGGCATGCTTGAAACTTCCAGGCAGGTGTGTTGAGGCAAGTTAAAGCTAAACTCTGAAGGCCCTCCAGGATCAAGTTTTGTGACCCCTGACAAAGAGGATCTGGAGGTCCGTGGTGGAGCAGATGACTCCGGCAACTAAGGTGGAGATCTGGAAGGCCGCGGTGGAACCGGAGGGATGGAGGGACGAGGCTGTGGATGGTTGACGACTGACCAAGGTGGAGCTGGTTGGATGAGGAACCCCAGCAGAGCTGGTGGACTGATGGGCCACAGCAGAGATGAGGGAGCTAGGAGCCATGGTGGAGCTGCTGGGTCAGCGGGTCGAGGCGAAGTCCGGGACTCAGAAGCTGAAGGGGAAGACAAAGCATCCTCCAGCCACAATGCCGATGGAGACTGGCAGACCCATGGCGATCCCACTGCACAGATAGTGGGCTGAGTGTAAGCAGAGGGGCTGCTGGGAGACAACGGTGGTGACGGTGAGGACTGGGGCAGAGGTAGCAGGTGAGGGAGGCTAGGCAGGAGTTCAGGTGTGTGCTGCCCATACACCACAAAAGCCACTCCTTTCAGCCCCGTGAGTGCCAGAGACATGGTTGTTATGGTACTGGCGTATAGTTCAAAACAGACGGACAATTTAAATATGACTTCCATGGTCGTAACAGGAAAGAAAGAAGGCTTGTTGATCGCTGCGGGTGCGGGCACGTCCTGATTTTGCGGAGTTTGATGTGTTCCTGGGTCAACATATTTTGTTGACCCTGGAACAACATTTTAATATAAACATTTAGACTTGACCACATCCCTACACCTAAACCTAACCTTACCCATGAGTAATCCCTACAATCGGAGGAAATGATAGATGAATGACACTGATTATAAGCCTAAATTTTACAAAAACTATAAACGCTTTTTTTCAAATCTGATTGGTTAATCACAATGTGGATCAATATGTTGCCTTGTTGTCCAAATGTTCTTAGCAATGCATATTACAGGTCAAAAATTAGGTTTTGATGCATTTAGAGTAGGAAAATTACAAAATATCTTCATGGAACATGATCTTTACGTAATATCATAATTATTTTTGACATAAAAGAAAAAAACAATAATTTTGACCCATACAATATATTGTTGGCCTTTGCTACAAATATACCCATGCTACAAGAGGTTTTGTGATCCATGGTCACATATATTACTTTATTTTAGCCAGAGCACTGAACATTGATATTGAATGGAGCATGAACAGAAAAATATGTACTGTTATTATTCGTCACCTTATTATAGATTTACCCATCACAAATCTATCACAAAAACCTTCAGTGTTTTGTTTAAAACATCTTTGAAATAGACGGCTTGCAAGGAAATTGTAATTACTGATAGAAATTCTCTCTCCACTGAAAAAATTACACCCTTATATTGACCCAGCGCACTTCAGTTAATGGTAACCAGCCCTGGACGGATCAATATACTGTCAATTGTACTGAATTTGATGGTGCATTTAGCGTGGATGTAATGATGATGGATTCAAAAATGACTTAAAGTCTTTATTGCAGGATGCACTAAAAGAGCATTTAACTTCTCCTATTTGGACTTGCCCTCACTATTCTCTGGACAGCTGACTTCTTTTCACCTTTAAACATGACAGCCTGACACCGGGCGCTCACACGTGACCTCCAACCAAATGACAGCACAGCTGTTCTGATCTCCGCCAAACTACACTACTAGAATTAAGACTGAGGTTATGACTCTTATTTCCCCATTCCCCGTCTAGACGCGGTGTATTTTTGTATTTAACGCCCTTGGCTGAGCTTGAGTTAATGATTTGATGTACGTTTTTATCCTTGCTTTTTCCCATGTATCAGTGGTGCATCTCAGCAGCTCGTCCTGTGATACTGAGACCTATTTTCTACCGGACATCAGGTGCTTGAATGTAACTGCAGTCCTGGAAATTGGCCTGGAGTAGGAAAGTGACAATTTAGGATGGAAAGTAATAACTTACCAAATGGGATCCAGAAAATAGCCATCAATGTGTCCAGCCTCACCAATTTCACTCAAGCCGAAACATCCTTATTTCAGCACTCAATAGATGTTGAGTTTTCACAAACCAAATCGATGTAAATTATGAACTGCAGTATAAAACCAATGTATGCAATGTCCTAAACACACATAATAGTATTTTGTTGAAGTCATCTGTTCACATTATTTCTACTTATTTTCAAAATAGTCATGTTTCATCAAATTTCCCATCTATGCTGATTTTCTTCCCCACCAATTAGAGTGATTTCCAGCAATATATATGATTATTTTGCAATAAACCTAAATAAACCTAATTGTTTTTAATTGATATTATTTCCAATGGTTCATGGGATTGTAGTTCTTTCCCTGTGAAGCTGTTAAGTACGCGTTTTGTCTATATACTATTTTGCTTCAAACTAAAGTGTGTGATGTGAATAAAAGATAAAAAAAGGTAATTGCGACTTTTATATCACTATTCTAACTTTTTTCCTCACAGTTGTAAAGTAAAAATTGTGGGATTTAAACTCGCAATTGCATGAAATATATGAGATGTTTTTTCTCACAATTGCACTTACAATTTATTTATTTATTTTTTTTTTTTGCAATTGTGAGTAAGAAAGTCAGAATTGCATGACAAAAATGTGATCTATAAAATAATTGCGACTTTTATTCTATATTCATATCCTGCATTTCTTACTCTTTTTCTCACACATCTGACTTTTGCTATAACTGAGATATTAACTCACAATTGCACATTATAAAGTCCAATTCTGAGGGCAATAAAATACTATTTTCTTACAATTGCAAGCTTATACTGCACAATTCTGACTTGTGTGTTATAAATCAGAATTGTGAGATATAATTTTGCTATTCTGAGGAAAAAAAAAAGTCTGAATTGTTGAGATGTCCAAGATGTATACCTGCAATTTCGAGAAAAAAAGTCAGAATTGTGAGAATTACTTGTTTTTTTTTTTTGTTTTTTTTTTCTTCTATTAATACAGTGGAAGAAATGGGCTTCCATATTATAATGCTTTAATAAACACTTTTTTGACAGTCTCACTCCAATCAATAAAAAAAAGTTAGAATTGTGGGATATAAACTCACAAGTGTGTGAAATAAAGTCAGAATTGCGAGATTTAAACCTGCTTTATATATATAATTTTTTTTTTTTTTTTTTTTTTTTTCACAGTCTCAAAGTTTATCACAATTCGGATTTTTTTTGCAATTGTGAGCACATATCTTGCATTTGATTGATTTATTTTTTTCCCTTTGTTTTACAATTGTGAGTTATAAAGAATTGCAGTATAAAATTTTATATATAAACTCACAATTCAGATTTTTTGTTTTGTATAATTGGAAGTTTTATATCTTGTAAATCTGACTTTTTTCCACTATTATTATTATTATTAGTAGTAGTAGTAGTAGTAGTATTATTAGATTTTTTTATGTTATTATTATTATTATTATTATTATTATTATTTATTATTATTTATTTTTTTTTCCAGTTGTGAGATATAAAGTCAGAATTGCAGGATTACATTTTTTTTTATATAAACTCACAAACTTTGTTTGTTTGTTTGTTTGCTTTTTAATATACATATTTTTTTAAAATGTAAAACCATAGAGAAACTGCGAGTTGTAAAGTCAGAATTGGGGATAAAAGACTATTTTCTTACAACTGAACTGTTGCAATGTCCAAGATATAAACTCACAATTTTAAGACAAAAAGTCAGAATTGTAATTATTATTATTATTATTATTATTATTATTATTTTTTTTTTTTTAAATACAGTGGCAGAAATGGGCTTCCATATTATAATGCTTTAATAAACACTTTTTTTTGACAGTCTCACTCTAAAAAAAATAAATAAAATAATAATAATAATAATAATAATAATAATAAAAGTCAGAATTGTGGGATATAAACTCACAGTTGTGTGAAATAAAGTCAGAATTGTGAGATTTGTAATTCTGATTTAGTTTTTTCACAGTTGCAAGTTTATATCTCACAGTTCAGATTTTTTTTCTTAAAATTCGGACTTTTCTCGCAACTGCGAGTTCACATCTTGCAATTTACTTTTTTTCACAAAATATTACTTTTTTTTGCAATTGCAAGTTATAAAGTCAGAATTGCAGGATTAAAATATTAACAAACTCAGTTCTGATTTTTGTTTCTTACAATTGCAAGTTTATATTTAACAATTCTAACTTTTTTCGTGCAATTCTGTTTTTTTTTTTTTTCTCACAATTGCTAGTTCATATCTTGCAATTGACTTTTTTCACACTTTTTTTTTTCACAAGTTACAAAGTCAGAATTGAAGGATTAAAAAAGTAACACTCAATTCTTATTTTTTTGTTTCTTACAACTGCAAGTTCATATCTCACAATTAATTATTTATTTATTTATTTATTTATTTTTTGCAATTGTGAGTTGTGCCCCCGGTTTCACAGACAAGGCTTAAGCCTAGTCCCAGACTAATCTTGGCCTAATCTTGGCTCAATCTAAACCCTGTCTGTAAAAACCAGGCCATGAAGTCAGAATTGCAGGATTACATTTTTTAATATAAACTCACAATTTAGATGTTTTTTTTTTTTTTCTTTTCACAATTCTCAATTGCTATTCGAACTCACAATTGCGAGTTATAAAGGCCAAATTTGGCTCTTTTCTTACAATTGTGAGTTTATATCTCAGAATTCTGACTTGTGTTTTATAAAGTCAGAATTGTGATATATAAATTTGCATTTCTGAGAAATGCAAATTTTTTTTTTTTTTAGAAACGGGTTTCCATATTATAATGCTATGACAGATTTTTTTTATGATATATACATATACATATTTTTAAAATGGACAGATACTGTATATTTAACATCAAAAACTGATTATGTGATTGGCTCTGATTGTGTAACACAGTATGTTTGCTTTCAGCGTGGACAGACATATTATATTCTACATCATTTCCTATCGTTTCTCTACCCTCCCATCAATTAAACCCTAAAACATCTAATAAAACAGGAACGTGAACCCAATAAATGTAAAAAATGTACAAATGAAAGTCAAGTTGGCTCATTGTGTAGTGAAATCGAATACATATTATATTAAACACAGGTGTATATGTAACAATGTAATATTGTCCCACCTGCAATCTATTCCAACCAAGTGCTCGTCAATGGAAACAATTGTATGTCTTTCTGGTGTCTGCGCTGGAAGCCAAAAGTTTAATAATCAGGAAGGGGAGGATTATTAGAGGAATGTTTTTAATTTGACATGAAAAAAGACAGAGCATGCTTACATTTGATGCTGCTCTTTCCTGAAGATATTTACTGGAGAACTGCAGCTGCATGAACTCTATATACACTGTATTATCACGAAGGGGTGTAGTGAATGTATTTGGCGTGCTTGGGAAGTTTTATTGTCTTTAAATGATCTCGTTTTAAGGACATTTTGCCTTGAAAACCAGATTGAAAAATGACTTCTTACAGCGCTCTTATGAACACTTCCCGCTCTGGGCCGCGAGTCGTGCGTTTTACTGGAACATGTTGTTGTACGGACCAGATCCGAGTGTGAAAGGTCAACCCGAGGAGGAAACCGACTCTGTTTTGTGGCATTTAGGGTAAAGTGAGTAAGTCGGGGGAAAGAGAGAGAAAAATTGAGAGGCTGCAGACTAGTTTTTCAGCAGGTTGACAGGCCTCATTGCTTGACTAACAGGGCTGTTTTGACAGCTGTCAGATGGTCCGTATTACCATTACACTGCTGCGCCCCTGGGACTCTCCATCGCAGGCCACAACAGCTCTGGAGAGGCTGCAGGAAAATAAAGAAAACTGGCACGCTTGAGAAGCCAAAATACTACCCCCAGCTTCCTCCGTTCACTACATTAGAGCGCTGGGGTTCGCGGGCATCTGCTGTGTGTTATTTGGCTTAACGCGCGCCCGTCGATGGGGGAGGGATGGCGGTTGCAATAGTAAAGCAATGGTGAAACACGGTCTATAAGTGCTGATTTGACATTCGTAGTTCCCGACACTGGAAGTTACCTGACATATTTCGGCTGGCTAAATAGATCAATCATAATTTTGTATGACAGTTCTCTTGAAGTTAATGGATTTCAGGACGCATTACTCCGTGCGTCCATTGAGCCTATCGAGTTTCATAATGATTACCGGTTTGCTTCGGCGGTTGTCGATGCTGCTGGTGGTAAACTTGTAGGTTTGGCAAGGTTGAATCTCACCTCAGACTTCCTTGTGGAATTTGCTAGAATTTTCACTCCACTCTGTGATCTTCATTAGTTTCGCACTGAAAGAGAGGAAAATGAATTGAAACCTTTTTGACAGTCATGTGCAGAGAAAACCGCATATGATATTGGATAACTTCCCGAACATTTAGTCATAATCTAGGGTGACTTTGTAATTGCCATCATTACAAGCTGATGCTGAAAAGACAAACAGCAGATCTCCACTGTCAAAATTACTTTTTGGTTCGGACTGTTGTTGCTGGCTTTACTAGTAGAAAATAAAGTTAGTCAAGACTAATGTAGAATGTGGTCATCTGCCTTGTGTGAATGTAGTTGTGCTTAGTTTAAAAAGACTGAAAATAATATCATGCTGCATTGTAAAAGTTTTTTTTTTCTTTGGGTTTTTTAATTATTTAAAAAAAATAAATAAAAAATGAAGTCAAACTACTTAACCCTCTGGCCGTCTTCGGTCACTTTTGACTGAAAATGTTAATATTTAAAAAATCATAGCTTCATCGGAATGAGATGACACTTGGTGACTTTTGTCGTATTACCAATGTGAACACACACACACAAAAAAAATCATGGACATGATTCAGATATTTTAAAGGGTTAATAAATAAATAAATAAATAAATAAATTGTCACACTTGACTTCTTCACAGTTCAGTGACATAGGAAATTAATGGGAAATACAAAAACAAAAACAAAAACAAAAAAAAAACTGAACTGAAAGAGTGAAAACTCAGAGAACCTTTTGGTGGTACAATCTACAAATCAGCCACTTTGCTGAAAAAAGTGCACAGCAATCAAGGGGTGACACTTTAAAATGAACTGCTAAGTTCATTGCACTGCTGAACTGCTAAAAATGCATAATACAAAACGTGATATTTATCTAACAAAAAGTATCTAAAAATTTTAAAAAGTAGTCTTTTAGAATGTCTAAATATTTCTAAATGCAAAACCTAATAAAATGAATGAATGAAACTGTCTGAAAAAACAAACAAACAAAAAAAAACAAAAAAAAAAACTATGGGAATCCAAAAGCCTCTGTATATATGTATATAGGGAGCTATACAAGAGGTTACATGACATTACACACATTTTTAATTTTTAATGCCAGCAATGGCACAATTCTCTGTTTGAAAGAAAATTGTTTTAAAATGCCTTTAGTCTATTTTAATATGAATTATTGCATTTATTGAAAAATAATATTTAAATAATTAAACACACACACACACACACACACACATATATATATATATATATATATATATATATATATATATATATATATGTGTACACACATTTCAATAAAAAAAAATATATAGTGTATTACCATTGTATAAATATTGCATAGCATTGTAAAATCTCCTCAAAATTCTAAATAATAATCAAAAAATATTATTGAACAAAAATTTATTGCATTTATTTTCCTGAAAAAGAAAAAAAAAAAAAAAAAAAGTTACATTTCAAGGTTTCGGTCACTTTTGACCGTGAAGAAGGTAAGTGTGACTCCTAAACAAAGAGGGCCAAACATACATAAATAATGTAAGAGATAAAGTTAAAATCGCAAGATATAAAACTGCATTTATGAAAAATTGTCATGAATGCACAATCTAGTCAAATTGTGAGATATAGAATCATAATTACAAAAAACACAATTTTAGTTGCAAGATATAAAGTCAAGGTTGTGAGAAAGTAAAGCTGAAGTCTTTTAAAAACAAAATGTTTTCAAATAAAATATTAATTTTTACCTAAAAAAAAAATATATATATATATATATATATACATATATATATATATATATATATATATATATATATATAAACTGTCAAATTGCAAGACACAAAATCTTAATTTAGAGAAGTCACAAATGTGTAATTTTAAGTTGGATTACAATATAAAGTCAGAATTGTGAGATTTAGAGTCGTATTACAAGTTACAAAGTTACAAATTGTGAGATATAAAGCTTTTTTTTTCATTTCTTTTTTTCTAGACTCTAGAGTTTTAATGATTGATTCATTAACTGATCATGATCATGATTAACTGAACTGAAATCAACTGAAATCATGAAACTTACACACTTTAATAGCAATGTATTAAACGTTTAACACAAATTATAGTTTATTTTGTACCAAATTCAGTGTTACATTAATTTTCTTGATTCAGTTTTAATGGTTTAAATAAATTGTAATAATCAAAATCATATCTAATTATTTGACTTATAAAATAATAATTTAAATAATAAATAATAATAATAATCTTTCTTTCTAGAAAAGTGTGTTGTATATTTACATTTTTCTGTTAAATTAAATAATCATGTAAGATTTATCTTTAAATGTTATTTTTTTGTGGCTTAATATTCACAGAAACTAGTCCATATTTTATTTAGATCTTTAGTGAACTGACCTACTTTTGATTTATCCATCCAAAATGTGGCAAATTTGGGGACATTTGACGTTATACAGTAAATTCTGTTTTTCACAAAGAAACAAACATGTATAGAAATAAAATCAAAACTACAAGACTGAAAGTCACAAATGCAACACTGTAAGAAATTCGCAAATGCTAAATCACTAGTACATATAGAGTCAAAATGACCTTTTTCTCTTTCTACTTTGAGTTATAAATGGCCTTCCGTATACTAAAGGACTGTGCCAACTACAGACATTTTCAACGCAAGCCTGTAAGATTTGGGGGATTTTTGAGTGTTTAGTTCAGGAACAATTAGAAAGACAAATAAAGCCTATCAAGTCAGAAAAGCCTGAAGCACTGGGCTGAGTTTGTTGGTGGTTTGAAAGCTCTAGCAAGAGTCAGAAGTTTTGGTCAAGGGTTAGAGATCCTGGAGAACCCTAACCCAAAATAAATAAGAGCGTGTTGGCTTTGTCAAGCCATCATAATGAGAAGCGTTTCTTTCTTTACATTGTAAAGTGGGTAAATCATGGTGGCTCAGAGGTTCAAATGAAAGCGGCGAGCACTTTGGCAATACAGAGCAGAGTTACTGGAGCTCATAAGCAAACATTCAAAGCCCGCTGAGATAATTGGCTGTGTGAGATTACAGACACACACACACATGGATGAATTAAGTGTGTGCGGGAACGAAGGCCGCTGCATGGCAAAAATTGTTCCATCAAAGTCAGCCCTTTCCTGTGTGATCAGTGGGGCATCAGAGTTGATCTCCCTTAATTGTTAAAGTCATTGTTCCGGAACTTCCTGTGCCGGCACACATCTCATTAATGTCCACTCTCACATGCTGCCATGGAGGGCAGACAGAAGGGCCACTCTTCAGAACAGAACAGAACATATATTTTATTTCAATGTGCATGTTTGTTTTTTTGTAGGGAAGTCAGTGATTAAAGATTGTTTATTAAAATAAAATAAATTGCAATTAGTCCATCTAAATAAAGTATAACATTTATTTTAGATCAAATTATCTTTTTAAACTCCAAATGCACTTGCTGTAAAGCTATATTTTATTTTATTAAAATAACTTTTATTTTTTTTTATCACACTGTTACATAACCAATGAGGTACTCAATTGAAAAACAAAACCCAGGTGCTCTTGAATAAAACCCTAATTTGCAATTCAAACTGGTTTCTAAAAACCCTAAGCAGAATGGCAACATCAAAACCGCCATTTATAAAGCCTCTTCTGAACAGAAGGGCTCTTCAGAATCGCTGTTACCAGATACAAGAGGCACAAGACACTTTCTGACAGTCAGGCCTTAAAACAACCTTGTGACTGTTCACAACCTAAGAAAATGAAGATGACTTCTACTTTGATGCTGGTGTTATTTACAGTGCGATTTTTCTACTTGATCGAAACCTAAACAAGTAATTGGCATTTTTCAAAGTAGTCTTGTTTTGTAGTGATCAAGTGGGGAATTAAATAGTTTACATGAAATTGGTCTCACTGAACATTTGATGCATATGGCACACAAATTTGGAAACACTTTAGGAGTTTCTGTCCTCATCAGGATGAATTGTACAGGATTTCCAGGAGATGTCTGTGTTGCGGCCTTTAACATTCTGCTTGAAAACAAAGCCCCTTGTGGAAGAAAAAAGCCATCATGTTTACAATTGTGACAATTAGGGCTGCACGATATTGGAAAAAACTCACATTGCGATATTTTGTTTTTCTGCGATAAATATTGCGATATGAAAATAAAAAAAATCATCAGATTACTTGAATAGCTCTTTGGAAAAAAAAATGGGATGATTTTATAGCTGAGTAAATCAGCATTGAAAATAAACAAATTACAAACATGGATAAAGTTAATAGAACAAAGATACAAATAAAATAAAACACTTTATAGTCTAACAGTATTCAGGTACAGAAATTTAATAATCAAATATAAAATTGCACTGCATATTCTTCACTGTATAAATGTAATCTAATAAATCTGTGTCAAAGCTAAAAAGTGATTTTTCTCTGTGTTTTGCTGTTTGATTAACATTCATGACACAGAAAGCCTCAGGAACATTAAACTGCTGTGAACCTGTTACACATCCATTTTCTTTCTCAATTGTTTATCTTCACTTAAGCAACTGTGTTTACAAGGATACTTGCAGAGACCTGTATTTTGACATAGTTTCGCGTGTATGTGTCATTTCAGGCATAAAATAGCAGCGAAAGTGAACGGAATTCCGTGTTCACATGCATCTGCGTGGCTTTCACCGTGTCAACACCGGGCGCGAGCGTCGCGCCGCGCCAAATGCGGTAGAACACATTATAATCAGTGATGCTGTCTGCACTGGACGCGAGCGGCGCGACAAAATACTGTAGAAGTCATTATAATGATGCTCCCTGCACTGGATGCGGCGCGGCACGTCAAATACCCGAAAGTAAACTGCCGCGTTCCATTTATGTGTACTCACACAAAATTCAAATGATATGCAACAGTCGCTTTTGTCGCGTCCAGTGTTTAGACAGACTTTCACTTTAGATGCTGCGGCACATGCAGCGCGACACGACAGCTGTCGCGTCCGGTGTAGACAAGGTGTCTGTGTGTAAGCAAAGAAAAGACGATCAGTAGCCTATAAATAAATATAACGATCAGTAGCTATAGGCTACTAAACATCGCACGTCTTGCGATGTGACTATTGCGGATGAGCACATCGCGATATCGATGCTGAAACGATGTATCGTGCAGCCCTAGTGACAATGATAAATATTGGGATCAACTACAAGCTGGATTTTCAAACGTATGTGAAATATGTAAAGTTTGTGGCATACATTTAAAATACTTCCAAGAGTTGTACACACCTGTCTGATATTGTGGGGACATTTCCACGCCCCTAAACGTGATGCGGCACAAAACGAAATGTGATTGGTTGCTTTACCCGTCAGTCATAGTTCCACTTGGGTGGGGTTTGGCTATTTAAAGTCGCCAAGGCTCCCAGACCTTCTGCCGTCAGTCTGAAGGTCTGGCAACACAAGACTAATATGAACTAGTCAATTCACAGCTGTAAATAAAAGATTACAAGAGTACATTTTTACAACAAAAAAGTTTTCTACAGTGGGTACGGACAGTATTCAGACCCCCTTAAATTTTTCACTCTTTGTTATATTGCAGCTATTTGCTAAAATCATTTAAGTTATTTTTTTCCTCATTAATGTACACACAGCACCCCATATTGACAGAAAAACAGAATTGTTGACATTTTTGCAGATTTATTAAAAAAGAAAAACTGAAATATCACATGGTCCTAAGTATTCAGACCCTTTGCTCAGTATTTAGTGGAAGCACCCTTTTGATCTAATACAGCCATGAGTCTTTTTGGAAAAGATGCAACAAGTTTTTCACACCTGGATTTGGGGATCCTCTGCCATTCCTCCTTGCAGATCCTCTCCAGTTTTATCAGGTTAGATGGTAAACGTTGGTGGACAGCCATTTTCAGGTCTCTCCAGAGATGCTCAATTGGGTTTAAGTCAGGGCTCTGGCTGGGCCATTCAAGAACAGTCACGGAGTTGTTGTGAAGCCACTCCTTCGTTATGTTAGCTGTGTGCTTAGGGTCATTGTCTTGTTGGAAGGTGAACCTTTGGTCCAGTCTGAGGTCCTGAGCACTCTGGAGAAGGTTTTCGTCCAGGATATCCCTGTACTTGGCCGCATTCATCTTTCCCTCGATTGCAACCAGTCGTCCTGTCCCTGCAGCTGAAAAACACCCCCACAGCATGATGCTGCCACCACCATGCTTCACTGTTGGGACTGTATTGGACAGGTGATGAGCAGTGCCTGGTTTTCTCCACACATACCACTTAGAATTAGGGCCAAAAAGTTCTATTTTGGTCTCATCAAACCAGAGAATCTTATTTCTCACCATCTTGGAGTCCTTCAGGTGTTTTTAGCAAACTCCATGTGGGCTTTCATGTGTCTTGCACTGAGGAGAGGCTTCCATCGGGCCACTCTGCCATAAAGTCCCGACTGGTAGAGGGCTGCAGTGATGGTTGACTTTCTACAACTTTCTCCCATCTCCAGACTGCATCTCTGGAGCTCAGCCACAGTGATCTTTGGGTTCTTCTTTACCTCTCTCACCAAGGCTCTTCTCCCCCTCAGTTTGGCCAGACGGCCAGCTCTAGGAAGGGTTCTGGTCATCCCAAACGTCTTCCATTTAAGGATTACGAAGGCCACTGTGCTCTTAGGAACCTTAAGTGCAGATAACCTTGTAACCTTGGCCAGATCTGTGCCTTGCCACAATTCTGTCTCTGAGCTCTTCAGGCAGTTCCTTTGACCTCATGATTCACATTTGCTCTGACATGCACTGTGAGCTGTAAGGTCTTATATAGACAGGTGTGTGGCTTTCCTAATCAAGTCCAATCAGTATGATCAAACACAGCTGGACTCAAATGAAGGTGTAGAACCATCTCAAGGATGATCAGAAGAAATGGACAGCACCTGAGTTAAATATATGAGTGTCACAGCAAAGGGTCTGAATACTTAGGACCATGTGATATTTCAGTTTTTCTTTTTTAATAAATCTACAAAAATGTCAACAATTCTGTGTTTTTCTGTCAATATGGGGTGCTGTGTGTACATTAATAAGGAAAAAAAAAAAGAACTTAAATGGTTTTAGCAAATGGCTGCAATATAACAAAAAGTGAAAAATTTAAGGGGGTCTGAATAATTTGTACTTTGAAATTTCACTTTTAATTCAATGTGTTATTTACTGTTTCCTTGTAATTATTAATTATTATTAATTTACCTATTTCTGAGTGAAAATGGTTTCTACACCGAATGTTATTAATGCTTCAGCCCTTATTTAGCCGGAGGTGTGCAATATTTATTGTCTATGGTAAATTGTAATTGTTGTTTTATTGATATGTAAGCTTTTTTATTTTAACAATAAGTGTTGTATTTTATAACTATAAGATATGATATAGTTACGTAATAAAACAAATAGTGCAGTTTTTCCCGAATATCAGCGTGTGAGTGTGATTGCATATGTGATATTGATGTTATACAGTTAAAAAAAAAAAGTACACTTTAGACACAATATTGTCTGTTTAGCCAACAAAAATAGGTCCAAAGAAAGGCAGAAGGTTTGTGTGTCTCGGAAACACTGTGGTATTTCGTTCCTGAATGAATCATAAAGTCACTTGCTTCGGAATCATCCATTTTAAATGATTAGTTTGAATGAATGATCCAATGAATCACTTAAGACTGGTATTTGCTGCCAACTACTGGCAGTTCTAGAGTCATGTTTATTTATCTATGACAGGCCTAAATCAGCCAAAAATACACTCAGAAAATATAGGTTAATAATAGTTATCTAAAAAATCCCAAAACCTTATGAGATATAATTTTTGTCAATTTTGTACACCCCTAGATTTAGCGCCTATAAACTCACCGTAGAAATAGCTAAATAAAATTGTATGATGCAAAACATGCAATTTTTAGAAACCTCACCCCTAAACAAAACCTTCAGTGGGACATAAACAGAAACTTTCATAAATATACAAATAAATTCAGAGTAATTTGCATGTAAAATGGACTTTTATGAAAACTCTCCTCCAGATTCACAAACACTTCATATACCATGGATTTGGTAGTTAAATATGTAAACGTTAATGCATTTCAATTATTTGCAAATGGCGTGTGTGTATGCTCATTCACAATTAGCATAATCCCTGCCTATGCTACAGCTACGCAAATTATGTGTCCAGTAATGCAGTGGAATATACTGGACTCCCTTCTCAGATTTGGCTTCAGTATATTGCATGAATGCAAAAAAACACAAATTGGCCATATGCCTAACAATACATTTTCAATTAATGTATGTCCTTCATGTGGCACAATGTTTTCTCACTCTGAGACACTTTGGTTGCTATGATTTGCAATATCCACAGCAGTAACGCATTACTAGCATCTCATTTTAAAGAATATTACTGAATATAAAAATGCAGTAACCAGCAATTTCAACTTCTCCATTATTGTTCGGTCATTGTACAAAGTAGGTAATGGTTGGTCCATGTATAATTTGTTCTGCCCCTCCTCTATTAATTGAGTAAAAAGTGACAGTGACAAATGCTGTGTTTTACCCAGAGTTGAACAGTTTTCGACTCTCAGATACACCCACTCACAAATAAATGCTCATACTTTTTGTTGACTTAAAGGAACATTCCACTTTTTTTGAAAATAGGCTCATTTTCCAATTTCCAACGGCAGCAAAGTTCCCTGATTATTTTGCCAGAATGAGAGTATAGTCCCTATCCATATCAGCCTGGAGAATCGCAACTTTTTATTTTCTGTCGGTCTTAGTACACGATGTAACTACAGAAGAGTCAAGTTTTAAATAGGAAAAATATATAAAATATTTGGTAATTTTTGAACGAGATGCTAATGGTCTAAAATGATTCAGTAATTGATGCTAAGCTATGCTAGAAGTGCTAACAGCAGACCTGAAGATCATCTGAATGGATTCAAAAACAGTAAAACTCATCTGTTTAACTCTAGGGGAGTTGGAAAATGAGCCTATTTTCAAAAAAGTGTTCCTTTATACTTTTAATTAAATAGGACAAGGTTAATTGTCTAATTATGATAAGACTAAATTTAAAAATGGCTGCCAAAATTAATAGCCTACTGTATGTTTAATTAATAATAATCGTATTGCAAAAAAGTTGTCTTAGACTAAATCTAGACTAAAATGCTGAGACTTTTAGTCGACTAAAACTAAATAGGATAAAGTTGACTAAATTTGATAAAAACTAACAATGACATTTTACCACAGGACTAAGGCTAAGACTAAATTGAAAATAGCTGGCGAAATGAACACTATATTATTATCATCACTGTAAAAATCCCAAAACGCATCAAGATTTTTTAATTGGCCTTTAGAAATGGCTTAGCTGACCAAACTTTTTTTTTTTTTACAAGTTGACATAAACAGATTGTACGAAAGCGTACAAATGAGATTTCATACAAATTAGCCACCAATTTGCCAAAACACAAATAGTTATGAATTGCCATGACAGTGTGTTGAAATTACTTTCTTCCAAATGACATTTGATCTTTCTTCCACTCTAGACATTAGAGGCGTGTGGGTAATGGCCTTATTTCAGTTAGATTGATTACATGAAAACGCTGTATGGCCAGTGATGGCAATAAATCCATCTTCCAGCTAATACCGCAGCAGGGCATTGCGTTATTTGTTCAGTGCTCATTTTTGCAAATTCTTTCCATTTTCATCTCGCCACATAAATTTCTCATGTTCATTATATTGTCAGACTTTAGGAGGAAATTACAGTGCAAAACCCCATCAGCTGATTTGTCACTGAAAACACCTGATTTGTCATATTCGGCTGGTTTCTTTTATATTATTTTCCTAAATGGAGCTTGTTTGAGGTGACTGAACTGCTCTTAAAGACACTCAGCAGGAGGAAACTCACACAGACACTCAGTAAATTTAAAACTGTGACACAAAATGCAAAATAAATTGAAAATACATTGAAATTAAATTAAATCTGGGAATGTATTTAATGTATTTAACTACTAGAGGCAACAATCATTTAAAAAAACAGGTTTGAACAAGCAAACTAATTGGCTACTTTTATTTGGTATTTTAAAAAGAGCACCCCGGCTGTGGGTTAACTGCTTTATGTAGTTTGTTAAATGCTACAATTTCAAATTAGCTTCCACAACACAGTGGTAAACATTCATCTAACCTCTTTTCCAAGCATATCCATTGCTTACTTCTGTTCTTATAAAATGCCGTGCATACAGTCACACAGATAAACACATCTCACTTTTTAACCACACATGTAATTTGACCGCAAAACGCTTTTATCGCCCCCATTTCCCTCTCTCTCGCCCTCGTTAGCCTGTAGAGGAAAATGAGAGATCAGTAAAAATCCAAAGCGTCATTAAACATTACACAAAGCACACTACGAATGAAAAACAGGCAGTAAAAAATGGCTTGGAGACGAGCCAGAGAACCTATTTAATTCTTCCAGCTGCTCTTGTGTTCCTACTACAAATTACTCTACTGCATGTCCAATTTGTTAAAGAAGCTTACATAAATCTTATAAAACATGTACAACACACTCAGCACGATGCGATGCTGAAATTCGATAGACATCATGTTCTTTTCTTCATTTTCCACAGTGGAAGTTAAAAAAAAATTAAAAAATACCTAGGGAGCTACTTGTGTAGAAAGCGTTTTAAAACATAATAGGTACATTCCCAATGAGAAAAAAAAAAAATAATAAAAAGTTTCAGAACGCAGATAGCATGCTAATGCTGCATAGGATGCTTTCTTCTGCCCAGGTTCTATTACCTGTATCCTCAGTGGAACACTAAATCATTCTCTGCATGCATTGCTTAAGCCCAGAGAAAAAAAGATATCATCTAAGATAAAATAACACCCAATACCCACAATTTATTTACCATTGGTGAAAAATAGTTACAGCTAGTCAGTTAAGTACTGGTCATGTTGTATGTACAGTTTACATACACCTTTCAGAATCTGCAAAATGTTGATTATTTTATCAAAAATAAGAGGAATAAGAGGAAAAGTGATAGTTGTGAGTCCCTTGTTTCTCCTGAACAGTTAAACTGCCTACTGTTCTTCAGAAAAATCCTTCAGGTCCCACAAATTCTTAGTTTTTTTCAGTATTTTTGTGTATTTGAACCCTTTCCAACAATGACTGTAGGATTTTAAGATTCATCGTTTCACATTGAGGACATCTGAGGGACTCATATGCAGCTGCTACAGAAGGTTCAAACGCTCACTGATGCTCCAGAAAGAAAAGCAATGCATTAAGAGAAAACTTTTGGAATTTGAAGATCAGGGTAAATGTAACTTGTTTAGTTTTCTGGGAAACATGTAAGTATCTTTTGCAGTTTCTGTATAAGAAAATGTACACATTCTCGTTCTGTTCAAAAGTTTACACCCCTAGCTCTTAATGCATCTTTTCCTTCTGTAATACACAAAAACCTAAAAGATTTTTCTGAAGAACGGCGGGAAGTTTAACTGTTCAGGACAAACAAGGGACTTGCGAACTATCACTAAAAAAAACAAAAAACAAAAAACAAAAAAACACAGCTGTGGATTCTTCAGCAATACAGTATTAAGAATCAAGTGTATGTAAACTTTTGAACAGGGTCATTTTTATTAAACTATTATTTTCTCTTGTGGACTATGTAAATGTTCTTTATGTGACATCTTATTCAGCTCAGTACTTCATAAAAAAAAAAAATAATAAAATCACATGCATTTTGAATAATCCCTTATTTTTGGTAAAATAACATTTTGCTGTTTCTACAAGGGGTATGTAAACTTTTGACTTCAGCTGTATGTGATGTTGATATATTTGGACCAAGTGTCTCGCTCAGTTTGAAATAGTATATTTGCATGACGTATGCCACTTAGAAACCACTCCAGGAACATTTCGGAACCAGGTCACCTCGCCTACAATAAATTCTCACCCTTTTCGCCTCTTTCTTCCACAGCAATCCTTATTCATTTTCCAAATTGCTCTGGATGAGGCCCTGGGTGAGGAAATGTGACTTTTTGACCAACCGTGTAGCCATGCGTGAAAAATGTGCAGTTCAAAACGCCTAAAGGGTATCAACAGGTCCACCGAACATGTTTAACTCTCTCTACTTCATTTATTTCGTTATATTATTGCTTTATAAGTGCTGGCACTATAAAAACCCAAGCTGATTTCTGGCCCGGGGAACTTTTACTTCAAGCGTGTCACCTAAATCATTGGAGGTTTGGTTGAAAAACAGGATACCCCATAAAACGAAGGGGGGAAGAAAAAACTATAAAAAACCCTGTAGCCCCAACATACCTGAGGGATGCAGAATCAAAATTTCAGTGAAAAGGTGTGTTGTATCACATTAAAGATTGAAGAAAAACATTGCTTATATGCTAAATGCTCTAGAGATTCGTATACTTGCATTTGGTTCCTAGTAGTCACGCAATGTGGCATTTAAAATTACATTTAGTACTAGTAGGCCTACTATATATTAAGACAAGCATTGTATTAAAGTCAGTCGGTTTCAATAGATCAGGTTTTGCATTACATTCATTACTTACGATCAAAGGGGGATTGTAAGCAATGGTAGACCTGACTGAGGAGTTGTGGAGGAAAGGTCTCATTTTTCTTCATGTGAAGAAGTACCTGGAAGTTTTCATAATGTGGTCCGCAACAGAGAAGTGACATCAAGCGTTTTAACTCACTGACTTTGTGACCTTTGACTAAAATAAGACGAGAAGGGGAGGTCAGGAACTTGTGGTAATGAAGTATCCAGTTAAACAAGTCTATAAGGCATCCCTCATGAGATTGTGGACTTCTGACAGACAGGGGAAGTGGAGATATAAGGTTGAGCGTCCTCTGCGCAGTAGTTGTAAAATAAGCTTTGTGATTGGATGACTGTTTTGAGTGACTTAATGTTGTAAATAGAGAAGTATAGAGGTCCACGGACTGAACCCTGTGGTACCTCAAAAATGAGGGAGCACATTTAAGCTGACATGAGAAAGATCTATGTTGTGTTTAATAAAAATTATATGATTGCTGTAATTTCTGCCTATTTTCCAATCATATAACTGACAGCCAACTGACACAGTCATCATTCAGTTACAAAGAGCAAAGAGCTTTTGTCATTTTAATCTCTTTTTAAAATGCCAGGAGTGTCTTTTTCGTTCTGAGCGCTGAGCGTTCGAGCTTTTTTTCCTCGGCGCTGAGAGTTGAAGAATGTTCAACTTTGAGTAAAACGCTGCGCTCATCACTGTCACATTCTAGTCAGCTAACTAATCAGAGTGGAAAAGGGGCGGGACTACCGACCACCCCAATTGCAGAAGTTAATATTGCTTGTCTTCGAGTATTTATGTCTTTATAAGATGGAATTGCCGGACTACTATATATTATTATGAAAAATAATGCTTGGAGAAACATTTCATTAGCGATGCGTTTGTCATTACTTCAGTGGATATTTTGTATCATAGCCACCACAGCATCTCAACAGAAAAAAATGTCTTGCGCTCTCAAGCGCTCACAGCTCGGCGTTTTCAGCAGAGCACCTAGCGTTTTCAGCTGGCTAAAAACGCTTTGGTGGACGCACAGCCTTAATGGTGTAAATAGAGAAGTATAGAGGTCCACGGACTGAACCCTGTGGTACCTCAAAAATGAGGGAGCACATTTAAGCTGACATGGGAAAGATCTATGTTGTGTTTAATAAAATGGCTGTAATTTCTGCCTATTTTCCAACCGTATATCTGACAGCCAACTGACACAGTCATCATTCAATTACAAAGAGCAAAGAGCTTTTGTCATTTTAATCTCAGTTCCTGCTGCCCTTCAATATAGCTGTCTTGACAAAAGAAATCAACATGAGAATTGGCCGTATTACGGCAAGTTTTAAAACAATAGTGGGCTTTTTTCCCAAAATTCTTTAACAAATTGCATGAAACTCGTGTGGAGACTCGGATGTCTCCATGTGTTTGGCTTTTCTGTGGCTTGTGGTGGCCCAAGATATTGTTATCGTAGAAAACGAGCCATTTCTTGAGCCATTTCAGATATAACTGGTGTGTGTGTGCATGTCATGTTAAATACCAGTTAAGGTTGGAGTCTTTTTTAAAAGTTGAGGTTGGCATGCTAGGGAAATATCATTCCACGCTGCACTTATTTTGTCACAAAATCCCACTAAATCAAGCTGTTTTTCTCCAACGACTAAGGATGTGACTCAGATGGATAAATGAATGTTTCCTTGGGTTGCTCCTGCAAAAAAATAAAACACTGGATACCATTCTTCAAAACATATACATTTAATAATGAAACACATGCACAGATTTGCTTTTTACAAAATCAGTCAAATTTTTTAAAAACTTACTTGAGAGTATTTTTTCCATCCACTCAAAAGAAATGAAATGCCACCTCTAAAAACACAGTGACAGCAGTACCATTGACTCCTGTGAACTTTGCAAACCACTCATAATAACCATCAAACCTTTATGAGACAAGAGTTATACAAGTCATGGTTAACAGAGTGATTTGTTGTCCTTTGAAACCACTAAATAACTGTAGAAAAATAAGGCTGAGCCATGTCAACAGGTCATCGAGTGAAAAGCACTCAGTCCTGGAGTTTTTAAAGTGACATATAGGCTACCAAAGAAATCCCTTAAGTAACAGCTCTAAAAAAGCCTTATTCATAAAATAACAGAAGCCACTCAGTCTCAGTGGGGTAGACAATGCAATGAGTTTTTTAAATGTGTCTTTTTTATAGCATGAAATAAAACACAGAAACTCTCTGATGGAACAGAGACTGAATGTTTCTATATTAAAGAGGCTCAACAGAAACACCTGGAGTTTATAGATTTGGCCAGCCTTTGCCAGCGGAGAGTGATAAATCAAAGCAAGTGATAACAACCCTCTTCTACCACAAATCCCTTTCTAATCACTTCCACAACAAGCACACAGGAAGTGAGCCCTTTGCGGGTCATTTTCCCAGTATTAGTGAGACTCTGGAGCAAGAAAAGTGGCTGCTACCTGTAAATGGCCCCCAAGCACACACCGTCCTGAACACTTAAACAGAGTGCACAGTGCGTAGTGCACGATTTTGGCCACAGATTTCCCATCTGAGACAAATTTCAGGAGGAGTAAATGATTTCTTATGTTATAATGCAAAATCATCAGTCTTTGGCCGTTTGGTGGCAGGCGATTACATGTCTTTGTAATAAATCTTAATCTCTAATAAAGTACTGAGAGTGTCTAATTTTGTGTTGCAGTATTGTAGAAGATAGTTTGTCAAAATAATGTATTAACATATTAAAATAGATTTCAGTATATCTTATAAAATCTCATCCATCCATCCAAATACCCATATCCATATTCATCCATCCATCTGTTCATCCATCCAAATATTTGTATCTATCCATCCAAACATCTATATCAAGGGTGCCCAACCCTGTTCCTGGAGATCTACCTACTTGCAGATTTTAGATCCAGCCCTGCTCCAACACAGCTGTCTGTAAATATCAAGTGCTACCTAAGAGATTAATTAGCTGGGCCAGGTGTGTTTGATCAGGGTTGGAGCTGAACTTTGTAGGATGGTGGATCTCTAGGAACAGGGTTGTGCAGCCCTGATCTATATCAATCCATGTGTCCATCCATCCAAATATCTATATCCATCCATCCGTCCATCTATCCAAATATCTATATCCATCCATCTGTCCATCCTTCCAAATATCTATATCCATCCATCCACCCATCCATCCATCCATCCATCCATCCATCCATCCATCCAAATATCTATATCCATCCATCCATCCATCCAAATATCTATATCCATCCATCCATCCACCAAATATCTATATCCATCCATCCATCTATCCATCCAAAAATCTATATCCATCCATCCACCCACCAAATATCTATATCCATCCATCCATCCATCCATCCATCCATCCATCCATCCAAATATCTATATCCATCTCCATAAATGTCTTTATCCATCCATCCATCCATCCGTCCGTCTATCTGTCCATCCATCCGTCCATCTATCCAAATATCTATATCTATCCATCTGTCCATCCTTCCAAATATCTATATCCATCCATCCATCCATCCACCCATCCATCCATCCATCCATCCACCTATCCATCTGTCCGTCTATCTATCCAAATATCTATATCCATTCATCCATCCATCCATCCATCCAAATATCTATATCCATCTCCATAAATGTCTTTATCCATCCATCCATCCGTCCGTCTATCTGTCCATCCATCCAAATATCCTTCCATCCATCCATCCATCTACCCATTCAAATATCTATATCCAAATATCAATATCCATCCGTCCGTCCGTCCATCTATCCATCCTTCCAAATACTTATATCCATTCAAATATCCTTCCATTCTGCCATCCATATATCTATATCCACCCATCCATTCGTCCGTCCATCTGTGTGAATATCTATATCCATCCATCCATCCATACATCTGTCCATCCATCCAAATATCTATATCCATCTCCATCCATCTATCTGTTCTATCTGTCTGTAACTGTAACATTGACAGTTCACAAATCTTGTCCACAAAAAAAGGGAAAGAATAACACAAGAACCACAGCAATAAAGCAAGTTATTGTGATTTTTGTTGTTGTTTATTTGGTGGGAACTGTATTTCTGGAGTTCATTTTAATCTGTTTATTCAGTGTCCTACATTTCCGATGCTCTCTTTGCTAGAGCACTTTGTACCACTAGGAATAGTCAAGACACATGTACCATCATGTGTGAAAAAGCATTTTCTCAGGGCTGGTTTGAATTTCGATACTTTGAGTGAGTGATAGCCAGTAAAGTCTAACCACTGACATCACTCTCACCGTTTATAGGTAATAAAATGAGGTTATAAGCACAACACAGATGCACACATGCACATAAAAAATGCATTAACTGTAACAGAACCCCATCCTTATAGAGCTAATAGATGTTTTTATGACACAATATGTTGTGCGTTCACTTTAAAGGTGTCTAAATGGAAAGTCAACATCTTTTGCGCTTGATCTAGCGACGGCTTCTCCTCTTTAAAGAGTTGGGTCACTCCAAAATGAGAATTCGGTCATAATTTACTTCAACACTTCATGTTGTTTTAAACCTGTATGTTTTTTTTTTTTTTTTTCTTCAGTGGAAGACAAAAAGAGATTTCCATATGAAACCATAACAGAGGCCTTTTATGTTTACTTGAACTTCTTTGGGTATTTTGATGAGTGAAATGTACAAAAGGAATAAAGAAAAAGTTTTAGGTTGGTTCGTTTTCCTTTAGACACCTTGCTCATTTCTCCAATCCATGTGGTACTAATGATAAGACCTGATGCATATTGCACAATATTCACACTGTTGAAAACTCAGTTTAAGACTTGATGCTGAAAATGCGCTTTCTGCGTTTTGCCAGAATGCCACGTAAACCTAATTTCCTGAAATTCTGTTTATTGTGAAATGACGTTATCCCCTGTCTATTCAGTTCTACAGGACAATGTGCAGCGTCATGAAATCTCAATTTTCAACTTGCGAGAACAGGCCAGATGAAGCTGAACAGACTGCGTTTGATGGCGGTAAATATGTTAAACTGTCTAGGGACTTTTCTCTTTAGCTCATCTCTGACAGTTTATACTGGTCCAGATTTTTATTTTAGGTTCTCCTCAGAGATGTTTAAGCTAGTGTGAGATTTTGATTGTTTTCTTTGCTCAAACATTCGTCTCGAGGCAAAAGTAAGCAAAAAGGTAATCATTACAAGTTAAAGAAGCAAAAATATGATAAAATAACAGGAAACCACAGTTGAAATAATGTGAACAGTCTCAAGTTAAGGTGAGGTTATCGTTTTAGATATTTCATGAATGAAAACCATGGACACTGGATGAGTTAGCTGAGGTAAATGTTACCACTTACAAAAATCAACCATGGATTTACTACAAAAAAAAAAAAAAATAAGTGGTTAGTATGCCAAAAAAAACATGGTTACTACACTTTTAGTATAATAAAACCGTGGTTAATTTCCATTAGGCACAAGATGTTCAGCTGTATTGTTGACATGTTTTACATAGTTGAACAACATTTCAGTAATTTATGCTGTACCCTTTTTGATGTTCATAAATTTTTGTGCTATATTAAAGAAATTACAGTTAATTTGTGCTTTGCGCGGGCGTTTAAACTGAGGCAGCTGTTACTGTATCGCAATCTGCCAGGCCAAAAATTAAAAATGTCTTTGTTAAAAAATACCAAAACAAAATCGTCAACATGTACTAATAGCCTGCTAATAATCTAATCTTCCTCACAAACGCCATCTGACTTAAACTGATTGCATCATACATGACATGAATGCTAAATACTCTATATACAGGGTTGCCAGGTTTGCAAAACAAAACAAGCCTAATTACTAATCAAAACTAGTCCAAAACTAGCCCAGTTGTGTTTTTTCAGTGGTTTTCCCCTCTGTCGGCAGTCCTCTCTGTCAAAATCACGTTCCAGGGAGATCGCTTTAACCGGCAGACTTCAAAAACAACCCGCGGCCACGTTGTAAAAGTAGCTTAATTATGCGGTAAAACCACATACTTGGCAACCCTTTCTATATATTGTATGTTTTGGTGAAGTTAAGTCAAGAAAGCAATGATTTTTGTACATTGTATGTTCTAAAATGAGGTCTTTTTGGTCAATTTACTATATTGTTAGTTTCGCAGATCAAACCTTTACTGTCTAAAGTACCTTTGTTTTCTCTCCGTCTGACTTATTTTACGATGCCACACTGACATTGGCCAGGAACGGCATATTGTGCTTTGCATGGACGCCAGTGAAACCCATGGCAGCTGTTTATGTAGATATACCCCAGAAACTCCACATAAACAGGTAAGAGAAAAGTGTGAGTCAGATGTAATACTAATGGGCTCTGTGTGTGTGTGTGTGTGCGCTTTACTTGAGAAATCTGAACTCAAGAGGCAGGGGAGGTAAACTGATATGGTGATGTTAAAACCAAGCCAGATTTTGTTTCCCATAAACAAAGGGGTTTTCAGATGTCTTTCAAGGGCCGTGCAAACATTGATGTCTTCCAGACTTTCTCCAAAGTCACCCTAGGTCGGCGGATATGCGCTCACTCCTGTTTATCATGCACGCTTTGAGGGTTTTTACAGTCAAAGTGATAACACGTCCATTTCTTATAGATACTATAAAGAAAAAGGACTATATAAGTAAACATAGACTGTATAAACGCCACTCACATACTGGAAGTATCAGCAGTCTTGGAACAAAGCAGAGCTAATCAAATTTAGAGGACTGAAATAAACCGCTGTATAATGTTTGTTGTAAAATGCCATACATTAAAGGAGGAGTTCACTTCCAGAATAAAAAAAAATACAGATAACTTACTCACCCCCTTGTCATCCAAGATGTTCATGTCTTTCTTTCTTCAGTCGTAAAGAAATTATTTTTTGATGCAAACATTTTAGGATTTCTCTCCATACAGTGAACTTCAATGGTGCCCATGAGTTTGAACTTCCAAAATGTAATTTAAATGCAGCTTCAAAGCGCTCTAAACGATCCCATCCAAGGAAGAAGGGTCTTATCTAGCGATCAGTTATTTTCTAAAAAAAATCTAAATAAAAATACAATTAACATACTTTTTAACCTCAAATGCTTGTCTTGTCTAGCTCTGCGTAAAACTCTGTGTATTCCTGTTCATGACAGTTAGGGTATGTTGAAAAACTCCCATCTCATTTTCTTTTCCAACTTCAAAATCGCCCTACATCGCTGCAGAGTGTCAAATGCCCTTTACAAAAAAAAAAAAAAAAAAAAAAAAGGTAAAACAGCGATGTAGGATGGTTTAGAAGTTTGAGGAGAAAATGAGAGTTTTTCAACATAACCTAACTGTCATGAACCAGAATACACAGAGTACATTCAGAGCTAGATAAGATGAGCGTTTGAGGTTAAAAAGTATATAAATTAGTGCTGTCAAACGATTAATCGCGATTAATAAAAGTTTATGTTTACATAATATATATTTACATAATATATTAGATTTATATATATATATATATTTATTTATTTATAATCTAAATTGTATACAGGTATAAATATATATACATATAAATATTTTGTTTTAATATATACATGTATGTGTGTGTATTTGTATGTACATAATAAATATACAAAGTAATCACACATATAGTATGTAAACATAAACTTTTATTTTGGATGCGATTAATCGTGATTAATCGTTTGACAGCCCTAATATAAATTGTAATTTTTTTTTAGAAAATAACCAATCATTTTGCTAGATAAGACCCTAGATAAGAGGCCTTTGAAGCTGCATTTAAACTGCATTTTGGAACATCTTGGATGACAAGGGGGTGAGTACATTATCTGTTCATTTTTGTTCTGGAAGTGAACAACTTCTTTAAGAAACTAAAAAAAAAAAAAAATACTGTCTTATGCATACGATACTGGCAAATGCTGGTGGTAATTGGAAGCTCCAGTCTGATTGGCATTTTTAAAGGTACCGTGTTAAGCTGAAATGCGAAATTAATACACAAAACCTTACATTTGGTAATTGGTATAGATAGTCATAAGATTAAGATAATGTTTTAATATAAACCTTTTGTATTTAAAGCTTTAGCAGTATGTGTATTCAATGGGAGTTTAACCCATAAGCTGCAAGCCCCATAATGGTTTTTCACTAGCGAAATAGTTAAAAATTACTCCACACAAATTTAAAATGTGTTAAAGTTAGACAATAGACCTCTTTGATCACAAAATGTAGCTGAAATTCTGCTAATGTGTGCTGATTTGGCAAATTGTTGGCCAAATTGAAAATGTTGGTTTGAAAATGACTTCAGTGCTTCATACATCACTTCACTATTGACTAGAGACAATGGACCTTCGCAAACAAAACTATACCTTATTTACTGTTGTTCAGCAACTTTTTGCAGGTGAAACCCAATCATTTTAGAAATGTGATTGCGAATTTTCAGCCTGGGCCCAATTTTAAGACTATGTTCTCAGAATTGCGAGTTTATATCTCACGATTCTGACTTCAAAACTTGCAATTGTGAGTCAGAATTGAGTGTTTATTTCTCAGAAGTTATGTCTCGCAATTCTGACTTTATAACTCATAATTGCGAGTTTATATCATATATTTCTGTGGGGAAGAAAGTCAGAAACTTGTAATTGTGAGTTTGTATCATGCAATTCTGACTTAGTTAATCAAAATTAAGTTTATCTCACAATTCTGAGAAAAAATAGAATTGCAAATTTGTGTCACACAATTCTGAGGAGAAAAAAAGTCAGAATTGCAAGATTTAAACTCACAATTGTGAGTTATAAAGTCAGAACTACATGATATAAACTCACAATTCAGACTTTTTGACTTTTTTATTTTTATTCTCTCTAATTTTTGTCTCACAATTATGTCTTTATAACTCATAATTGCGAGTTTATATCACATAATTATGTGGAAAAAAGTCAGAAACTCGCAATTATGAGTTTATATCATGCAATTCTGACTTCATTTATCAGAATTGAGTTTATATGTCACAATGCTGACGTTATAACTCGCAATTGCAAGTTTATATCACAATTCTGACAAAAAAATAGAATAGTAAATTTGTGTCATGCAATTGTGAGAAAATAGTCAGAACTGAGAGATATAAACTCACAATTGTGAGTCATAAGGCCCAATTTTAAGACTATGTTCTCAGAATTACGAGTTTATATCTCACGATTCTCACAAATTGAGTGTTTATTTCTCAGAATTTATGTCTCGCAATTCTGACTTTATAACTCATAATTGCGAGTTTATATCATATATTTCTGTGGGGAAGAAAGTCAGAAACTTGCAATTGTGAGTTTATATCATGCAATTCTGACTTAATCAAAATTAAGTTTATCTCACAATTCTGCCAAAAAAATAGAATAGTAAATTTGTGTCACGCAATTGTGAGCAAATAGTCAGAATTGAGAGATATAAACTCACAATTGTGAGTCATAAGGCCCAATTTTAAGACTATGTTCTCAGAATTGCGAGTTTGTTTCTCCCGATTCTGACTTAAACTTGCAGTTGTGGGTCACAATTGAGAGTTTATTTCTCAGAATTTTTGTCTCACAATTCTGACTTTATAAGTTGTAATTGCAAGTTTATATCACGCAGTTATGTGAAAAAAGTCAGAAACTTGCAATTGCGAGTTTATATTATGCAAACTTCATTTATCATAATTAAGTTTATATTTCAAAATTCTGACTTTAAAACTAAAAAAAAAATAGAATTGCAAATGTGTGTCACAATTCTGAGAAAAAAAAAAAATCAGAATTGCACGATGTAAGCTCGCAATTGTGAGTTATAAAGTCAGAATTGCCAAGATAAAAAGTCACCATTACCTTTTTTTTTATTTATTTCATTTAATGGTTAAAACAGCCTTCCATACACCCCAAATAATAAGAAACGATACCAGAAAAAATCCAGTTTTTTAAATAGGAATTCATGTGATCTCAAGTTTCGTGTGAGGGGATAAATTATTTCCCCACATATTTTTCGCATTGCGTTCAAGTTAGACAACAAACCTTATTTACCCACAAAAAAATAAAAAATAACAGAGATAATACAGAGAACTATTCTTTTTTTTCACTAACTTGTGTTGATGCTGTTGAAAAACAAATCAAGTGACACTTCAGTAAACCCACAAACATTATCACACAACTTGTCGGAGCAAATTTACTGTCCACATTCTCCTACACTTGACTTAAATTATGATCAAAAAGCTCTTTATTCTTTGCTACAGTCCTGTTCACAAGTTAAAACAAAGATGTCTGGCAGAAATCATAAGTTCCTTGGACCCGAAACAAAGGTAATTGTCCAAACTGCGGACAAATACTCTGTAACCTGTCCGGTAACTTTACATCCCATGCCAGGTTTCATCTTCCCTCTTGACCCGAGCTTAAACAAAGCTCATTAGCATTACATCCGCATTGCCTATACATAAACAACAGAAATGACTACAAATAAACTGACTGTAAATGAGTTTATACCAATATAACGTTTGGATTCACTTCTGAGGTATTGGGGCAGTTATGTTTGGGGATTTCATAGGCAGGAGTCCGAGAGGGAGTGAAGAATTGACTGATGAAAAAGAATGAAACGGATTCAAATGCTAAAGCCTTTTTTGTGGTCCGTGCGTCCTGCTGTGAAAGTAAAAGTCGTTCTCGAGGCTTGTTTACCTCGGAGCTGAGGCAATCCTGGAAACATTCACACCGCTGAGAGACTTTTGGGTCTGAAAGCTCTTGACCTTAGATACCCAGCCTGTTTCTGAATACGGTTTTGCAAGACTTTAAATGGAATTTATTTTATTTGAAGCCTGAGTTGAAGTTAACGTAGAGAAAATAAATGACACTTATTTTCATTGCAGACAAGACATACACAAACCACTTGGCCAGTTTTTGTATATATATATATATATATATATATATATATATATATATTTTTTTATATTAACTTTGTATGTTTAAAGAATGGTTGTATAAAAGCAATTGTATACCTACAGCTGAAATTAAAAACTTAAATTTTCCAAAAAAACATTTCATTGTCTGTTATCATGAACAATGACAGTTAAAATACCACAGTTTGGATAAAAGGGTCTTCTTAATGAATAGATAATTAGAAAAATACATACAGTAAATAAAATCATATATAATACACTATATAATAATTACCAATCTAAGTTTATTTCTCAATAGGTTGCGTTTACATTCTATTAAAACCCATTTATGCCACTGAATAAATAAAAGTTTACATTTCACAGTTTTATTTTATTTTTTTTCTCAGAATTGTGTGATATAAACTTCTAACTTTTTTCATGCAAATCTACCTTTTTTCTCGCAGTTGCAAATTTATATCTTGCGATTCTGACTTATTTTATTGCAGTTATGACTTTTTTCTTGCAAACTTTTTCTTGCATCTCACAATTCAAACTATTTTTTTCTCAGAATTATGTGTATAAACTTCTGACTTTTTCATACGATTCTGCCTCTTTTCTTATAATTACAAATTTATATCTTCTGATTCTGGCTTATATTTTTGCATTTTTTTTTACGCGAGTTTACATCTCACAATTCAAACTATTCTTTTCTCAGAATTGCGAGATATAAACTTCAGATTTTTTTTTTTTTTTCACATAATTCTGCCTTTTTCTTGCAATCGCAAATTTAAATCTTGCAATTCTGACTTATTTTATTGCAATTCTGAACTTTTCATAGGATTCTGCCTTTTTTCTCGTAATTGAGAATTTATGTCTTGCGATTCTGACTTTTTTTCACGCAATTGCGAGTTTACATTTCACAATTCTATTCTTTTCTCAGAATTGCGAGATATAAACTTCTGACTTTTTTCACATGATTCTGCCTTTTTATTGCAATCACAAATTTAAATATTGCAATTCTGACTTATTTTATTACAATTCTGACTTTTTTTCTCGCAATTGCGTGTTTGCATCTCAGAATTCTATTTTATTTATTTATTTATTTTTTTTTTCAGAATTGCATGAAATAAACTTCTGACTTTTAAGGATTTAGACTTATTTTCTTGCATTGTTTTTACGCAATTGTGACTTTACATATCACAATTCTTTTTTTTTTTCACAGAATTGCTATAAACTTCTAACTTGCGATTCTAAATCTTGTGTTATTGCAATTCTGACTTTTTTTCTTGCAATTTATTGTCACAGCTCACAATTCTAGCTATTTCAGAATTCTCAGAATTGTGTTATATAAACTTCTGACTTTTTTCATGTGATTCTGCCTTTTTATTGCACTTATAAATTTATATCTTGCGATTCTGACTTATTTTCTCAGAATTTTGAGATATTGCAAGTTATAAAATCCAATCCTGAAAAGAGAGCCTAGTTTCTTTCAATTACAAATTTATATCTTGCAAGTCTGACTTTACAAATTTACAATTACATGCTATGAAGTCAAAATTATGAGATATAATCTCACAATTAAGAGAACAAAGTCACAAAAAACTCTTAGAACAGGCTTCCATATCTTAATAATCTGACTAATAGCTCAACTGGAAAGAAAACCCTTCATATAAACACTTAATTCAGAAAGAAATACCCAAATCCAATTAAAATAACTGGTACAGATGTGATAAACGAAGAGAACTGCATGTAAATCCAAGATGAGCAGTCTTTGCTCCATGCTTTCACCCAAATTTGAGGCTAGTATGTTTGGAAACGTGTAACATTGACACTCTCTGCTCAGAATACATGTGACACGCATGTAAACAAAGATTTCGATCGTATCGTGGTGTTTAAGTTACATATAAACAGTATGTTTGGAGTCTGCGATCGAATTGAATTGAACTTGGATTAACAACAATCTGGGCTTGTAAACATGGTCATTGTTCGCTGTTAATTCTAGTTAATGCTAACATTGTTCGCAGGGCCCATCTGTTGTTAACACGAATGCATCTTCATGTCCGCTTTATTTATATTTGGTGAGGATGTGGACACGGCATTGAGCCCAGGCAGATTAAACTATTGTTCCCCTCAACAATTTAACAATGATTAAAGCCAGTATACACAATTAGCCATTGGGAAAGTCAGTCCAAGCCTGATTGCCTCATTTTGCAATACCAAAACCCCTTACTGGAACAGCTTTGTCGCATTTTCTATAGGCAGTGTGGGGTAATAGTTGATTGCATGTAATCTGGATTACGTAATCAAATTCAAGTACTTGTAGTTAGATTAGATTAGATTTTAAAATGTTCATAATCATACTACGGTTACCTTCTTGTTTATTACATATTATTCATATATTAAAAACAAGTTGTACTAAAAATATATACATGTAATTAAGCTGAAATATTTCAGGTTCAGCACTTTTTCTACTCTCAAATGTAAATTTGTCAACATGAAAGCCAAAATTTGTATTTTTCTTGTTTCTGTTGAAGAACAATGTGTTTATCTATCATTTAAAGCCAAAGGTAGACATAAATAATAATATATTATCAACTTTGTATGCACATTTTAATCAAATTTGTATGCTTGCAATATAGTTAGTTGATTATTTATTGGTATTAAGTTAAAATATGGTATTAAATTTATTTTTTCTTGTTTCTATTGAAGAACAAGATGTTTATCTGTCATTAAAGCCAAAGATATACATAAATAATAATATATTATCAACTTTGTATGCAAATTTGAATCAAATGTGTATGCTTGCAATATACTTAGTTGATTATTTATTGGTATTAAGTTAAAATATGGTATTAAATTATTTTTTTCTTGTTTCTATTGAATAACAAGATGTTTATCTGTCATTAAAGCCAAAGGTAGACATAAATAATAATATATTATTAACTTTTTCTGCTAATTTTAATCAAATGTGTATGCTTGCAATATAGTTAGTTGATTATTTATTGGTATTAAGTTAAAATATGCTATTAAATGAACATTTTCTTGTTTCTGTTGAAGATCAAAATGTTTATCTGTCATTAAAGCCAAATGTAGACACAAATAATAATATATTATCAACTTTGTATGCAAATTTTAATCAAATTTGTATGCTTGCAATATAGTTAGTAGATTATTTATTGGTATTAAGTAAAAATATGGTATTACATTTCATTTTTCTTGTTTCTATTGAAGAGCAAAATGTTTATCTGTCATTAAAGCCAAAGGTAGACATAAATAGTAATATATTATCAACTTTGTATGCAAATTTTAATCAAATGTGTATGCTTGCAATATAGTTAGTTGATTATTTATTGGTATTAAGTTAAAATATGGTATTAAATTTATTTTTCTTGTTTCTATTGAAGAACAAGATGTTTATCTGTCATTAAAGCCAAAGATAGACATAAATAATAGTATATTATCAACTTTGTATGCAAATTTTAATCAAATGTGTATGCTTGCAATATAGTTAGTTGATTATTTATTGGTATTAAGTTAAAATATGGTATTAAATTTATTTTTTCTTGTTTCTATTGAAGAACAAGATGTTTATCTGTCATTAAAGCCTAAGGTAGACATAAATTTAAAAAAGTATATATATATATGTTCAACTTTGTATGCAACTTTTAATTAAATTTTGTATGCTTGCAATATAGTTAGTTGATTATGTATTGGTATTAAGTTAGTATAGTATTAAATTTAATTGTTCTTGTTTCTGTTGAAGAACAAGATGTTTATCTGTCATTAAAGCCAAAGGTAGACATAAATAATAATATATTAACAACTTTGTATGCAAATTTTAATCAAATTTGTATGCTTGCAATATACTTAGTTGATTATTTATTGGTATTAAGTTAAAATATGGTATTAAATTTATTTTTTTCTTGTTTCCATTGAAGATCAAGATGTTTATCTGTCATTAAAGCCAAATGTAGACACAAATAATAATATATGATCAACTTTGTATGCAAATTTGAATCAAATGTGTATGCTTGCAATATACTTAGTTGATTATTTATTGGTATTAAGTTAAAATATGGTATTAAAATTATTTTTTCTTGTTTCTATTGAAGAACAAGATGTTTATCTGTCATTAAAGCCAAAGGTAGACATAAATAATAGTATATTATCAACTTTGTATGCAAATTTTAATCAAATGTATATGCTTGCAATATAGTTAGTTGATTATTTATTGGTATTAAGTTAAAATATGGTATTAAATTTATTTTTTCTTGTTTCTATTGAAGAACAAGATGTTTATCTGTCATTAAAGCCTAAGGTAGACATAAATTTAAAAAAGTATATATATATGTTCAACTTTGTATGCAACTTTTAATCAAATTTGTATGCTTGCAATATAGTTAGTTGATTATTTATTGGTATTAAGTTAAAATATGGTATTAAATTTATTTTTTCTTGTTTCTATTGAAGAACAAGATGTTTATCTGTCATTAAAGCCAAAGGTAGACATAAATAGTAATATATTATCAACTTTGTATGCAAAGTTTAATCAAATTTGTATGCTTGCAATATAGTTAGTTGATTATTTATTGGTATTAAGTTAAAATATGGTATTAAATTTATTTTTTCTTGTTTCTATTGAAGAACAAGATATTTATCTGTCATTAAAGCCTAAGGTAGACATAAATTTAAAAAAGTATATATATATGTTCAACTTTGTATGCAACTTTTAATCAAATTTGTATGCTTGCAATATAGTTAGTTGATTATTTATTGGTATTAAGTTAAAATATGGTATTAAATTTATTTTTTCTTGTTTCTATTGAAGAACAAGATGTTTATCTGTCATTAAAGCCAAAGATATACATAAATAATAATATATTATCAACTTTGTATGCAAATTTGAATCAAATGTGTATGCTTGCAATATACTTAGTTGATTATTTATTGGTATCAAGTTAAAATATGGTATTAAATTTATTTTTTCTTGTTTCTATTGAAGAACAATATGTTTATCTGTCATTAAAGCCTAAGGTAGACATAAATTAAAAAAGTATATATATATGTTCAACTTTGTATGCAACTTTTAATTAAATTTTGTATGCTTGCAATATAGTTAGTTGATTATGTAATGAATGGTAGACATAAAAGTAATATATTATCAACTTTGTATGCAAATTTTAATCAAATTTGTATGCTTGCAATATAGTTAGTTGATTATTTATTGGTATTAAGTTAAAATATGGTATTAAATTATTTTTTTCTTGTTTCTATTGAAGAACAAAATGTTTATCTGTCATTAAAGCCAAAGGTAGACATAAATAGTAATATATTATCAACTTTGTATGCAAATTTTAATCAAATTTGTATGCTTGCAATATAGTTAGTTGATTATTTATTGGAATTAAGTTAAAATATAGTATTACATTTATTTTTTCTTGTTTCTATTGAAGAACAATATGTTTATCTGTCATTAAAGTCAAATGTAGACACAAATAATAATATATGATCAACTTTGTATGCAAATTTGAATCAAATGTGTATGCTTGCAATATACTTAGTTGATTATTTATTGGCATTAAGTTAAAATATGGTATTCAATTATTTTTTCTTGTTTCTATTGAAGAACAAGATGTTTATCTGTCATTAAAGCTAAAGGTAGACATAAAAGTAATATATTATCAACTTTGTATGCAAATTTTAATCAAATTTGTATGCTTGCAATATAGTTAGTTGATTATTTATTGGTATTAAGATAAAATAAATGTTGTGTTCTCAGACTTCAAAAGGTAACAAGTCAGTCAATTTTTATCTGTTCCTTTTCTCAATTAAGAGATAATTTCAAACACTGTGATTTGTTCTTGCTTCACTATAATGCAGTGAAATCTGATATAATGGCAAAAACACAATTAACGAGCAGTGCCTCAGCTTCATTAGTTTTCTAATTAATGGACACTTGTGATAATAGTTAAACAGTTAGATTAACGGTTTATAATGAGCAATCGCTAAGGAACAGTCAGCTGCGTACATGGTGGGGTGTTTATTTAATTTAACAGGCTAATTAATGATCCCTTTTGATATGATCTTTTTTTTTTTTGATATCTCAAACACAAACACATACAATTTAATTAATCGCCTTAATTAAACTACCTGCTTGCGCAAAGCCTAACCTTTGGGCTGGTCCTTAATAGGGATGTGCGAAAAATATTTCAAGGTAAGCTCACTATTAATGTAGTTAAAAACCTCTTTTAAATAAAAAGACAGATACTAATAAAATTAGTAATTCTAAAGAATATAAAACATAGCAATAGTGATATATAATAAACTAGTATGTAAAAATAATGTACAATTTGTTTAACATTCTTCTATGTTTTTTCTTTTCAACCTTCAATTGACTAGATTCTGCTTTCCCAGCTTTTGCTTTCAAGCGTTTGCCAGCAAAAAATGATCATATCATCCCCTAATCAGCAGGCATTAGTTAGATATGCCACAGCGAGGATGTATCCAGCTAATTTCCGCTTCAGAAGACATGGTACCATTTGGAAAACTCTGAGCAAAACCGCTAATCATCAGATGAGAAAGAGCCAGAATCCTCAGAGCCTCGACAGTCCGACCGAAGCCTCCCAGATGGTCCTGGGAGTTAATGTTAATCTAATCAACAAACAATTAAGCCTCAAAGGCTTGCATGTCAACTCCATTTACAGCTGCTGAGATTCTCGCCCGTTCACAGAATGGCGTAACATCAATTAAAGCTATTCAACAGTTACAAGTAAAAAAACACAGTGGATGAACATGTAAGTATTGAGGTACTACAAAGATACTTTTTTTGATTGCATCCTCAGTAACAGTCATTCATTAATGTAGAATGCTAATTAGTGATGTTAGAAATGCACATATTGGATAATAAAATTTGGCCATACATGTTATCTCACAGAAACATCCCTATTTAAACTAGAATGTGCCCAGTTAAATTAATTAAAGCCATGTAGAACTAAAAAAAAACAATAAAATACAATACTGACAGAGCTACAAAGCTCTGATTTCTCAAGTAAATGCTATTTTATGGAGATAAAAAAGAGTAATTTGGAGCTTTTGTGAATCCACAGCTTTTAGTTGTGTTGTTGTCAAAATTATTCAAAAATACATAAATAAAACTAAACCAAGTTAAGCCAAGTATGAAAAACAAGTTATTAAATGTTGACGAAAACTGCAAAACAAAATCTTTTAAGCCTCCATAACCACATTTTTTAAACATGTAGTTCTGAATGTATTCAGAATCATATTTAGCTGTTTAGCGAGTCTTCTGTATACAGATGAGCTTCGCTTTGGCTCTGGAAGTTTACGGTTAATGAGAGTAGGGAACGGGACTCTGAATTACCATAATGAATTCAGACGTGAAGAGCAATGCCAACATTCCTGTTTCGTTAGAATCTTGATCAGAAATCGAATGATGCGATGGAGCCAAGACTAAACTTGGCTGGACAGTATCAGTGCCACATATTAGCTAATTAGCTAACATGATGGGAATAAACATGCTGAGATGTCTAAGCGAAGTCTCGTAATACTTAATTAGTATGCTACTATATTAATGCTAAACTTGGAAGCACCTATTTCTGCTAGATATGAAATCAGGAAAGTTGTAACACTGTCAAATTGAAATCGAGAAACGGTAATTAAGCAAGATTATCATTGATAAGTGATAAATACTGACTAGAATACAACACATTTTAAAGCTCCAGTCATACAATGGTTAACTGAACTTGTACCCCTGCTAACCAGATTAGCCAGAAGGAATTGTATGCTGGCAAATGCTGGTGTGGTGCTTATGGTGGACCAATGTTGTAAAGTTTGGTGAGACTTGAGTGACTAGTTTTTTGGTGATGCTGGCTGACTAAGGAAGTTGCATTTCCCAAAAGTATTGTTAACCAACTATGGTTGCAAGTTCAGTCATTCTGTAGCAACTTAGTTCAACAATTATGTGTTTTTTGAAACCAGTGTTCCAACAAATATTCATCAACATCATTGTTAATAGGTAGAAGTGTAGTTTAGTATGATTTCATTGTATATCTGTACTTGAAGAGAATGAAAGTGCCGTTTCTGAAGAGTTTGCGTTGTGCGAATGTTCTCTAGAAACTGCAGCTAAATCAGTCTGAAAATAAAGCAAAAATAGCGGAGAACGAAATAGCAAAAAAAGTCATCAGATGCCACGTTTATGTATTTTCAGCAATAAACTGATATTGTTTTGATCTTGGATTGATATTAGAAGTTTATAGAAGAATATTGAAATGATATTAGCAGAAGTGATTAATCATGCTATTCTCAGCAATCAGGTAACTGTTGCTAGTTAATTTCTGGAAGTTAAGCAGCGAGTTACATTGTTGTATGAGAAATGCACTCCTGGTAGATTCTTACTTTTATAAGTTGTATAACCACAATATGTAAACATTGTTCATCATAGTAGTGCAAAAATATCTCGGTAACCTTTTTCTGTGTAAAGTTATATCCAGTTTTACAACAAAATTTGCTGCTTAACTACCAAAGATCACAAACCGATATTAGAAGTTGGTAGAATATCAAACCGATATTGTAAACGTAAAAAAGTAAATTGGTAAAAATTATCTGCGTGAACTTGAAATAACATGGTTTGAACAATGGATGTACGAAGTTACTACGGCTTTGAGAATCAGCTGTGACTGTTTAATTGTAGTTAAGCTAAGATCTCAAACCGATATTAGAAGATGGTAGAATATCGGGCCAAAATGAGTAGATGTAAATATAAAAAAATAAATTGGTAAAAATTATCTGCGTGAACTTGAAATAACGTTGTTTGAACAATGGATGTACGAAGTTACTACGGCTTTGAGAATCAGCTCTGACTGTTTAATTGTAGCTAAGCTAAGATCTCGAACTGATATTATAAGTTGGTAGAATATCGGGCCAAAATGAGTAGATGTAAATATAAAAAAATAAATTGGTAAAAATTATCTGCGTGAACTTTAAATAACGTTGTTTGAACAATGGATGTACGAAGTTACTACGGCTTTGAGAATCAGCTCTGACTGTTTAATTGTAGCTAAGCTAAGATCTCGAACCGATATTATAAGTTGGTAGAATATCGGGCCAAAATTAGTAGACTTAAAAGTAAAAAGTAAATTGGTAAAAATTATCTGCGTGAACATGAAATAACATGGTTTGAACAATGGATGTACGAAGTTACTACGGCTTTGAGAATCAGCTGTGACTGTTTAATTGTAGCTAAGCTAAGATCTCGAACCGATATTAGAAGATAAATATCGGGCCAAAATGAGTAGATGTAAAAGTAAAAAGTATATTAGTAAATTAGTAAAAAGTAACTGCATGAACTTGAAATAACGTGATTTGAACAATGGATGTACGAAGTTACTACAGTTTCGAGAATCAGCTCTGGCTGTTTAATTGTAGTTAAGCTAATATCTCAAACCAATATTAGAAGATGGTAGAATATCGGGCCAAAATTAGTAGACGAAAAATGTAAAAAGTAAATTGGTAAAAGTGATCTGCGTGAACTTGAAATTATTGTAGTTAAGCAGCAGCTTTGGTAGCTGCTTACCAAATATCTCAAACCAATATTAGTAATTGCGGCAGAGCAAGTACCGAGACTTGCTACTGCCAATACATCCACAACATGCTGCTGTAAGCTTGTAAGAAACACTGCTGCTGCACATATAACATATATAATTAAGCCTCATATAGCATATATGAATGAATCACCTCATAGCAGATCTATACAGGTGGAGCTGGGGAAGGTGGAGGGTTTCTGAAGCGTGCTGCAAACTGCTACATCTAGCACTAGTCATATGTTTGAATGTTAAGCAGTGAGCTCATTGGCTACTGATACAGGAGAGAACCAATCTGCTCTGCCATATGATTATGATGTCATGTTGTCAGATTGAGTTAGACCCATCGGACTGCATTCTAAAGTTTCATGCCAGAACTCTGTATTTAAGCAACTTTGTTATTGTAAGATAAACACACTCTGGTCGATGTGTTGTATAACCATAAGATGTAAAATATGCACATTAATGTGATTGTAGTGTGAAAAAAAAAATATATATATTGATAACCTTTTATGTGTACAGTGTTTGCAACTTTATTGCCATGCCAAGATAGTAATAACAACCATAAAACATCTGTACAATTATGAGAACAAATGTCAGCTCAAATAATACACACAATTTACCAGACAAATAATAAAAATGCTTGCAAATCCTGCCTCACTAGAACTTCGTTTTTTTCTGTTTGTAAAGAAAACAGGCTACAATTTGGAATTATTTTTGATTGATTTATGTGTATATGCCTCAAATGTACAATTTGTATGGAGTCCAGAATAATTTGGAGCCCATTTAAAAAATTACATTTAAAGGTTTCCCAACTCTTTAGTGAAGTCTGAGACTTATGGACCGACTGACCCTGTTCTAAAAGCGATAACATATCGAGCGATAATATCTCACCTCTAATTTGTTTTTTACACCAGCACTGGACTGAGCATGTGTTTATTTATTCTACAGCAAATTAGGATGGTATGTGGGACTCTGATTATTTTCTGGCATTTTCATCATTATTAGGAAAGCCACACAGTGAGGACTCTTGGGAAATGGAGTCGGGCACCAGAGTAGTGTGTGTTAAATATAATGGCTTTTGCCCTCAGGCTGCGGCCCACAAGAGACTGCCAAAGGAGCCAGCTAATGGCAGTAGCATTAAACCAGACCATATCTGGCTTCTGCAAACAGGCACGTGTATTACGCTCTGAGCCGATCAACGCCATACTGCCCTGAGGCTTTTCAAAGTATTTTAAATATACTGCACGTGTAATATATGTTAAAAAGGACCCAGAAGGTTTCTTTAATGATGAATCTAACTTCTTGCCCCGTATCATAAGTTGGGGAGAGAAATCAAAAATAATTGTTGATAAAATCAATTACATTTAATTAAATACAATTTGATTTCTTTAATGAATTAGTACATTAATAAATTAATAAATGAACTTAGAATGTATTATATCATATTTAATCATTTATTTCACTTCGATTTGACGAGCTATCTGGAATGACAGAGTCGTAACGAAAACTAACCATTCATCAGAATGCAAAATGAGTTTCTTTGACTAAAGGCATCTGGTGCCAGACGTCTATCCAGATGTTCATTAATGCGTGCTCTGCTCTGTTGCGATGGCTAAGAACTACCTGCTTTATTGTTGCAGAAATGCCACTGTTGACTCAGTAGAGATGTGATTTACACACAGTGAATATGGGACTAAAAAAGCAATGGCTTTTTGCTTGCAGCAGCATCTTGAGAACCTGTCAAAACCTTCGGAGCAGCAGGTGAGGTAGCGGTGCTGTGTGCCTGAAATGATGTACAGTCACAGAGGAAATCTGTAAAAATGGGAGGTATTGTTAGAAAATGTGGTGACCGAAAGCTCTTTGCAAGACTTGCAGACTTCTTCGCTCTGATGCTGTCTGCTTTCAACTCGTAATAGCGTGGTAATGCGCTGGCTGGAAGCTCAAAGGGGAATGATTCGCTTGCCTTGAGAGCAGCTGCCACAGAAATTGGGTGACGGTAAAGGGGGGGCATGTAGCTCAGGGCCAGGGAAACAAGAACTAAAGTACTTCCAATAGGGAAACTGATCTTCTGTGGGCTTGTGAGATTATAGTTTTGGACACAAAGTTGACCAGTCATTATTTAGAAGACATGGAATTGATTTTATTTACTTATTTATAGAGTGCTGCAAGGATGATTTCTTTTTGTAGGCTGAAAACTATTAGCATTTTAGCACTTTTGGTTCCTTCGTCTTGAAGTTACTGGGTGTTTTGAAGGGTTTTTGGAGTCTGTGGTAAAACACAGGTTCAAGATAGTTTCACATTATACTCAACCACATAGAATCCATCAGAAATACCCATTTGATTTATTTATTTTTTTTTTAAAACCTTTTACTTGTCTAAATGCAGTGCTGGTCCTCCCTGTACGCAAAGTTCACCAGTTGCATGGGACCTCCAAAACAGGGCTGTTTTTATTTTATTTATTTTTCATATTTTAGCTTCCAACCAAGTGTGCCAAACACATCCTAAAAAGTAAAACCAAAACATTTTAATCGCCATCTGGTTGCTGGCTGGAGAATAGATTATAAAACCCACCCTCTCCATGTAAACGAATGGGACGTTAGCCAACTAAAAAATCAAATTACAGTTCAAATACATTTTTCCCAGAGATGGTTTCCATGATTTTAGGTAGTTATTACCTATTAAGGTCCAAATAAATCTGCTATGCAGACTCTGGCTCCAAATGAATCACTGCTGTGCAGATTCAGGCTCCAAATGAATCAATACTGTGCAGAGACTTGGGCTCCAAATGAATCACTACTGTACATACTCTGGCTAAAAAAAATGATCACTGCTGCACAGACTCAGGCTTTAAACGAATCACTGCTGTGCAGACTCAGGCTTCAAAGAATCACTACTGCACAGACTCGGAGCCCAAATGAATAACCACTGTGCATATTTAGGCCCCAAATGAAACACTACTGCACATATTTAGGGTTTAAATAAATTGCTACTGCACAGACTCTGGCAACAAATTAATCACAACTGTGCAGATCCGGGCTCCAAACGAATAATTAACGCACAGACTCATGCTCCAAATGAATCACTAATGTGCAGACGTGGGCTCCAAACAAATCATTGTTGTGCAGACTTAGAGTCAAAATGAATCACTGCTATACAGACTCAGGCAACAAATGAATCACAACTGTGCAGACTCTGGCTTCAAATGAATCACCACTGTGCAGATTTAGGGTCCAAATGAATCACTGCTAAGGCAGACTCGGGGTCCAAATTACTCCCTACTGCACAGACTCTGACTCCAGATGAATCACAACTGCACAGACTCGGTCTCCAAACAAATCACTGCTGTGCAGATCCGAGCTCCCAACGAATCATTACCGCACAGACTCATGCTCCAAATGAATCACTAATGCGCAGACCTGGGCTCCAAACAAATCACTGTTGTGCAGACTTAGAGTCCAAATGAATCACTGCTATATAGACTCAGGCACCAACTCTGGTTCAAAACTCTGGTTCAAAATGCACAGACTCGGGGTCCCAATGAATCAATACTGTGCAGATTCTGCAAGACTCTAGCTCCAAACAAATCACTGCTGTGCAGATTCGGGCTCCAAATGAATCACTACCGCACAGACTCATGCTCCAAATAAATCACTAATGCTCAAACCAGGGCTCCAACAAATCACTACTGTGCAGACTCTGGCTCCAAACGAACCACTGTTGTACAGACCTGGGCTCCAAATTAATCATTACTGTGCAGACTCGGGCTCCAAATGAATCACTGCACAGACTCAGGATCCAAACAAATCACTTCTGCACAGACTCTGGGTCCAAATGAACCACTACTGTGCAGACATAGGGTCCAGGTGAATCACTTCTGGGCAGAATTAGTCTTCAACTGATGTCATTTTCAACTGATGTAATATTCACTGGCCATGATAGTATGTTTTGGCTTCACTTTTGTATAAGGAAAGAAGGTGTGAACACGTCGTCCATCTTTGTTTTTTGTGTGCCAATTTTGTATGAATTTTGTGATTCATACATTTAAAAAAAAAAAAAAAAAGTCCACCTCTATCTACAGCCCTAAATCTTCACAGATCATGCAGCTGAGATCATACAAATTTTTACAAATTAGCCACCAATTCCCGGAAAACGTAAAATTGTTGCAAACTGTCAATCCTTATATCCAGTAATCGAAAACAACTGGTAATGTCATGGAATAGTCATGGAAATTCCTTGGTCAATAGGTGTGGAAGCTCTGCATATGTGATGTGTCACAAGCCTTCAGTAAACATTAAGTAGTTTACACACCCGGACCTGACAGAAGTATTTTGACTTGCGGTTTAGTGAGTAAGTCAAGGACCGCTCTGGGTTGAATTTCCAAAAACATCAGAGCCAGAGTTGACCAGGGAAGAAATCGCATGATTCATCTTAGAATTAAAGATTGCGTCACAATGGCTTTGAAACTTAAGTAGCACTTAAAGGCTGTCCTCATTTTTGGGAAAATGCAATTTGTAAGCTTGCACGAAGAAAACACTCTTTGGTCCAGTTCGCACAGAACACATTTTTATTTGTAGGGCAGCGGAACATAAAGCATTTTATTTATCCATTTACTTTTTTTTTTTTTTTTTAACCGTTTAAGTTCTTCCAACTTGAACTTTTACGTTTTTTAAACACTGTTTCTTGTGCAAGATGCTGCAAAAGTTGTTAGTGCAACTGTCAAACATGTCCGTCTAGAGATTATTTAGAACAATCTAAAAAACAATTTTTGCAATTTACTGTACTACTATGTAATTGTTTTTTGCACTACTTTGTGTGCTACTTTTATTATTTGTAAACGTGCTAAACAAAGGTCTTTGACTCTAGTGCCCACAAGCTTCAACAAAGTTCAACTTAAAAAAAAAAAAAAACGAACCGATTTATTTTTTTTTTATTTTTTTTTATGCAAAATGCAACGACCCTTAGGAGCTAAAAGGGATGTTTACACAAAAAAGGTGGAATTTTCAACTAAAAATTAAAAACTTTTTTTCTTTAAATGTATTTTAGCCATTCATTTACAAGAGAACGGTGTTTTGGGGGCCTAAAATGCTAACATTTGAAAATGGGTTTCAAAGTGTACATTTTAGAAACTCATATAGTTATCATCTTTGTGTAAACAACAAAAATATAGATTTGTGAAAACAGTAACAGGTGCAGGCACATAGTGTTTCATTACAAAGTGACTTGAATAGCATGAATACAATGCTTTTTGTCAATTTTTATGGACTTTTCTGTTTTTAGTACATCATTGTTGAGTAAACATACCTTAAAATTCTCCAGGGAAGCATGGCCCTGGCCAATTCAGTCATTAGACTGATTCAAACCAAGTTATTAAAGTATAAAACTCATTTGTTTGTGAATTAGACAACACTGGTTGCTCGTTAGGTTGTTGCGTGCAACATCAATAGATTCAATCATAAAATACAATAGTTCTATTTTTTTGACTAAATAAAGACTTGCATATAGTAAAATCAGCAATATCTTCCTACATAAATTCTAAAATACATTAAAATAAGCGGAAAAAAAACACTTTTTTTATGTTAACAGTTTAAGTTCTTCCAACTTGAACTTGAACGTTTTTCGAAAGCTGTTTCATGTGCAAGATGCTGCAAAAGTTTGGTGCAAATGTCAAACATGTCCGTCTAGAGCAATATTAAGATTATTTAGATTTTTTGCAGTTTACTGTGCTACTTTTTGAACTAGTTACTTTTGAACTACTTTGTGCGCTACTTTTTATTGTTTGTAAATGTGCTAAACAAAGGTCTTTGACTGTAGTGCCCACAATCTGCAATAAAGTTCAACTAAAAAAAAAAAAAAAAAACATTTTGAAAACTTGAATTTGCTCTTTTTTAATTTCTTTTTTAATGCAAAATGCATCGCCCCTTAGGAACTAAAGGTGCATTTATGTGAAAAATTTAAAACTTTTTTTTAATGCATTTTAGCCATTCATTTACAAGAGAACGGCATTTTGGAGCCCTACAAATGCTAACGTTTGTAAATGGGTTTCAAAATGTACATTTTTGAAACTGATATAGTTATCGTCTTTGTGAAAACAACAAAAATGTAGATTTGTGAAAACAGTAACAGGCACAGGCACATAGTGTTTCATTACAAAGTGACTTGAATGAATAAAAGTGACTTGAATAGCATGAATAATACAGTGTTTTTAGTCAATTTTCATAGATAAAGGGAACAACATTGTTGTCTGTACGCGAAACTTTTCAAAAAGTAATAGTAAAACTTTCTCTGCTTTTAGTACATAATTGTTGTGTAAACGTATTTTAAAATTGTCCAAGGAAGCCTGTTTGAACAGTTATTCAAAAAGAACTGGGTTTTAAAAGTATAAAACTCATTAGTTTGTGAATCAGACAACACTGGTTGCTGGTTAGGTTGTTGCGTGCAACCAACATCTAAAGATTCAATTCTAATTTGTGAAATTTGATTTGTGAAAACAGTAACGGGTGCAGGCACATAGTGTTTCATTACAAAGTGACTTGAATAGTATGAGTACAATGCTTTTAGTCAATTTTTATGGATCAGGGAACATTTTGACAACATTGTTGTCTGTACGCAAAACTTTTAAAAAAGTAAAAGTAAAACGTTAAACGACCAAGTAAACGTACCTTAAAATTCTCCAGGGAAGCATGGCCCTGGCCAATTCAGTCATTAGACTGATTCAAACCAAGTTCTAAAATTCTAAAACTCATTTGTTTGTGAATTAGACAACACTGGTTGCTTGTTAGGTTGTTGCGTGCAACCAACATCTATAGATTCAATCATACAATACAATAAAGTTCTATTTTTTTGACTAAATAAAGATTTATATATAGTAAAATCAGCAATATCTTCCTACATAAATTCTAAAACACATTAAAATAAGCGGCCATTGAATCAGGGCTATGAGTGGATGTATTGAAACAGACAGTTTAAACACTCAGTAAGAAGTCATTCTCTGTTCCCAGTCCTGTTGTTTATCTGCACTCTCTCATCACATGAGCAGATGTCATGGTCGACAGAGTTCTGCCATGCTCGTGCCGTTGATGTAAATATAAATGTGCTTTGTTAAACTGATGAGTGCCTACATATGTCACAACTAATGCGCTCCGTAATTGTGTAAACGCACTAATCAGTTATGGCTTTTAACAATCCCTTCAGGTTTCAAACTCTGACAATAAAAGTCAAAGTGAGTTGAGGCCATTAGGAGATGAAGACGCTTCAGATTTTTTAAACAGACGGCAACCCGAAATGCGTTCGCAGAAAACATTTGTACGTATTTCACACTGGTCTTCCAAAAACCTCTTTCAATGCATGTAGCAGACAAAATCAGCTGTTGAGATAAAAACCGTGTTTATTTTCAAAAATCTAACCGATTTGGAGAAACACCCAGATATATAACCAAAATAATCCTAGAAGGCCACAAACTCCATTTCTACACAAATGAAGCGTCGCCCTGTGCCGCTGACATGCCCCCAAAGCTGGAAGAGATTATTCTCCTGTAGTTTCCAGCCTCTGATTGCCAAAGCATCAGCTCTTTTTTTTTTCGATGGCATACGCCCTGATGCTCCGCACATGGGGGCGATTAGGCAGTTAGAGACTCTCGCTCGGGCAGATCCACTCCAAAGCAACCATTAACCCGCGTGGCCAGCGATATGCCGCCCGTCTCCATCTTCCAGACATGTGGGAACAGTCAGCAGGCTCAGAAACCAGCGCTGCAAAATATGCATCCCTGGAATGACAATACTAGAGTGCGGTCGCACCGCTGGACTTTCAACTGCAGCTTCTCAGGCAGATCTTAGTAAACAGCCTGCTGTCAAGGGGGAGTTGTTATTCACTGAAAATCTTGCTCACTGTAGCTTTCCAATAAAATGTGGTGCTATTAGATGCTTCGCTTCTGGTTTGATGTAAATAATGTGAAATGTCACAGCTTCTTGCACATTCTTGACTAAAACGGACATAAATGGACCACTTTTTTTGTGTTCCATTGCAGTTTTGTTTAGTCTATTAAGAGGTTCAAATATTAAGGTACAATTTCTTACTAAATACTATTACTTCACAGCTAGATTAAATTACATACATATAGTCACTATTGAATCTGCTATAATAAACTTTATAATAATTGTAATTATATACACTGCAATAAACACAATTTGTTGAGTCAACTTAAAATCATTTGTTACCCTGCTGCCTTAAAAATTTAAGTTCAGTCAATTCAAATTAGTTAATTCATGTTGAAATGTTAAGTTGTACTAAGTGACAACTTAGATATTCGAGTGGACTAAACTAAAAATTGTTTGTTAAACTTAACAGCTGTGTTTTTTACTCAGCTGCCTTAAAATTTTAAGTTGAATCAACTCAAATATCTAAGTTGTCACTTAATAAAATGTAGCATTTCAAGTTGACTAAACTTTTTTCGAGTTGTATGAAATTAAAATTTTAAGGCAGCCAGGTAACAAATTGTTTTAAGTTGACTCAACAATTGTTGAGTCAATTTGAATAAATTATAAAAAAAAATAGATTTGAATAAATTATAAAAATGTAATATTAAATGAAAAAAAAAAAAAAAAAAAAATATATATATATATATATAATATTTTAAATTTGATTTATACAGTATACAATTAAATATTTTAAATAAAATATTTTTATTACACCAAAACCACTTAATGCACAAACATAGTTTTTATTAATATTTTTAAACTGGTTTTATTCTTAGATTGTATTATGTTTTATAAAATTTTAAAATTTAAAATTTAAAATAATTTTTGTTCTTTTGAATTTTCTATACGTCAAAGAATCCTAAAACAAATCTTCACAAAAATAATAAGAAGCAACTATATCAATATTAAACACTTTTCAGCATTGATGAGAATACAAAATTTCAACATATTTGTTGAGAATGATTTCTGAAGGATTATGTGACACTGAAAATTCAGCTGAAAAAAATCGGTTTTACTATATATTCACATATTAAACAGCTATTTAAAATTATGGTAATATTTAACAATATTATTATTCTACTGTGATCAAATAAATGCAGCCTTAGGAAGCAGCCTTAGTAGGAAATACTTTTTAAAAGCATTAAAAAATGTTTAACATTTGAACAAAAGTATGTAGACAAAGTAAATGGGACTTTGTCAGTATCTACATCAAGAACAGTGAATGAGCACTAATGCAATATATATGTGAACATAATCATGGCTTTATGGTTATAGTAAGTGCACAATATATACTTTCATGGATGGCTCTCATCATATAATTTTTTGTTATGTCTAAAATTTCTGCTGCAATTTCTCAGTTTTTTTTTTTTTTTTTAACGTCAGGGGTTTTCCACATTCTTTCATTCTAGATGTTTTGTGCTTGTGTCAGTGATATCTGTGGAGAGCAATGTAAACACCAGTCACTTCACACTTTTCATTGGAATAAGAAACAGCTGCTGGTGCGCTCAGCAGGGGGTACGGCTCTCCACTTCTGATTCTTTAACTTTACAATGTGTAAAACCATGTGAAAGGCAAGAAAGGGCAGACAACTTGGCTCTAAGTTGGTAAAAGGGCCCAATGTTTAGGGAACACCAAGGTCAGTTCTTTGGAGAAAAGAAACACATTTTGACTTCTTTTAAAAATCGTATGAATATGTTCGTTTCATGTTACCAAGAGAGTATAGAAGCTTTTTTCCACCACCATTATAATTATATATACTCAGAACTTAGAATTGTAAAGTCAGAATTACAAGAAATAAATTCACAATTCTAAGTTTAAATGTTATGATTTTGAGATACTGCGTGATATAAACTCAGAATATAAATAAAAATAAACTCTGAATTGCAAGATGTAAACTGAGAGTTGCGATAAAGAGTGGCAAGATGTAAACTGAGAATTGCGAGAAAAACAAAGAATTGCAATGTAAAGTCAGAATTATGAGATAATTAGAATTGCGACAAATAAACTCAAAATTGTTATATTTAAACTCAGAATTGTGAGAAATAAGCGGAGAATTGTGCCATATAAGCTCAGAATTGTGAGAAATAAACTCAGAATTGTGAGATGTAAACTCAGAATTACAAGAAATAAACAGAATTGTCAGTTTAAATCTCACAATTCTGAGATATAAACTGAAAATTGTGAGATGTAAACTCAGAATAAAGATGTAAAGTCAGAATTATGAGATATAAATCAGAATAGCAACAAATTTAAGATTTAAATGGATAATTGTGAAATAACCTCAGAATTGCAGCAAATAAACTCAGAATTGCTATTTGTACACTCAAAATAGTGAGAAATAGACTGAAAATGTCTAGATGAAAAGTCAGAATTGCAAAAAATAAACTCTAAATTTCTATTTGTAAACTCAAAAATGTGAGAAATAAACTGAAAATTGCGAGATGTAAAGTCAGAATTGCAAGAAATAAACAGAATTCAGAGATGAAAAGTCAGAATTACAAGAAATAAAATCACAATTCTTAGTTTAAATCTCACAGTTCGGAGATACGCTGAAGATGTATACTCCTAATTGCAAGAAAAACTGAGAATTTTGTGATATAAGCTCATAATTGTGAGATGTAAACTCAGAACTGCGAGATATAAAGTCAGAATTGTGACAAATAAACTCAGAATTGCAAGATATAAACTCAGAATTGCGAGAAAAACTGAGAATTGAGTGATATAAGCTCAGAACTGCAAGTTGTAAAGAATTTGTAAAAAATATGTGAGAAGTAAACTGAAAATTGTAAGATGTAATCTCAGAATAAAGGTGTTAAGTCAGAACTATGAGATATAAACCAGAATAGCAAATAAATATTAAGATTTAAACTGACAATTGTGAAATGTAAAGTCAGAATTGCTATATGTAAACAGATTTGCAAGAAATAAACTGAGAACTGCAAGATGTAAAGTGCAAGAAATAAACAATTATCAGTTTGAATCTCACAATTCTGAGATATAAACGGAAAATTGTGAGATGTAAACAGTATGTAAAGTCAGAACTACGAGATATAAATCAGAATAGCAACAAATTTAAGATTTAAACTGATAATTGCAAAATGTAAAGTCAGAATTGCAAGAAATAACCTCAGAATTGCTATATGTAAACAGAATTGCGAGAAATAAACAGAAAATTACAAAATATAATCTCAGAATTGCAAGAAATAAACTGAGAACTGCAAGATGTAAAGTCAGAATTGTGGCAAATAAACACAGAATTGCTATTTATAAACTCAAAACTGTGAGAAATAAACTAAAAAAATGAGCGATGTAAAGTCAGAATTCCAAAAAAAAAAAATTCACAATTCTTAGTTTAAATCTCACAATTCTGAGATACGGTGAGATATAAACTCAGAATAGCAATAAAAGTAATCTCGGAATTGCAAGATGTAAACTGAGAATTGTTATTTGTAAACTCAAAATTTCAGGAAGCACACTGAGATGTAAAGTCAGAATTGTGAGAAATAAACTCAGAATTGATGCAAACTCAGTTGCGAGAAAAACTGAGAACTGAATGATATAAGCTCAAAATTGTGAGATGTAAACTCAGAACTGTGAGATGTAAAGTCAGAATTGTGAGAAATAAACTCAGAATTGCAAGATGTAAACTCATAATTACGAGAAAAACTGAGAATTTACAGATATAAGCTCAGAACTGAGAGTTGTAAAGTCAGAATTGTAAGAAATAAACTCAGAATTGCAAGATGTAAACTCATAATTGCGAGAAAAACTGGGAATTGACCAATATAAGCTCTGAATTGTGAGATGTAAACTCAGAACTGTGAGATGTAAAGCCAGAATTATGAGAAATAAACTCTGAATTGCAAGATGTAAACTCCTAATTGTGAGAAAAGCTGAAAATTGTGCGAAAAATTGTGAGATGTAAAGTCAGAATTGTAAGAAATAAACTCAGAATTGCAAGATGTAAACTCAGTTGTGAGGAAAACTGAGAATTGAGTGATATAAACTCAGAACTGCAAGTTGTAGAGTCAGAATTGTAAGAAATAAACTCAGAATTGCAAGATTTAAACTCAGTTGTGAGAAAAAAGGAGAATTGAGCGATATAAATTTAGAACTGCACGTTGTAAAGTCAGAACTGTGAGAAATAAACTCAGAATTGCAAGATGTAAACTCAATTGCGAAAAAAAACGGAAAATTTACTGATATAAGCTCAGAACTGCGAGTTGTAAAGTCAGAATTGTGAGAAATAAACTCAGATTTGCCAGATGTAAACTCAATTGTCTCTAAAACTAGAATTGTGAGATAAAATGTCGCAATTATTTAAACACTGTCCATCGATGAAATTAATTCACTTTGCAGTTAATAACAACCAGAAACACCCGGTGATACCTCAGCTGTCCACATCTGTGAAAGTTTACATCAATGTGTGATTTCACAATTTGATCAATTAAATCTCAGCCATCCAAGCTGTGGTTTTGTATTTGTTTGGCACTTTCATAACTGCTGGAATCAGAGGCCAAACTTACAAGGACTGAACAGAAAGCAGTACATGATAAACAGCTTTCCGAACGCCAGGATACACAACTCTTGGAGATTAAACACAGGAAAATATCAATTCCAATCAAATAACTTACAGCTCTGTCTTATAGACAGGCTGAAAAATACAAACACACATGCTTTGGGTGTTCATAATAAATCCTCATATGGGTATAATTTTTTGTGGCAGATCTGGCTTGATGAAAACGATGACACATTCAGAGTTTTGCGCAAGACTTTGTTTCAATGATTAACACATATTATGTCCATCAACAAGCATTAAATTCATTATACGACTTGGAAGTGTTTATAACAAAAAAACGAATAGCGAAAATGCAAAATCATACCCATCACTATCATTCAAACACGCTATTAGAGGTTTCTTTAAAGTACATGTTATATATTTCCTGTCATCGTAACTCATATTCTTTTCCTTGGAGGTTTTTGCTGTGCCATTAATATTATAATGCCAAAATCAAAGCACAAGCCTGTTGTCTCATTGACTAACAGATATTTATGTCCATCAAGAACCATTTTATTTATTATATGGCATGGAAATGTGGTTGTCACTGACAGGCTTGTGGTCTGGGAGGTTGTGGTTGAAAGGAAAACCAGTATACGGATGTCAGTTTGTTTAGCAAGTTTCCAATATACTGTAGCTGAATTATGATCTTCGGACTTGAGTTTACAGTATAGGAGAGAATGGTTCACTTCGATTGATGGTGCTTCACAAAGATGCAGACTGACTTATATTGCCTCATAGGTCTGTTTTTTTTATTTTTATTTATGGGTCATTGACGTATAAGGATTTTCAACAGGCCAATTTTAAAATCTATTGTAATTGTTCAAACATTAAGAATGTTGCGTACACATAAATTAATATTAAAATTTTTAATTAAATTATTTTAGTGGGTTTTTTTTTCATCTAGATGAATTGGTCGTAGCATTAAAAATGTCATGTGGTGCGACCATTATTTATATAAAAATTATGCTTAACATTTTTTTAGATGTTCTCAGTAACTGAAGTGTTTAGAAACAAAGTATTTGCATTTCTTTTGAGTTTTTGTAATTAATGATCTTATATTTTTGTTCTACAATTTCAGAGTTGCCTTCTTAAATGTAGTTAGCAGAATTATCTTTCCTGTCAATTGTATTAAACTGATACAAATGTTTTAAAAATACCATTCACTTAAGCATACTGTAACAGTGATCCATATTTCAACCACAGAAATTAGATATTTTATTTTTAATTTAATACAGGTATTGTAATTGGTCGCACCATATGACGTGTGGTCACTCCAAATGACACAAAGACCTTATATCATTAAAAATCTATTTAAATAGACGTGTAAAAAGTGCAGCACATGGCATTAACTGCTGGCATTTTTTTAGCCCCATTTATTTCTGAACTTTGCCCAATCTAGGTTGCTCAATTGGTCCATTGCTGGGAGTTTGATTAACAGGCATTCAGACCAATCATAACACTGAATCCGTAATTTTTGTCTGACAAACAAACCAGACAGGAGAGTAGATTATTGTTGGTGGACTTAAACTTAAAAAATGATGTGTATTGATGTATTTTTAATGGTTGAAATGAGATACAGTTTCAGTCATGTTTATTTTGTGCTATAACTAGTAAAGAGATGATCGGTTCATGCGCCGCTTGAACTGAGACGCTGCAGCAATCTGTCAGTACATATTACAGAGCAACAAAATAGTATTTGTTATTTGAATTTATTCATTGTTTTGCTGAGGTCTTACCACATGATATCCAAATTTGGTAACTACATACCAGCTGTTAAAAAGGTCAATTTTTCCAAATTTAAAAGAGAGTTACAAATCTACTTGATGCTTCCATGGGTCCTTGGCAAATTGGTATATGATGCAATTTCCTCTCTTTGAATGGATTTCAACATAAAAGTCCCAAAATGGTAGTTTCTTGATGGTCGCACCACATGATATTTCATAAAATTAAAGTAATCAGACAAAGTTTGTTTTTATGTTACAATGGAAATATACATAGGTTAATGACGTGACGCCTACATTTTTTCCATACATGCATTTTTTCCATTACAAATTGGGTTAAATTTATAAAAAAGGATGCCATATTTAAGAAGTACCTGTCCCACATATGTACCAACTTTAACTTTAAAAAAAAAAACATGAGTTATTTATAATTTTTCTGTTATTCAAAGTGTCAAAACGTCATGTGGTGCAACTGTCTGGCCATAACTTTTAGTAAAATTATTATTATTATTATTTATTTATTTATTCATTCATTTTTTGCATTAGTTGGCATGTTTTCCAAAGTATTTTATAATCCTGTATGAAATTGCAAAGCATGTGCATTTATATTTCTATCATAATATTCAAACAAACTTTGTCCAATAATCTCAATTTTATGAAATATCATGTGGTGCAACCATCAAGAAACTACCATTTTGGGAGTTTTATATTGAAATTCATTCAAAGATAGGACTTTTCATCATATGCCAATTTGCCAGGACCCATAGATGCATCAAGCAGGTTTGTAACTCTCTTTCAAATATGGAAAAAAAAAAAAAAAAACTTTTTAATGGCCTTTTTAAAGTACTAAATTTGTGGTATAACCTCAAAACAACAAAGAAAATTAAGTAATTTCTACAAGTATTTATTTTCATTATAAATTTCATAGTGACCTTTCATGGGAAGCTATCTTGTTTTATTTAGGTGGCCAGTTCTGTGCTTGTAAATTTTGACTGAATTTTAAATATCATGTGGTGCGACCACTGCAGAATGTTTTCCATTACAGATATATGTCCCAGATTGGCAGTTTTTATACTTTTATATTAATGAATTAATATAAAATAATGAATTTAATGAATGTTTCATATACATAAAATACTTCATTTGGAATAGATTTTGTTGATACAGTTTGTTTAATCTTTGTACAATATGAGAAAAAATGCAAAAAATAAAAAAATAAATAAAATAATAATAATAATTTAGTGCATGCATTTTTAGTTTGGTAATTATGCATTTATTAGTAATTTATTATAAATTCATGAATAACTATTTTAATTTATTTTACCAGATTCCACTGCCAGTGAAAGTAAAATAAACACTCGCCATAGGCAGCATGTTTATTCTGACCCTGCAGTCAAACACAAAATCCAGATGTAATTTTCTAATGTAAGAAAGATGTTTATGATTTCATCTCAGAACCTGAGCCAGCAACCTTCCACTACTTTAAATTGATCCATCCAAAGACACGTCCCCCTTAGTTACTATTGCTACATCTGACAAACTATGGCGCTTTTATGCCACACATCATGTCCTCATGCAGTAAAAAATACATCACAGGCAGAAAAGAAGACACAGCAGGTTATTGAACAAAGACTCAAAGATCAAATTTTGGCATTTTTTCAGAAATTCAACAGATTATGTTTTGTGTCTCTTTAATGCGTCCTGACAGATTGCTGTAGCACCTCAGCTCAAGCGGCATATGAACCCATCATCTCTTACTAGTTATAGCACAAAATAAACATGAATGAACATCAGAAGGTATCTAATTTTAACTGTGAAAAGATGGTTGGTTGGTCAGATCGCCTGTTAATCAAACTCCCGGCAAAGGGTCAATTGAGCCGCCAAGATTGGACAAAGTTTAGGAATAATTGGTTCTAAAAAAGTGACTGCAATTAATGCCACGTGCTGCACTTTTCACACGTTTCTTTAAATAGATTTTTAATGATATAAGGCATTTGTGTCATTTGGAGTGACCACTCATCGTGGTGCGACCAATAATAGCAATAACTGTATTAAATTAAAAATAAGTTATCTAATTTATGTGGCTGAAATATGAACCACTGCTACAGTATGCTTAAGTGAATGGTATTTTTAAAACAATTTTATCAGTTTTATGCATTTTACAGAAAAATAAGTCTGCTAACTTCATTTAAAAAGGCATGAAATTATAGAACAAAAATGAGAGATCATTATTTACAAAAACTCAAAACAAATTCTTTCTAAACACTTTAGCTACTGAGAACATCTAAATAAAAATGAATTCATGAAATGAGTTAATCTTAATATAAATCATGGTTGCACCACATGACATTTTTTTAAGGCTATGGCTGATTAATCTAGATGAAAAAACACCAAAATCACTTAATTTAAAATGTTATTATGTATGTTATTTATTATGTACACAACATTCAATGTTTGAACAACTACAAAATATATTACTATTTTTTGTATTTTAAAATGTGCCTGTTGAAAATCCTTATACATCAATGAGCCACATACAAATGCTTTGCAATTTTTTACAAAATTACAAAACACTTCGGAAATCATGCCAAATAGTGCAGAAATGTATTCTGAAACATTTAGGGTAATTTAAAATATGTTTTCAAAGCAAAAGTTATGGCCGGAGGGTCGCACCACATGACATTTTGACACTTTGAATAATAGAAAAATTACAAATAACTAATGTTTTTTTGAAAAAGTCAAATTGAGTACATACATGGGAGAGGTACTTCATATATATGGCATCTTTTTAATACATTTTAACCAATTTTTATCTAAAAAAAACACAATTGGACAGAAAATTTAGGCGTCATGTCATTGACCCTTTTATTAAAGTCCTCAAAGCCAAAAGTGGCTGAAGAATCATTAATATATTCCACCATGCAGCTGCTTTTTCTGGCCATATAGAGGAACATCATATACATGCTAGTAAAGAACCTCCACATTAGCATTTTTAATTAAGGTTGGTGATTAATTGTCATGGGAGTTGCCCACTGCGGGCAAGCGATTTTCACGCCTGTGCGGTTCCCAGTTTGATCGCTAAGATGATTTGACTTGTGTTGTGGGAGATTATACAGTATGGCACATTTGAAAAACGCTCCAGACATTTTCCTATTTTAGGATCATAGATGTGGGTGAAGGGTGACAGATTGGAGGGATCTGGTGCTGGATTGTATATACAAATTTAACCGAAGGCCTCGCACACGGAGCCTGTCAAATATAACCCAGTACCAAATGTAAGCAATGTTTCTTTTTTCACATTTTCTTCGGTAATGGCAGTCAAGAATGGAGGCTTTTGAGCCATTGTGTGTTTTTCCTTCAAACCTGAGTGATACCTTGACAATGAGCGTTTTCGAAGCTTTTTAGAGGGCCGCTGCGGGCAGTTCCATTGCCTAAAGGCTTCGCATTAACAATTAATCTTCCTTGGAAAAAAGGTGTTAAGAAGTCACAGCTGCTGCAATGGTCCCTTACTCTATTTACTTTGGCAAACAGATCTTTTTTTTTATGCGCCTCGCTAATTAATTTTAGATCGAATGCATTGGTTATGCATAATTTATGCTCTGAGCCCATGGCTACTGGTGTTGTACAAATATACAAATTCCATACTAAATTACGAACCACTACGAGAGTGTGCACCTTTGGCTGGCTTTGAAAGCGAGAGTGGTTTTTTGTGTTTTCCAGTTGCGTCAATCTAAAGTAAACAAACACAGCCAAGCCTCGCTTCTAGATGGATCATTACATTTCACGTGAGCGTTTTTCTGTGCACAAAAGCATGTTGAAGAAATGCAGGGATGTATGTAAACAGTACAGTGAAATGGCAGTTGTTCTATCACAATTTACTCACCATGCTTCAAACCAAACCTTTATGACTTACTTTCATTCATGAATGTTAATAAAACTTCCGTAAATGTCCTAATTGAGTTATAACCTAAACCTGGTTTAACCTACTGTAAGCTCAGTAGTCACAAGAAATAAAATCACAATTATAAGATTGTAAGGTATTAAGTCGCAATTGCAATATGATACGATGCGATATACTTTATTGTCTCCTTATGGGATTTTTTTTTTTTTTTATTGGGCTTAGTCTATTTTCCATATACAAATCGCATATAAATAGCTAAATCGCATATATCGCTCTTAAAACGTACCATATAGACGAACACGACTATTGAGCAAATAGTTGCTTCTTAACCCATTAACAAATAAAACATAATAATAACCAGCAATATTAAACATTGAGAATATATTATGAGAAATAGTCATAACTGTGAGATATAAATCATAGTAAAAAGAAATAAAGTCGCAATTGTGAGATAAAGTTGCATTTTTTGACAAAGGCATAATTGTGACATATATAGTTGTAGTCCAAAGAAATAAAATCATAATTATGAGTCGCAATTTTGATAGTCACAATTGCAAAATATAGTCACATTATGATATATAAACCCTAACTTGTGAGATATCAAGTCACAATTATGAGAAACAGCCATAACTGTGAAAAAAGTTACAATTGTGTGATTTAAAAAAAATAAATAACAATTTTATTAGTCATAATTAAATCTTAAAAAGTTGCATTGCAATATATAAACCCACAATTCTAACACATAAAGTCATAATTATTGAAAAATAAACATAATTGCGAGATATAAAGTCACATTATGATATATAAACCCCTAAATGCAAGATACCAAGTTGCAATTCTGAGTCATAATTATTATAATAAAAAATGTGAGATATAAGGTTGTAGTTACAAGAAATAGTAGTATTTATGAGATAAAGTCACATTTTTTAATAGTCATAATGTTAAGGTATAAAGTTATACTGCAATATATATATATATATATATATATATATATATATATATTCACAATTTTGTCATATAAATTCGTAATTATGAGTCATAGTAAATAGTAATTTTGATAAAAGCATAATTGTGACAAAGTTGTAGTCACAAGAAACAAAATCGCAGTTATGAGTCACAATTTTGATTGCAAGATATAGTCACATTATGATATATAAAGCCCTAATTGTGAAATATTAAGTCACAATTATGAGGAAAAAGTCATAACTGCAAGAAAGGTCACAATTGTGAGATATAAAACCATAATTACAAGAAATAGTCACATTTGAGATCACAATTTTAAGTCATAAAGTCAAATTCCAATATGTAAACCCATAACTGTGACACATAAAGCTGTAATTTTGAGAAATAATCATAATTGCAAGATATAAAGTCACTTTATGATTTATAAACCCTAAAATATGTGAGATATTAAGTTGCAATTATGAAAAAGTCATAATTATTATAATATAAAGTCACAATTGTGAGGTAACATTTCATAGTTACAATAAATAAAGTCACAATTGTGAGATAAAGTCACAGTTTTGATAAAGGCATAATTGTGACATGAAAAGTGTAGTCACAAGTAATAAAATCACAGTTATGAGATTGGTATGATATCAAATTATGATATATAAACCCCCAATTGTGAGCTATCAAGTCGCAATTATGAGAAATACTGTAGTCATAACTGTGAGAAAAGTCATAATTATGAGGTATGAAGTGGTAGTTACAAGAAATAAAATCAAAATTATGCGAGTTGCAATTTTGATAGTCACAATTGCAAGATATAGTCACATTATGATATATAAACTCCAAATTGTGAGATAATAAGTTTTTATGTAAAATATGAGATATGGTCATAAGAACAAGAAATGTCACAGTTGTGAGATAGAAATTCATAGTTACAAGAAATAAAGTCACACAATTTTGATAAAAGCTTAATTGTAAGATATGAAGTCATAGTCACAAGAAATAAAATCACAATTATGAGATGAGAGTTGCAATTTTTGATTTCGTCATATTATAATACATAAACTCCAAAGTGTAAGATATCATGCTGCAATTATAAGAAATGGTCATAACTGCGAGAAAAGTCACAGTTGTAAGATATAAAGTCGTAGTTACAAGAAATAGTCACAATTTTAATAGTCATCATTATAGATATAGTCATATTGCAATATGAAAACCAATAATTGTAACATAAAAAGCTGTAATTATGAGAAATAATCATAATTGAGAGATATAAAGTCACATTATGACATATAAACCCCAGAAATGTGAGATATCAAGTTGTGATTCAAGTCATATTTATTAAAATATAAAGTCACAGTTGTGAGATAAAAAGTCATAGTTAGAAGAAATACAGTTGCCATAATGAGACAAAGTTGCAATTTTGACAAGGCATAAATGTGACATAAAAAGCTGCAGTCACAAGAAATAAAATCAAAATTATGCAATTTTCATAGTCACTATTGCAAGATATAATCACATTATGATATATAAACCCCTAATTTTAAGAAATCAAGTCACAATTATGAGATATTATAGTCATACCTGCGAGTGAAGTCACAATTGTGAGATAAAGTTGCAATTTTGATAAAGGCATAAGTGTGGCAAAGTTGTAGTCACAAAAAAAAAAATCACAATTTTGATAGTTAGAAGTCGCAATTATGACAATTAGTCATAACTGTGAGAAAAGTAACAACTGTGAGATATAAGGTCGTAATCACAATTATGAGTTACATTTTTGATAATTCCCCCCAATTTGATAAACCTCAATTGTGAGATATCAAGTCACAATTATGAGAAACTGCGAGAAAAGTAAAAATTGTGAGATAGAAAGCCATAGTCACCCAAAATAGTCACATTTATGAGATAAAGTAGCAATTTTAATAGTCATAATTGCAACATATAAAGTCACATGATGATATATAAACCCTCAATTATGGAATATCAAGTCACAATTATGAGATATAGTCAGAACTGTGAGAAAAGCCATAATTGTGAAACATAAAGCCGTAGTCATAAGTAATAGTGACATTTATGAGATATTCACAATTTTAATAGTCATAACTACAAGATCCAACGAATAAAGTCGTAATTATGAGAAATAGTCATAACTGCGAGAAAAGTCACAATTGTGAGATATAAAGCCATAGTCATAATAAATAAACTCACGATTATGAGAAATATTTGCAATTTGGGTTGTAATTGCCAGATATAAAGTCACAATATGATATATAAACCCCCAATTGTGAGAAATAGTCATAAATGTAAGAAAAAAAAAAACTAAATTGTAAAATATAAAGCTGTAGTCACAAGAAATAGTGAAATGTATGAGATATTTGTAATGTTAATAGTCATAACTACAAGATACAAAGTCACATTGCAATATATAAATCCAAAATTCCAAAGTATGAAGTCGTAATTATGAGAAATAATCATAACTGCGAGGAAAATTTGCAATTTTGGTTGTAATTGCAAGATATAAAGTTGCACTGCAATTATAAACAATTATAAACGACAATTGTAAGATATACAATCACAATTATGAGAAATAGTCATGAGTGTCACATTGTGGAATATAAAGTCACAGTCACAAAAAGTTGTCACAATTATGAAACAGTCGCAAATTTGATAAATCATAAACGTATTTTAAAAATTGTAAGATATGATGTCACAATTATGAGAAAGTTATAACTGCAAGTTATACATCATAGTCACAGTCAATATAAGATTCAATTATAAAAAAGTTAATTTTGTTAAATCATTAACATGTAATTAGACATTTATAACATAAAAAGTCAGTTATGAGAAAGTTATAATTATGAGATATAAAGTCACAACTGTGAGAGTCACAATCACATTCACAACAAAAATTAAACTATGAGTTAAAGTTACAATAATGACAATTTAAGTTATGTAATGACTTGATCTTTAATGAAAGCCAATATCAATGTAAGTGATAATGGCAGAATTTAAATTTTTATGTTAACTATTCTGTTAAATATCTGAACTGGTAAACTAAAGGTCATGGGTTCAAACTCCAGGGAGGGTGACCCCTGAACTGTAGAGTTGTCGAGTTCCCCCGACTACCACTGCGCCCTTGAGCAAGTCACTTAACCTCACGTTGCTCTAGGGGATTGTCTTTATTGTAAGAGAACTGTATTATACTCTGGGGGGGAAAAAACAGCATCTGCTAAATTATGAAAAACCAATAGATTTGAGATTAGATATTTAATTGTCATCCAGCTGATAAGTTTGATTACAAAAGACAAAAGGTGTTGTGCTGCGTTCAAAAAAATCAAGCTATTGAAAGTGACAGTATGAAGATCAACACATATATTATTTATTCAGAAACCAGAGAGACTAGAACATGAGCATGTATGCCATATCCATCGCAGGTCAGGTTTCTCAGGTCCTTTGTCAATATGAACGCAATAAACGCATGCTTTAGCAAAGTCTTTGTCGTTGATAGACCTTTAAACCTTCTGACCTCCCGTTTCAAAAGACAAGCTAGCTGCGGATTTGCTGAACTTGTGATGTGGCTTACAGAAAACCCAAAGAACATATTCAACATCCGCTCCAGACCTGGTTTTATTTTCTGTTGATTTGTAGTGAGTGTTCCAAAGAGCCGTTTTATGGATTTATGGCCCAGCAGAGAAAACAGCGGGTAAAGGAACCATTTTATTGAGGAATTAAAATATGGTTTCTTGGATGATTATTCTATGGTTACCAAGAAAAGCACAAAACAACACTCAAATACCAACCACCAAGTCTGCGTGAAGCAATTAGAGTTTCTCTTTTTTTTTCATATCCATGCTACACAAGATCATTTTGGACACACTACATTTTGGACATACAAATGTGCTTGTTTATTCAAAACTCAACATCAATTGCCATGGATGCCAGTCACTAAAGTGTTTTAATTGTTTGCATGCTGCTAGTTGTTCTGGCTCAATGCGTTCTATGTGGTGTTATGGTTTTCTTGATGTTTTAGCGTCTTGCTAGCAGCTGCTAGCTTGTTCTGGGTGTCCGCTCTCTTTGTAGTGCCAATGTTTTATGAGTGTTTTAGCATGTTTCTAGCAGTTTCTAGCTTGTTCTGAGTAGTAAATGGCTTTCTATGCAGTTCTAAGATTTTTGGAGTGTTTTTAGCATGTTGCTACCACATGCTAACTTGTTCAGGGTGGTTGTCAGGGCATTATATGTTTTCTGAGTGTTTTTAACATGTTGCTATTTTGTTAGCTTATTTTGTGTTGTTGTAAAGGTTTTGATGGTGCACTTAAGTGTTTTTTAGCATATTGGTAGCGGTTGTGCTAGCTTGTTCCTGGTGATGGCAAGGCTTTCTTTGTGGCTTTAAAGTTTCTGAGTGTTTCTAGCATGTAACTAGCAGTTGCTAGCTTATTCTGGGTGGTTGTCATGGCTTTCTCTGCAGCGTTAAGGTTTGCAGAGTGTCTTTAGCATGTTGCTATAGCAGTTGCTAGCTTGTTTTGGGTGGTTGTTGTGGCTTTCCTGTTTTCAGCAGGGATTTCTATGCAGCATTAAGGTTTTTTGAGAGTTTTTAGCATGTTGATAGCATTTGCTAGCTTATTCTGGGTGGATATCAGGGCTTTCTTTGTGGCGTTAAGATTTTGTGTTTTTGGTATGCTGTTAGCTTATTCTGGATGAATGTTACTGCTATATGGCACTAAGGTTTTCTGAGTGCTTTTTGTTGCTAGCAGTTGCTAGCTTGTTCTGAGTGGTTGACGTTTTTTTATGCAGCGTTAAGGATTTCTGAGGGTGTCTCTCAATCAGCTTCCCTGTTGAAAAAAAAAAACAGCATGCTGGTTAGGTAGGTTTTGATGCTGGTTTTTGCTGGTTTAAGCTGGTCCTTTGCTGGTTTATGCTGGTGCAGGACCAGCATAGACCAGAAAAGAACCAGATTAAACCAGCTAAGAACCAGCATAAACCAGCAAAGGAGCAGCTTAAACCAAAGTTGAAGTGTTTTTTTTTTTTCAGCAGGGTTCCTAGCTCCCAAGTTTGTGAATCAGTATATTGTGTACACAAATTTGGTCACTAGTAAGTTCAACCATCTTAAACCAGCCTGACAAGCTAAAACCATCTACTTCCATCTTAAACCAGCTAAGGCCAGCCAACCAGCCTAGGCTGGTTTTAGCATTTTTTTTTGTTTTGTTTTGTTTTGCTAACTTGTTCTGGGTGGATATCATGGCTTTCTTTGTGGAGCTCTGAGTGTTTTTAGCATATTGCTAGTGGTTGTTGTGGCTTTTTTTTTGTATAGCGCTAAGGTTTTCTGAGTGTTTTTCATACGTTGCTAGCCGTTCTGGGTGGATGTCAGAGGTTTCCCGTTTTAAAAAAAAAAAACAAACAAACAAAAAAAAAAACAGTATATGCTGGTTAGGTAGGTTTTGATGCTGGGATGCTGGTTTTAGCTGGTTTAAGCTGGTTCTTAGCTGGTTTATGCTGGTCCTTACCTGGTTTGTTTGTTGTTTTTTTTGTTTTGTTTTGTTTTTTGTTTTTTTGTTTTTCAACAGGGTTCTTGTGGCTGTAAAGCATCTAGCATGTCACTAGCAGTTGCTAGCTTGTTCTGGGTGGTTAATGGCTTTCTACACAGTGCTAGTGTTTTCTAAGTGTTGCTAACAGTTGCTAGCTTGTTCTGGGCGGATGTTAATGCTATGTGGCTCTAAGGTTTTCTGAGTGTTTTTAGTAATATACCATGAAAATAACAGTTATATCTAAATGATATAACAATTAGGCAATCTATCTCATAGTAGCCTGCCAACATTTCATTAACAGAAGTGAAACCTTATTGTAGTCTTCAAATCTGGGTACTGTCTTACGTTTTAAAATCACTTACAGAGTTTGGTTCCATCAGGTTAACATCACAGTCAAGAAAAAAAACAACAACCTTGTCTTATATTCGGGTCAATACGACAATAATTCCACAATCTGCACAACTATAAGGATGAATACTTTAGACCTCAAAATATAGCATTAGTTAGCATATGCTGCTAATGTACTGTCAGCTGTATATAGAGGCTATTTGCGGGTTAATCTCTCTTTTTTTTTTTTTTTTTTTTAAAGTGAGATAAAAATAGAATTTCCCGGATGGAAATAAAGAAAACAAAGACCTCTATGGTTAAATTTTACGGTCGAATAAAACAATATTTTCTCATGGCCCCTTGTTCCTGTAACCTCAGGCTAGGCTACAGCCACAGTTACAATAATAGGAAACGGTGGATATGTGTAAAGTTTGAGAGACATGCATAAACAGACAAAGAGAAAGATGGGCAGAGATACACAAGAAAGAGAGAAAAAAGGTTAAAAATGTGAGAGAGTGCAACATTCCCAAGCTAGCTTGGCTAATTGCAGTGAATTGGAACCAGATGTGGACACAAAGTGACGTGATCTGACCAGACCTTGAAGGTCCTGGTGGTTTGAAAGGAAATAGGGAGAAGATGGAGTTGAGTGCCTTTTAATCTTTCGTTTTTTTCTACACGTTTTGCTTTCACATACTCCCACTTCAGCAAGACATCTAGTTTTTATCTGGCAGAGCTGTGGTTTCATCATAAACCTTTTTATTGAATGATTTGTTGACTTGCCATGAGTATTAAAATCTAGTCATTTACCGACCTTTATGTCATTCTAACCTTAAACCTAGTTTTTTTCTTGAAACATAAAATAACTTCTTATATCACTTGCTCACCAGTGGATCCTCTGTAGTGAATGGGTGCCATCAGAATGAGAGTCCAAACAGCTGATAAAAACATTCCAATAATTCACACCTCTTCAGTCCACCAATTGACGTCTAGTGAAGCACAGTACAAGATAAATGAAATTTTCATTAAGTATGTCAGAGTCCTGTTTGTCTTATATCCATGGCAATTTGACAATAATCACTCTCACGGCTGATTGAACAACAAGCACCATGACAGGTTGTGTGTTGTATAGGGGGAAAAAAGAAAAAAGAAATCAGCTTCCCTTTCAATGTTAATTAATTCTGTCTAAATGACAAAGCAGCTAATTAATTCATAATTGCAACTATCTTTTCAGCAATTTGCCGTCATTGATAATCATGTGCACTCCAAATTAAATGTCCTGCTACTGTCATACATTAAGTTCAGGAGGCCAAGATGCATTTTAACCACAACTGGGCAGTAAAGTCAATTCCTGTGCCAATTAAAATATATAACTGACATATTTTCAAATTGCACACACGTTGGCCCTCACCCGGTTTATTTTTTGTCTTTAATGTCAAATTTAAGCATATTCCGTGCAACAAAAAAAAGAGTGTTTTTATGTCATTGTATGTCATAAGTCATTTGTAAGCGTGGAATATATTGTGACATTTTATGCATTTGGCGTGTAGCTGTGCTTTTCTGCAAGAAACACATGGTTGAAACACACATCGCACAGCCATGAATAGCCCACCATTACCACTGTGACAGGACCACATCCAACAGATGACAAAACCAAGCCAGCCTTCCAACAGCCTTCATATATAATGAGATCAAACGTTGTGCGTTCTTCAAAAGTCTCAGTCTCGGCTTCATTTTTCTGACTCACAGCTGCATGAGGAGAATTGCTTTAAAACGTTGATGAGTTGCAAGATTTCACCTCAGATTTCTGTGAAAAACCTTTTGCCATGTATACAATTTGTATTCTGTACTTCCTGAAGTCAAACCAAGCTAAAAAATAAAAAACAGCTTATGGGGCTATTCAAACAGAACCTGTCTTTACGTCTAAAAAACGCAAGACACAGCCCTCTGGAATGGTTTTTAAAAAAGCACAGCATAGAACGCAAGGGTCTCGAGACACGCTTTTGAGAACTGATGCAATAACGACAATAAGGGGCATTTTCAGTGTATATATATATATATATATATATATAAAGTGACAGAGATATTTCTCTCCAAGTTCCGTTTTTAAAGAAAAATGAATGAATTAATATTTTGACATTAATCACTTACCCCCATGTCTTCAGAACACAATTTAATATTTTGGATGAAAACTGGGAGCTCTGTGGCTAAATAAATAACACTGTCAAGGCCCAGAAAAGTATGAAAGACATTGTCAAAATAGTCCATCTGCCATCAGTGATTTAACCATAATTTTACGAAGCTACGAGAATACTTTTTGTACGCGAAGAAAACAAAAATAACAACTTTATTCAACAATTTGTCTCCTCTGCGTCACCATAGCGCCATTTTGGAGTATCCTATGGACACAAATGCACTAATCAGAATTTAAGTTTTGATATATTCACAGTAGGAAATGTACAAAATATCTTCATGGAATATGATCTTTACTTAATATGCTAATGATTTTTGGCATAAAGGAAAAATCGATCATTTTGATCCATACAATGTTTATTTTTGCTATTGCTACAAATATACCCGTGCTACTTATGACTGTTTTTGTAGTCCAGAGTCATAATTGTCAAATTAGGTTTTATTTAAGTATTTAAAATTTGGAACATAACTTAGTTAGACACGTGACTTTGATTTTATAGCATTATTAGATTTGCAAATATTTCGTAAAGTATTTATTTTGTATAAAATAAAATAATAATAATAATAATACTACAGTAAATTTTCTTTTCAATAAACTTCAAATTATATATTTGTTTTAGATTCCGAAATTTTTTTTATATAAAATGTAAAAAATAATGCAGTACATTTTCTTTGCAATAAACTTAAAATTCAATAACTTTTTTAAATTCCGAAATATTTTGTACAATATTTTTATATAAAATGTAAAAATGTACACAGTACATTTTCTTTGCAATAAACAAAAAATATATAATTGTTTTTTAGATTCCAAATTTTGTTTTTAAAATATTTTGTAAAATATTTATTTTATATAAAATGTAAAAAAAAAAATACATAATAATAATAATAATAATAATAATACATTTTCTGTAATTTTATATTTTCTTACAGTACATTTTTTTTAGATTTCAATTTTAGATACCAAAATATTTTGCAAATTCTTTATTTTATATAAAATAAAAAAGTACATTTTATAATAGTGTATTTCTTTACAACAAACATTTTTTAGATTAATATTATATTATATTATATTATATATAATTATTTAAAAAGTACATAATTCTATAAATTTTAAGATTCAAATTTAAGATTCCAAAATATTTTGTAAAATTTAGGGCTGTCAAATGATTAATCATGATTAATCGCATCCAAAATAAAACTTTACATACTATATGTGTGTTTACTTTGTATATTTATTATGTACATATAAATACACACACATACATGAACATATTAAAACTAAATATTTATATGTATATATATATGTATACCTGTATACAATTTAGATTATAAATAAATATAAAGATTTTGGATATAAATCTAAAATATTTTTCCTTAATATGTACATGCATGTGTGTGTATTTGTATATACATAATAAATATACACAGTACACAAACATATAGTATGTAAACATAAACTTTTATTTTGGATGCGATTAATCGCGATTAATCATTTGACAGCACTAATATATATAAATACATTACATTTTCTTTTTTCTGTATTTTCTTGCAGTACAAAATAACCTTTGTTTTAGATTTCAATTTCAGATACCAAAATATCTTGTAAATTGTTTATTTTATATAAAATTTAAAAATACTTTTCATAATAGTCAATTTTTAACAAAAAAACGTACAATTCTATAATTTTTTTTTAGATTCCAATTTTAGATTCAAAAATGTTTTGTAAAATTGTATTATATATACAATGTTTTAAAAGTAAATTTCATAATAGTGCTTTTTTATTACAACAAACTTAAAATTCTTAAACATTTTTAGATTCCAATTTAAGATTCCAAAATATTTAGTTAAATATTTATTTTATATAAAATGTAAAAGTACTTTTTATAGTTTTTAGATTTTTTTTTTTTTTTTTTTTGTAAATGTTATAATAGTGCTTTTTTTTCCTTGTTTTTACAAAAAGACTAACCTTAGGTTTGTATTTCAAAGTGTTCATGAATGTTCATGAAACCATTTCAGTGTTTTCATGCATTTTCATTTCAGCATTTTCACGACTATGTTCAAAAAGGGATGGTTTTTTTTTTGTTTTTTTTTTCTAAAAGTATATTATTTATCTAATACATACTCCATAAAAGTGTGCTAGAATGTATTTCTTTTTCACAAAGGGCACAGTGTCCCTGCTACAAAAAAAAAAAAAAACCTGATTCATAAGTATTTCTGTGTTAAGCAATAATGAATTTTAAGGTAGCTAAATTTAATTACATGCTAATCGTAACACACTAACACAAACAATATACTAAAGAAGGCTTTATGGTTTACTCTCCACTTTGAAAGAACAAAATCTGTACATAAATGTTAGCATGTAGCATAAGGTTTTCCAACCTGTGGATGCACTGAAGGCTAAGCACTCGAAACTAGGTGAGGGAGGCTCGTACCCTCAAGTTACCTTCAAACCTGACCCTCTTCCAGTGGAAGGTTTTTGGTACAGTTTCCGAGGGAAGCCACAGCCGCTGGCTGCTGTGTGATTTGTGATTAGGGGGAGGTTCAAAGCGGATTTAATCTGGCCTCGGGCCTGTCATTTCATAATTATGTTCTGTCCCGAGGGAGCACCCCCAAAGTGACAAGCGTGCCGCTCGCAGTCTTTTACCAGGCCAAGCCAGACTATTGAGCTTCGCTTTAACTGTGAAGATGGCCTTCTTTTGCGAAAGCCTATTCCCAGAGATCCCGTGACACAGGGAGCAGCCCCACATTTCACACAGGCACCTGTTCTCCAACCTACTTTAATCCTAAAGCTAATAACACACGAGGAAAATCAATGGAAGCCAGTCGAAAAGCGTTCTTAATCCTTTTACCCTTATATAAATGCAAATGGAGTCCCTATACATGTTTTACAAGGCAAATAGTTTGCAAATGAGGTGATTTATTTGGACAGGGAACATTTATGGACAACATTCTTTTTCCGCGACACGGAGAGCAATAAATCTTTGAGGCGCGGAAAACGCTAAGCAGATGTCTGCGGTATCATTGCATTTGTCATTGGATTATATAGATTCTTGTGCGTATCTGTTTTGTCTGGGTTTTAACTGGATTTGAACACATTGATTTGTATAGTGGCGCTTTGCAAGACTAGTATTAGTATTTTTATTTTTTTTTTTCATAAAGAAAATTTAATTTTATTAAGCATATTTAAACTAACTTTATATTATTATAAATGTAATATATAATTTATATTAAATTTAAAATAACATTACATTGTCTTCTTCTTCTTCTTCTTCTTCTTCTTCTTCTTATTTTATAGTTTTGTATCTTATTTGTAACTTTGAAAATTGTGCCATAATACAAATATGCAACTCTTTGTTGCATAAAGACAATGACATTTATTATGCATATTTAAAAATAAATGAACAAGCTAACAAATAATTAATTTAAATTAATTATTAATTGAAAGCATTACTGTGGTGCAGCAAAAAATAATGAAATATTTTTAAATATATATAACATTTTATATGTTTATACATATCTCATAAGTAATATCATTTATGCTGATTTGTCTTTTTTCTTTCTTTTAATCCTAAAATAACATTATAGTACCTAAATATTGTTTTTAATTTAATTTAATTTAATTTAATTTATTTATTTATTTATTTATTTATTTATTTATTTATTTATTTATTTATTTTATTTTATTTTATTTTATTTTATTTTATTTTTATTTTTTTTATTTTTTTGGCCCAAACTTAAATCTAAATCTAACTAAATAAATAAATAAATAAATGAATGAATGAATACATAGATACATACTTACTTACATACATACATATTATTATTATTGTTATTATTTTTATTTTTATAATTTATTTATTTTATTTATTTATTTATTTATTTATTTATTTTTTTTGCATTAAGAGAACAAAGTTTATTAAGCATGTTTAAAAATAAATGATAAATGAATGAATGAATGAATGAATAAATAAATAAATGCTCATTTTTTGTATAAAGAGAATGTCGTTTATTAAGCATATTTAAAAAATGAATGTATGAATAAACAAACAAACAAATAAATGCTAATTTTTGCATAAAGAAAATTAGGTTTATTAAGCATATAAATAAATTAATATATACAAAAAGGATTCATTTTATTTGTGTAAAACTAAATAAATACATAAATACATTTACATTTTCATCAAAATGTTAATTTCATAACTGTGTAGGTAAAAATCTAAAAATCACGGAATAATATTTAAAATGTAAAGAACAATTTGTAAATACTTTTTTTTTAAAATTATAAACACTGTGCCAATTAAAAAAAAAAAAAAAAAAAAACACAAAAAGTAACTTTTATTATAATATTTACTTTTTTCATAAAGAGTGTGTGTGTGTGTGTGTGTGTGTGTGTGTGCGTGCGTGCGTGTTTATTTATTGCTTTTACATTATTGTATGACCATTAAGCGCATTTAGATATGATAACTAAATAAATAATACATAAGTACATGATTTCAAGCTCATGACTATTAGGTATTTCAGACTGATGTGATGAATGCAGCACATATTGGCTTTTTGATTGATTTTAAGCAGAGACTATCACAGTAAGACCTTAATTCAATCCATTTAGGCATTCCTCTTTAAATTAAAACAATCATTCATATTTAACTCTGTCCCTCAAAATCAACAAATGAAATATTGTCTTTGCCTGTTGGATTCCCGGTCCGTCCCCAGTTTCCTTCCCCAAAATATGTTGTTCCCAGCAATGAGAACCACATTGTCCCTTTCTCCCAGTCTCTATTTACATTGACGGAGGCTGTTTTAATTTCTAATTATGCTGTATTATACACCCCGTCAGCGGGGCTTTAAACATAATTTTCCTTGAAAAATCATTACATTTGGCCCTACTGAGGGCCGACGGTAATTGTTACAAACTAGCTTGAGTTCTTTGGAGACAGTATTTCTTTGTGGGACATTTGTTTTTCGTGTCACATTTTAATTAATTACCTCATTTAATCACATTCCTTCTTGAGAACAGTAATCCGCAGACGTTGGTAAAGCAAGGGTCGGCGGGTCACGTATAACACCCGGGAGGATGTCGAATAAGCGGCGTATTACATCATCTGGAGCCCGTGCGCTAATATCAGTCGAGTCAAAGGTGAAATCTGGCTCGCTTATTTTGCCAGTGACATGAAACAGGGGCAACACATGTAAAATCACATGTCACTTTCATCACAGACAAATAACGTCCTTTCAGCGCAACGCGGATCTGACAGAACAGCCGTGCTGCTGATAAAAGCTCTACTGTGGAGATATTAGCCACTCAAAACAGTTTGACTGACAACACAACCAACAGAACAGCTGCTGTAGTGATTTTACCAGTTAAAAAAGGCATCAAAACACCTAAGAGCGCTTATTACAAAATAATAATATGTTAATTACAATTTATCACAATTCCAGTACGTTAATAACAAGTGAATGCAATGTTTGACAAAAGAAACTGCTGTGTACTAAATTAAGTGAAAATCTAAATAAATAATTCTTCACTATGATACTTGCTGTGATACAATACAATGATATATGATACAATATACAATATAATATGATATTTAATATGTTGTGATACAATACAATATGATATTTGATACTATATGATACAATACAATACAATATGACACAATATAATATGATATGATATGATTAAATAAGATACAATGATATATGATACGTTGTGATATGATACACTGCTGATGGAGAGCCAGAGCCTGTCGTGACCGTCGAGCCACGGATATCCACGGAGCTGGAGCTGATCATGACATCAGTCCAGGTGTGTGAGCCGGCCGCAACTCCCTCCCTATTCCGAACACTCCGTCACCCCTGTTTCCACGTCCAGTCCAGAGTGGGCTGTGTTTCCCACATTCTGCCCAGAGATAGTTCTGGTTTCCCTGTCCAGCCCAGAGAGGGCTCCTGTTTCCCCTTTCAGTCCAGAGAATGACTGTGTCCCCAAGGGCAGGCTGAGAGCCCTGAGGGATGCCCACCTGCTCCTGCCAACACCTCAGCCCCTCTGCTCACCCTCAGCCCTCCATCTGTGCAGTGTGCTCGCCACGGGTCTGCCAGTCTCCATCGACGTTACGACTGGAGTATCCCTTGTCTCCCCCTCCAGCCTCAGAGTCCAAGACTCTGTCTTAGCTCATTGACCCTGCGGCTCCACCATGGCACCTAGTTTCCTCCTCTCTGCCGTGGCCTGGCAGTCCACTAGCTCCACCAAGCTCCCCCGTCTCTCCGGCTCCACCTTGTGCTGACATCATCCATCCTATGCCTCGGGACTCCACACCTCCAGCTTCGCCTCATCTCTTCGTCCCTCCGGCTCCATCAGGCTCCTCCATCCCAGGGTCCACCTCGTCTTCTCCATCCCTCTGGCTCTGTCAGGCTTCTCCATCCAGGCTCCACCTCATCTCTCCGTCCCTCTGGCTTCCTCCATCCCATGGTCCACCTCGTCTCTTCATCCCTCTGACTCTGTCAGTCTTCTCCATCCGGGCTCCACCTCATCTCTCCGTCCCTCCGGCTTCCTCCATCCCAGGGTCCACCTCATCTCTCCATCCCTCTGGCTCTGTCAGGCTCCTCCATCCAGGCTCCACCTCGTCTCTCCGGCTCCGTCAGGCTCCTCCATCCCAGGCTCCACCTTGGTTCTCTGTTGCTTTGGCTCCACCGTGGCCTCCCGGATCCACACCTCCATGTCAGTTGCTGGCATCATCGGCTCCATCTGTGTCCTCCAGATCCTCCTTGTCACCCTCAATCTTCGGCTCTCCATCTCCGTCTCGGGCTCCTCCACCTGCTCCGCTGGTGTTGGTCGGCCTCCTGGAGTCGTCATCCCTTTCTCCTCCATGGCTGAGGCCTGGGTCCCACCTGGCTACTCTTGCTCCAAGTCCCTCTTGTCATTTCCTTGGCTCCTCCCTCCCTCTGGTTCGCCCTGGTTCCTCCTGTTTTCTCCTTGGCTCCGCCCTCCATCATCTCCCCCATGGACTCTGTTCTTCGTCCTCCTCCCGGGTGACCGTTCTCCTCTTGAGCCTCCTCCCAATTTTCCACCCATGCCTCCCTCTGTTTTTTTTTTTTTTTTTTTTTTTTTGGCGCAAGGTACCGGCTGGGTGTACATTATCCCGCTTATTACACGGCTGCTTGCAACAAAAGTAAATAATTAGACACCAAAAATGTATCTGCGCACGCAACCAAAAAACCCTAGCAACACCATAGCTACGACCCACAGTGGACTATACTGTGGCGACAACTTCACATTTTCTTAAAAATCTGTAAAAATCTACTGCACTGTGGTTCACACAGCTGTTTTCTTACAAGTGTAAATGTGCAAACATCCGAAATGTTCAGTCGCAGCCAAAGTTGATTGTATTCTACCGTAATGTGTCAAAGTGTAATTTCACACTTATTGTGTTTTTGTCTTTCTGCCAGAGTTTTTCTGGCGAGGACTGAGCTTCAGCTATGGGTTTTGATGGAGGATGTTTAGCTGGACTCTCAGTAGGCTCTAATGCGTGTGGAAAGCATGACTTTAGCTCTTCTTCACTGGTGTCGTGTTTCTCTATCTGCACACGTGATGGCAAAGTAGATTTAACCCCAGTGCCTGCGTGAGGCCATGAAATCAATGTAAATTTACAGAAATCCCAAAGGATCCCAAAGACAGATGAAACAGCCTTATGAGTATGTTAAATGCTATCATTGGATCACACCAGCTGAACTACAGAATGCATCCCATAATCATAATGCTATGAAAGATTTACATTTCAAATGAATACTCTTCTAGATGAACTTTTCCTTCATTAAATAATACTAGAAAAGGTGTCGTCCACAAAAATTGTTTAAAAAAAAAAAAAAAACCTTTCTCAAGGACCAAATGAACATATTCGATTTTTATATTATTGTTATTAAGTTTTAAAATATATCATTACAAAAATAGCACAATATTATTGTTTTTACAGTTTTTTTTTTTAATTATTATTATTATTATTATTATTATTATTAGTAGTAGTAGTATTCATTCATTCATTCATTTATTCATTCATTTAATAATTCAATAATTCATTTATTTTGATAAATGCAGCCTTAATTTATTTGTTTGTTATTTATATATTTGATAACATTATAGTGGTACAAAAAATCAATTTTACAAAAAAAAAAAAATAATAATAATAATAATAAATAAATAAATATAAATATATATATATATATATATATATATATATATATATATATATATATATATATTTTTTTTCACAGTATTATTTATTTATTTATTTATTATTATTATTATTATTATTATTATAAAATTTGTTTTTATGTGCCCTATTTATTTGTTTGTTTGTTGTTTTTTTGTATATATTTGATATATTTGTAACATTAAAAATATAAGTATATGCAAATCTATTATTATTATTATTATTATTATTATGATTAATTTATCTTTTATTATTTATTTATGCAATGCACCCTTGATATATAAGCTGTAGTCATGTGTTAATTAATTAATTAATTAAGTATTTAATGAAGTATTTGTAACATTAAAAATATAAATATATACAAATATATAAAAAAAAACAATAAATTAATTTTATATTTCTATTGTTACAAAAAAAGATTTCCATTATACTGTATATAACTTTATTTTACATTATGTAATTCAATATATTCTAAATATTATTAAATACATATACAAAAAGAGTAAATAAATATCATTATATTTATAATGGTAAAAAAAAAAAAAAAAAAAAATCAACTCATAAATGCTGTTTTAAATATACTCTTAAAAATACTTAAACCTTAAAAATCCACAAACTTAAGGAAATTATCAGATTCATATTGATGTATTGATACAGAATTCAAAATAATTATGTAATAAAGTAAACAAATATTTCACAATAATATTTTTATTTGTATTATTATTATTATTATTATTATTATTATTATTCTTTTATAAAAGCATGCTTGGTAAACATAAGAGATCTCTTTCTGAAACATTTATAAAAACTTCAAACTTTTGGTCACTAGTGCAGTTTTAAATAAATGAACTGCATTCTTGTTCACTGAACAGTGTGAACAGTGGATTCATACGATGTGTTTCTATAATTTTACAAACACATGGTCATATCCCTGATCTTTGCTCTTTTAGTAAAAGTTCAAAGGGTTCTGCAGAGGTTTTAAAGCTTTCTATGTAGCGCACAAACAGGAAACAGCTTTATTCGTCTGTGTTTTACTAGCAGTCATGTAATGCGCATTAAATGCAGTATATTCTTTATGCCACATTCCAAGACGCCAAGATTTGAGGCCCGACTCTACATTTGCCCTCCTCACCCATATGATTTATAGACGTTCTTGGTTAACAGAGATTGATTGAGCATTGTGAGATAACTGCACAATAACGGCAAAAGACACAAAGGCTTCTTTTAGTTGGAATAAAATGCAGAACAAATCTGGCTATTTGGCCCATATGGGTGTATTGCTCAGTGAATGGGGCCGTTGAGCAGGAACCCTGCAGAGATCCACATGAGGAGCAGACGCACCACGTTGTATCCCAGGCGAAGCGTCTGGCCGAGCGGGAAGAGATCCAGTGTTATGGGTCAGAGTTCAGGCTCGGTGATGAATGAGCAAATAAATATGTGTCCTCGTATCACGTCTTGGAGCGCAGCGTTGCGTTTCACATTCCTCAGGAACGGAGCGACTCTCACGCTGAGACTGCACGACCGCTGATGAGACACATGCTCAGCCATCTGACAGGTCAAAGGTCACTGCGCTGACAATTTCTATGAAGTATTGAAAATAATGGACAACGGGATGGACCATGCGGATTTTCATAGTGTTCATTGGAGTCTTGTTAACAATTTACAACCAAGAAATTTGTGGGAAATAGTGGGATTTATTTATAAAACGGATAAATAACCAAATGAATTAGCATGTTTACTTGAAATCACTATTATACGAAAGATTTTATATTAATTTATATAAGATGTATAATATAATATAAATCATGTTTAGCATATATATATATATATATATATATATATACACACACACACACACACACACACACACACATTTATATAGTATTATTATTATTATTATTATTATTATTATTATTATTGGTCATATATTTTGTATCAAAAGGGAGTAATAAATGCAATTACAGTTATATAATAATAGAATATAATAGAATAAAATATAATACGTATTATATTACACTGTTAAATGTAAAATTATAATAATAATAATAATAATAATAATAATAATAATAATTGGTAAGTTGTTTATATTATGTTATACTGTATTATAGCGTATTATAGCATATTACATTATATCATATTATATTGACCTAGTTTTATAATACATATAATTATTATTGGTCATATATTTGTGTAACAAAGAGGAGTGAAATATACAATTACAATTATAAATGTGTATTATTAATTATTAATTAATAAGTATATGTATGTTTTATTCTGTTGTGCCCTTCATTTAATTAATTAATGAATCAATTAATAATTTGTAATAATTAATATATTATATTACATTATTTTAACCTATTTTTTATCATTTATATTATATTAACAATTATTATTGGTAATATATTTGTGTAACATATATATATATATATATATATATATATATATATATATATATATATATATATATATTATTATTATTATTATATGCAATTACAATTATACAATTATGTAATAACATAATAAAACTAATATACAATATAATATCATATATTGTCTATTTCATGCTGTTAAAAACAAATAATAATAATAATAATAATAATAATAATAATAATTGGTCAAATGCGTATATTGCATTTTATGAGAGTTGTTATACATTTATATAGATTGTTATTACACAATTTTAATACAATATCATTTATATTATATTATATTATAATATTGCATTATAGCGTATTATATTAACCTTATATATATATAATTATTATTATTATTATTATTGGACATTTTTTTGGTAACAAAAATGCGTAATTAATACAATTAGATAATTGTACAATATAATATAATATAATATAATAATGTGTCTATTTCATGCTGTTAAGTGTCCTCCATTAAAAATATAATAATAATAATAATAATAATAATAATAGGTACAAATGTGTATATTAATTATATTTTACAATGTTTTTAATACATTATTATTAATAATCATATCATATAATTTAATTTATGTATAGTTTATTATGTTAAGTGTCATCCATTAAAACAATAATTAATAAATACATTAATTAATTCAAATTTGAATTTTATGACAATAATAAGAATAAGAATAAGAACAATTGGTACAATGTGTATATTATTTGAATAAATTATCACTAATAATACACAATACGTCTATGCAATATTTTTGGTCTCTACAGTACTGTAGTTACAGCATCTACCAGCAGACTAACTTACTAAATGCTACTTACCACGCTAACCAGCCACACCTTTACTCCCTCATCATCACATAGTAAACATTTTTCCACAAAAACTACCCCAGAAGTCCTTGGGAAAAATTGTTTATATCTTGACTGTTATAATACCATGTGCAGCCCAAACCTCACATTCAGTTTGGGTTTCATTTTCTTTGTTTAGATGATATTCTACACATCCTCTCCTCTGCTCTTGAGGCTAGAGTTCTCGCTGCGGTTGTGAGAACATCAACCTTGGAGCCCACTCAGTTCCCACGTGTTTACCGCTCTGGCCAGTGAAGTGGGTAAAGCTAGCAGAGCCAGTAAACACACCTATAATGGACTCGAATGCGTTGGAGACCAGCAGCCAGAGGCTGAACAAGGAATTAGGGACCTGCAATTATTAATTGTTAATAATTACCGTTCAGCCAGCGGGGAAGAAAACCAAAGTAAATGATATCAGAGCTTTCAGCAAGCTCATCTCTAATCCCACAACGTCTCTACATTTCCACGTTGGATGCTTGAAAGCTTTGGTGGGTAATTATTCAATACTAGCCAGTCAGACTTTAACATAACTAAGACTTATTGTGATGACTTTGGAAAACTTTGAACTTTTCCAGTAACTTAATCTTGTAGGGCAAAACGCCCAGGGACAAAGTGCCGTTATTTAGCTCCTAGAGATAATTGGCTGCATTTTCAATGTGTTGCGAACATACACTGGGGTGTGAAATACAGATGCAAAATACATCAGCACAAAGTTAACAAGATAACAACGTAGACGCTCTATTAAAAATATCCAGAATAATGGTGTAATATATGCATAGTTTGTTCAGTCATGTACTGCAGTGACTTTCAAATGAATTCATTTAATTAAAGTAAAATTAATAATTAAAATGTAGTAGTTTTTAGTAGTGTAGAATTGTATAGAATAGAATAGTAGAATAGTTTGTTAAGTGGTTACTAGGATGTTTGGGTGTTGTCTATGTGGTTACTGGAACGCTCTGGTTTGTTGCTAATATGTTTGGGTTTGTTAAGGTAACTAGGATGCACAGTTGTTTGCCAGGTGGTCACTAAGATGTTCTGGGTTGTTTCTAGGCAATTGCTAGAATGTTTAGGTGTTGTCTAGGTAGTTACTAGGATGTTTTGGTTGGTTGTTAATATGTTTGGGTTTGTTAAGTGGTTACTAGTGGCTAGAATGTTTAGGTGTTGTCTAGGTGGTTACTAGGATGCCTGGGTGCTTGTAAGGTGGTTACTAGGCAATTGCTAGAATGTTTAGGTGTTGTCTAGGTGGTTACTAGGATGTCTGGGTGCTTGCTAGGCTAGGTGGTTACTAAGATGTTCTCTGTGGTTACTAGGCAGTTGGTAGGATGTTTGGGTGTTGTCTAGGTAGTTACTAGGATGTTCAGGGGTGCGTTTCCCAAAAGCATTGTTAGCTAATTTTGGTTGTTACTTCCATTGGACTCTATTGGTAACGACGGAACTTACGAACATAGTTGCTTTCGGGAAACGCACCCCTGGTTGGTTGTTAGTATGGTTGGGTTTGTTAAGCGGTTACTAGGATGTTTGGGTGTTGTCTAGGTGGTTACTAGGATGTTGTGGTTGATTGTTAATATGTTAAGCAGTTACTAGGATGTCTGGATGTTTGCTAGGTGGTTACTAGGCAGTTGGTAGGAGGTTTGGGTGTTGTCGAGGTAGTTACTAGGATGTTCTGGTTGGTTGCTAATATGTTTGGTACTAGGATGTGCAGTTGTTTGCCAGGTGGTTACTAAGATGTTCTGGGTTGTTTCTAGGCAATTGCTAGAATGTTTAGGTGTTGTCTAGGTGGTTACTAGGATGTCTGGGTGCTTGCTAGGTGGTTACTAAGATGTTCTCTGTGGTTACTAGGCAGTTGGTAGGATGTTTGGGTGTTGTCTAGGTAGTTACTAGGATGTTTTGGTTGGTTGTTAATGTGTTTGGGTTTGTTAAATGGTTACTAGGATGCACTGTTATTTGCCAGGTGGTTACTAAGATGTTCTGTGTAGTTGCTAGGTAGTATGGATGGATGATAGTTTTCTGTGTGGTTACTAAGATGTTCTAGGTGGTTGCTATGCAGTTACTAGTATTGTTAAGTGTTGTCCAGGTGGTTACTATGATGTTCTGGTTGGCTGCTAGTATGTTTGGGTTTGTTAAGGTAACTAGGATGCACAGTTGTGTGCCAGGTTGTTACCAATATGCTCTGGGAGGTTTCTAGGTGGTTGCTACAATCTTTGGGTGTTGTCTAGGTGGTTACTAGGATGTTCTGGTTGGTTGCTAGTATGTTCAGGATTTGTTAAGCAGTTACTAGTATTTCTGGGTGTTTGCTAGGTTGTTACTAAGGATACTAAGATGTTAAACGTGGTTGCTATGCCGTTATTAGGACTGTCAAACTGTTTTTAAGGTGGTTACTATGATGTTCTGGTTTGATTTTAGTATAGTTGAGTTTTTGGGGTTCACTAGATTACTAAGATTTCTAGGTTACTAAGATGTTGTTGATAGGCAGTTGCTAGGATGCCTGGGTGTTTGCTAGGGTGTTATGGAGATGTTATGGGTGGTTGTTAAATGGTTACCAGGATGTCCAGGTGTTGTCTGATTGGTTACAATGATCTTGTGGGGGGTTGATAGCCAGTTGGTTGGATGTTTGTGTGTTTGCAAGGGGGTTACTAAGATATTCTGGGAGGTTGATAAGGAATTGCTTTGATGTTTAGGTGTTTGCAATGCAGTTACAAGGGTGCCTGAATAGTTAATAGATAGTTGCTAGGGTGTTTGTAATTCTAAATGTCGGGGTGTTGCTAAGGTGTGTGTTCACGGTGTGTGTGCACTTGGATGGGTTAAATGCAGAGCACAAATTCTGAGTATGGGTCCATACTTGGCCACACGTCACATCCTCCTCCTCCTCCTTATGTATTCCAGAGAACATCTCTGTAAAAATCTGCCATACAGACCAAATGAGGACATTTCCTTTGAAGAATGTTCTGCTTTAACTTCATGTATGCCATGTAAGGTGATAGAGAAGATTTCTAAAATACTTTCTCTCAAAGTAGCCGCTCATGAGTGTACTCTGACCCTGCACTTTGACTCACCTACACTGTTGACTTCTGATCAAACGGCTTAAAAATACTTTTGTTGTGAACATAAAGAACATGTTGTAGGAGCATGAGAGGGTGACTGTTCCTGGGCTTCCTTTGGATAAAGCACAGGGGTGCGTAGGAGGACTTCGAAAGTCATCAAAAATCCTGGGGGCAGTGTACTGTGCTTATTTTCCAAGACTTAGAGCTGCCAATTTGGTATAGCCTGTGGGAAGTGTTTCCATCCCTGTTTTTTTTTCCCAATCTTAAAGTGAAATCACCTGGGATGTAATTAATTAATTAGAATCAGCCCGTGCAGTGGGGGTTTGCACATGTGTTTTGGAGAGCTCTGTGGTCTTTCTGTTCTGGGTGATTGGGATTAATAACGAGGGCCAATTGGAAATCGAAATCGGAGTGCTTAATAGGCGGAGCGGAGGGGCCGTGCTTCCCGGACCACTGCAACAAAAAGAGCTTTTGTGCCTCTGTGCTATACTGTACTGAACAGCATTACCCTATTTCTTTATATAAGCTTGAGAAACAATTACCAAGGATCATCTTTCCATAAGTGGCTATTTATGATCAGAGTCCTTTGAAAGTAACCTGGTATCTCTTTTTTGTCTGAAAACTCTTGAATGAAACACCATCATTTAGCTGATTTAATATTACTGTATGGATGATATGCATAATATAGTGCTTCATAAACTGAATCCATCAACTCACAATAGGATTTTGCGCTTTAGGCGAAAAGTGTGCTATCAAAATGCAAATGACATTGTTGGAGGGCTTATATGAATGCAAACTGAAAGTCGCTGTGAAGTAGATTAACACTGTAAACTCAACTTTGGTAAAGAAAAAAAAAAAAACATTTATTTCGTGTAACTATCTAAACAGTGTGGTAGATGTAGACGAATAGCTTTGATACCAAAAAATACAAGTTTGTTTAAATCAAAGATACATAAATAAATTAAACAAATACATTTTATTGAGTTTAGGTGTTCAGTTGCTATGATGTTGGTTGTTGCTAAGGCACTGATAATAATCGGTCTATCTATCCAAGTCAAATATTATCTGACAAGCTTCAGATTCACTCATTTGTTGACTGAACATATGGTTTTCGCCTCAGGTTAGCATTAAGTTAGCGGTGTTCCAACAACAACTGATTACAGATGATTGTAAGAGGTGATTATATTCATGTGAGGTCTATTGACAGTGAAGATGGCCATTCATCTAAATAATTTACATTTTCTGGCCAGGCTTATTTGCTGTAAAGAAAATAAGCATGTTCCATTACCACACACTGGGGTGCATTTGGAAGTGCTCAATCAGGTCCTGTGGCGCTTATTACAGCCACGATACAGAACCAGGACAATGTCACAACTGGCCATTGTTACTTTCAGTCAATGCTTAATTAGGTAACCTTATATTTGAAAACATTTTAATGGTCGCTAAATGTATATTTTTATATCGTAAGCAACTCTTAAACATTACATATAAACTCTCACATGCAATATATTATTTGGTTTCAGTCACAGTGGGTCAGCTTTGGCCAGACACTGCCATCATTATAGAAACCCAGGTAGAAGGAAATCATGAGTCAGTTGCTCTGTGGTTGGATATTTTTATTTCCAAGCAAATTATAAATAGTCTGTGATTTCTCCTTTGTGAGTTTTGAGGTCATGTTAAAAGGGAACCAGAGCACCGTAAAGCAAGTATTTTTCTTAAAGCGTGTTTGCTTGACTGTTGTTCATCTGGGCTCAACACTTTCATTTTTTTTTTTCTCTTTCATGAATTGAATTAATTTTTTGGAGTATGGAGTATTAGCATTCATACGGAGACCATGATCCTGTGTGCAACATGTTGTCAAAGGAAACTGAAGGAAACTTCAAATTTGTTTCTAATTAATATGTTTGAATGTAGGCGTAGGACTGCCAAGCAGACTTCCCCGGCACATGGACCATGTCAGTTAGCGGTAAACGTGATCAAAGTGGGACATAACCTGCCTTCTCGCATGCTGTCACATTTTCTGTACAGGATATTGACCTTATATGATATCACGCTTCGGTTTATTAAGAAGAACAGTGATGTGTATGATGGCGTTTCATTACAGAATAATGTCAGGATAACAGGATAAGGCCTCAGTATTGAGTCAACTGTGGGATGTTTCTCTGATAATGACCGGAAACGTATGTTCTTGTATCAGAATATGCAATATAGCATGATCAGGAAAACACAACAAAGATAGTTCACTCAAAAATGTAAAGTTGTCATCATTAGCTGTTATAATATGCAGATTTGACATTATGCTGTTTGGTTACAAGACACCAATGATGCCTTTTGTTTTTGCCCCCATTTTTCATGAGCTGAACTCAAAGACTTTTCTATGTACACAAAAGGCCTATTTCTCTCAAATATTGTTCACAAATTTGTCTAAATCTGTGTTAGTGAGCACTTCTCCTTTGCCGAGATAATCCATCCACCTCACAGGTGAGGCATATCAAGATGCTGATTAGACACATCATGGTTATTGCACAGGCGTGCCTTAGGCTGGCCACAATAAAAGGCCACTCTAAAATGTTCAGATTTATCATTTATCAAAGAGCACAATGCCACAGAGAATGCAAGTTTTGAAGGAGCGTGCAACTGGCATGCTACCTGCAGGAATGTCCACCAGAGCTGTTGCCTGTAAATTGAATGTTCATTTCTCTACCATATTAAGGAGAAGTGCTCACTAACACAGATTTTGACAGATTGTGAACAATATTTGAGAGAAATAGGCCTTTTTCTGTACATAGACAAAGTCTTAGATCTTTGAGTTCAGCTCATGAAAAATGAGGGCGAAAACTAAAGCGTTTATAGTTTTGTTCAGTGTAGTTCTACAGTCATCTGGACTATTCTTGTGTGGCTTTTATAGTGTCTGTAGGCTTTATAGCATCATAGCACTTTTCTTTGAAAAGAGCTGCATGGAACAACATTAGGCTGAGTAAATAATGAAAATATGTTTAAATGTCACCCACGCACCCTCAGTTAGAAAAAAATCCATATTACCTGAAGCAGAAACATTGCTTTAATGATCTCATATGAGCTCACTGAATGTGAGGTCCTGTTTAATTACTTCATAATTGACTCATGGAAAGTGTTTCTTAAAAGCAGAATCTCTCTCTACTTCTGTTTAGACAACTATTGCTACCATTTAGCCTTACTCGCTAGCCTATAAACAACTCAATGTGGCTGCAACTTCAGTAAAAGCTGTACGAATGTGAAAATCTAGTCTAATTTATTGTAATATTTCAAAACTAAGAAGTGTTTTTCCAAGTAGCATAGATTAGCGACTCCATGATGTGGCAGATATTGTGACATCATGTCAACAGAGCTTGTGATCACAAAAGTAGGCCTGCTCTCAAATCCCATGAGGCCTTGTGAAAAAAAAAAAAACAAACAAAAAGGTATTTGCGTAAGTAGGTTACAGCTTAATGATTATTCATAAAAGTTGTACAATTCTAATTGCGCTCGGTCCCTGTTGGTGCATTATAGTACAAAAACTGCTTTACTCTCTACATTAGCGCCAGCTCGAACCTCTGTGGTTTTATTTAAAATGAGACCTTTTAGCTTTGTAATCTTGAGTGTAATTATACCTGGCGTTCATTTGCTGCTGTCATGCCAATGTACTGTACAGGATTATTGTTAGTCGCACCAAAAAAAGTCACATATGGCATAAAAGCTGTTATCCTATCCGCATTTAGCTTGAGGTGTCATTGCTAAAGAATTTACCTGTGTTGTAGAACAACTAAGCTTAGTTAGCTCACAATTGATAACAAGAGTAGACCCTTGTGAAAGTGTGCTGACTTGTACTGCATGTGCACTTGTAGTGTACTTTTTTTTCCACATGGGAGTCTAGCATTAGCATGCTGCTAAGCAAACAGTGCTTAGTTCAACTCATCAAAACACAGCACACACAAAATATTGTGTACAACAGTTTCTAACATAATTTGAACTAATGTTTATTGATACTTTTCAGAATTGAATTAGTAATAAATATGTTTGGTGTTTATCCGCCATCTTAATGTCTGCAATCTTGAGTGTATTTCCTGATTCGGTACTCTTTTTCTTGTCATACCATTGTACACTGATCTTTTTGTAGCAAAAGAAACAGTGTTTGTATCCAGTGTTGGGGGTAATGCATTACAAGTAACACGAGTTACGTAATCAGATTACTTTTTTCGAGTAACTACTAAAGTAACGCATTACTTTTTTAATTACAATAAAATATCTGAGTTACTTTTTCAAAAATGTAATGCCAGTTACTTTTTGTTTGCTTTACGTATTTAATCCCATTTTATTTGTAGTGTACTTTGCTGCTGACCTTTGTTAAACCAATTCAACCATACTAATAAATAAAACTTACTTTAGATTAACATTTCTGCTTAATTTTTTCTCATTGCTGAAGAGTGCTCGACTTCCTTCTCCAATAGTTCTACTGTACAGACAGCCTTAGGCTTATTCATTTCACTTTTTGGTGTGAAAAGGCTTTTACGTTTGCTAAAAATCTAACTTTTTAGATTAAAAACAAACAAGCAAGCCCTGTCCAGATTTAAAAAGTAATGCAAAGGTAATGTAATGCATTACTTTCCATAAAAAGTGACTAAGTAACGTAATTAGTTACTTGTTTAAGGAGTAATATTACTATATAATATTATAAGGCATTACTTTTAAAAGTAACTTTCCCCAACTACTCATAATTATGACTTAATATCTCACAATTGCAACTACAGATCTCACAATTTCAGCTTTACATCTCACCATTGTGACTTCTATATCAATTTTGTTTTAGAATATTTATTAAACTGGTCTTTCAATAGTTTCAAAGTAGTTTGCTATTATATGTTGGGCACAAAAAAAAAAAAAATGGGACACCATTTGCCAAACACATATTTGTAATTTCAAAGTGTGTGATTTCTAAGCTTTCCAACACAGGTGTTTGTCATTACAGTTTGTGACTTTCCAATTGATGTCATCATCAACAGAGATAAATCTCGCTCATTGGGGTCTCATCAGGTAAAATGTTGTAATTTTTGGATGAGAGCTTTTGCAATAATTTGCACAAAAAGAACGTCTCGGTTACGTATGTAACCCTCGTTCCCTGAAGGAGGGAACGGAGACGTCACGTCGGAGACCGACGGATTGGGATCTCGCTTAGAGAGACCGACCTACTTCGTGTGTATTGAACACGCCAATGCAATTGGCATGCGCTGATTGTGCCCAGCTGCAGCTGATCACAGCGTGAGTATATTGAGGCGGCTGGCACAGCGCATAGTCAGGTTTTCGCTGAGGAGCCGAGTCGGCTCGGCAGTACAGCGGCGGGACAGCAGCCATGGCGACGGGACGTGACGTCTCCGTTCCCTCCTTCAGGGAACGAGGGTTACATACGTAACCGAGACGTTCCCTTATCAGTCGGTCTCTCCGAGTCACGTCGGAGACCGACGGATTGGGATCCCTATGGAAAACGCCATGTCTACTGGCCTCCTCCAGTGTCCTGAGCAAGCCTCTACGCCCCCTTTGTGGCTTAGGCGGGGGCTCGCAACAAGAAACCAGTCACTATATGTCTTAACACTACTCTTCCGCAGTGAAGCTGGAACTGGAGATGCGGAGCCTAATCTCCCGAAGGTTTAAAGGCAATACACATATGACTCATTTTCTGGAACATATGGAATATTGAGGTGATGTTACATCCTCTAAACGCGATTACTCGCCGGGGAACACGGGCTCTAAGTCTTATACCGTGGAATATACACATATGAGATCCAATTAGGTCTTTCATATGGCCCTTAGCCCAACCCGGTTCTCTAGGATTCATCGAGAGAGGGCCTGGCACCGAATGTTCAGCTACGTTAGCACCGAGGGGACGGAGGAGCTCGACAGGTCTACTTTGGACACTCTGGAGCAGTTTACAAGCCGACCTGAGCCAGGGCCACTCAGTGCTTCTACCCGTTTGAGGTGAGAACACAGGAGGATACTGGCTCTACACGAAGGCTATAGAATCTAGCGAACGTGTTAGGGGTCGCCCAGCCCGCGGCTCTACAAATGTCTGCTAGCGAGGCGCCTCGTGCCAACGCCCAGGATGATGCAACACTTCTAGTTGAGTGAGCTCGTACCCTGAGGGGGCAGGGCACACCCTGAGCTTGGTAAGCCAGGGTGATGGCATCCACTATCCAGTGGGCCATCCTCTGCTTGGAGACGGCATTCCCCTTCTGCCGTCCCCCGTGACAGACAAAGAGCTGGTCTGAGGTCCTGAAGCTTTGTGTCCGGTCAACGTAGCATCTTAAGGCTCGGACGGGACAAAGCAAAGCTAGGGCTGGGTCTGCCTCCTCCGGGGGCAGCGCTTGCAGGTTCACCACCTGGTCTCTGAAGGGAGTGGTGGGAACCTTGGGCACATAGCCAGGCCGGGGCCTCAGGATTACCCGGGAATCTGCCGGCCCGAACTCCAGGCACGATTCGTCGACCGAAAATGCTTGCAGGTCCCCTACCCTCTTGATGGAGGCCAATGCCAGCAGGAGCAGGGCTTTCATTGAAAGAAACTTCAGCTCAACTGCTTGCAAGGGCTCAAATGGGGCCTGTTGTAGCGCTGTGAGCACCAGGGACAGGTCCCAAGAGGGTATGGACGGGGGTCTGGGAGGATTTAACCTTCTTGCCCCCCTAAGGAACCTGGTGACCAGGTCGTGCTTCCCCACCGACTTACCATCTATTGGGTCGTGGTGTGCAGCGATAGCAGCAACGTAAACTTTGAGGGTGGAGGGAGACAGCCTTAGGTCAGGGAGTAGAACAACTGGCAATGGGACGTCTCGGGTGAAGCAAACAGGTCTACCTGAGCCTCCCCGAAATGTCTCCAAATCAGCTGGACCGACTGGGGGTGGAGTCGCCATTCCCCAGGGAGCGCAGCTCGCGACAGCTCGTCGGCTGTGCGGTTGAGCAAGCCTGGAATGTGAACAGCACGACGCGACCTCAGATGCTTCTGACTCCAGAGGTGGAGGAGACGGGAGAGTTGCGACATGCGACGGGAGCGCAGACCACCTTGTCGGTTGATGTACGCAACGGTCGCAGTGTTGTCCGTGTGGACTAGCACGTGCTTGCCCCGCAAACGCCCTTTGAGACGCAGCAAGGCAAGGCGTACTGCAAGCAACTCTAGGCAGTTGATGTGCCAGTGAAGTTGAGGGCCCGTCCAAACCCCTGACACATGCTGCCCGTCGTACGTGGCCCCCCAACCGGTGGTGGAGGCATCTGTGTGTACCACAGCATGCCTGGAGACCTGTTCTAGGGGCACTCCAGCCCGAAGAAATGCAAGGTCTGACCACGGGGAGAAGGTTTGGCAACAGGCCGGTGTTACTTTGACCCGGTGAGCGCCGCACTGCCACGCCCTCCTCGGGACTCGGTCGTGGAGCCAATGCTGAAGCGGTCTCATATGGAGCAGCCCTAGCGGAGTTACCGCTGCTGCCGCTGCCATATGCCCCGGGAGCCTCTGAAACTGTTTCAGTGGGACCGCTGCCCTGCTCTTGAACGTATTCAAGCAGTTCAACATTGACTGAGCACGTTCCTGCGTGAGGCGTGCTGTTTGTTCGACCGAGTCCAGTTCCATCCCGAGAAAAGAGATCCTCTGCATTGGCAAGAGTTTGCTCTTTTCCCAGTTGACCCGAAGTCCCAACTGGCTGAGGTGTGCTAGCACCATGTCCCTGTGTTCGCACAACTGATCCCGCGACTGCGCGAGTATGAGCCAGTCGTCGAGATAGTTGAGGATGCGAACGCCCTGCTCTCTGAGGGGAACTAGGGCCGCCTCCGTGACTTTTGTGAAGACACGGGGAGACAGGGACAGCCCGAAGGGAAGGACTTTGTACTGATATGCTCGTCCTTCGAACGCGAACCGCAGAAATGGTCTGTGGCGTGGAAGAATCGAAACATGAAAGTACGCATCCTTCAGGTCTATCGCTGCAAACCAATCTTGAGGACGGACACATCTGAAGATGCGTTTCTGCGTTAGCATCTTGAACGGGAGCCTGTGAAGTGCTCGGTTCAAGACGCGCAAATCCAAGATTGGTCGTAACCCACCTCCTTTCTTGGGTACTATGAAGTAGGGGCTGTAAAACCCCGTCCTCATATCGGCTGGAGGGACCGGCTCTATCGCATCCTTCGCCAGCAAGGTAGCGATCTCTGCCCGCAGAACAGGAGCATCCGCAGCCCTCACCGAGGTGAAGCGGATGCCGCTGAACTTGGGCGGGTGCCGGGCGAACTGAATCGCATAGCCGAGCCTGATGGTCCGCAGAAGCCATCGTGACGGACTGGGAAGACCTGACCATGCTTCCAGATACCGTACGAGAGGCACCAACGGAACCACCGGCGTACCCGCAGTGGGGCAGCGAGATGGAACGCAGGGACCCCGCTCGGGCGTCTCTATGCCGGTCCGAAGCGGGGTCTGTGTGTCTGTGTGATGTGTGTGTGAGACACGTACCTGCGTTCTGGCCGCCGGGACGGGAGTAGTGCCGTTGTTCTTGTGTACACTCTCTAACCATCCGCAGCTGGCAGCTGGCGGGAGAGGAGGGTGAGCGATGTCGGGGATTGGCCCACGCATCGCACCCCAACCGTTCTGGTGACCCAGAGATAAAGGAAACTGCTCTTTTGTCGAGATTTTGAGTGCCACTGACCGTGAGGCCAGTGGCGGGGAAAAATGAAACAGAAGATTCTCCACCCGGCCCTCCTCCGGGGGAGGGAGTGGTGCGTCCACCATCTCCCGAAGAGCTGTCTCCTCCATCTCTGGGTCGCCCGTCTCAGGGTCACTTGCTCTTTCGCTTCCCACTGGTCCTGGTAGGGGCCTGGACGGGCTGGGGGGCTGCCCTGCGACCGGCTCCACGGCGCCGTTGTGAAGGCTGCTGCGGCGGCTGCGGTGGAGCGGAGGCGGAAGCAGGGGGCCGATCTCGGCGTGTTTTATCGCCTCAGACTGCTTCTGGGCGGCAGAGAACTGCTGGGCAAAGTTCTCTACCGCGTCGCCGAAAAGGCCGGTCTGGGAGATGGGAGCATTCAGGAACCGAACTTTGTCGGTATCCTTCATGTCAGCCAGACACAGCCAGAGATGGCGTTCCTGGACCATCATAGTGGACATGGCGAACTTCTGGGTCGCGACCACCCTCGCACAGATCCCTCAGAGCCTTGGCCTGACGGACCTGTAACAACGCCATAGCGTGTACGGCGGAACCAGCTTCTCCACAAGCCGCATAGGCACTGCCGATCAATGCCGACGAGTGCCTACAGGCCCGGGAGGGGAGCAACGGATCGCCCCGCCAGGTGGAAGCGGCACCAGGACACAATTGCATCGCTACTGCACGCTCCACCAGCGGGACGCCCGTATACCCCCGCGCTGAACCGCCGTCAAGGGTGGTGATGGAGGATGAACCTCCGGAACTGTTTCGGGCAGTAAAAGGTGCCTTCCAGGTCCCAGTAAGCTCATCATGCACCTCCGGGAAGAAAGGCACTGGGGTGGGGCCCCGAGAACCGGCGCGAGCCACCCCAAGATACCAATCGTCCAGGCGAGAAGGCTCGGGATCTGATGGAGGTTTCCACTCGATCCCAACCTTCCCGGCCGCCCGGGAAAGCATAGCCATCATCTCAGGGTCCGTATCTGGAACGGACGATCGTCTGGACGACCGGCCTGAACCAGATACATCCTCCCCGGAGACTACTGACTCCCCATCCGATCCCGCGGTCGACATCTGTTCGTCGGGAGGAGCCCCAAAGGAAACGAGCGGTATCCGTGAAGGCCCAGCTCGCTCCTCTGAGCGCTCTGATGGTACCGGAGCGCCGGTGGGGGGAGGAACCCCCGACGGATCTCCCGCCGGGGAATTCTCCACCGTCACCGTTAGACCAGTCAGCCCCTTGCCCGACGCAACGTCTCCCCGGCGTTTACCGGGAGGAACATTGGATCGCGGCAAAGGAACTGGCACCCCGCCCCTTTGCAGGAAACGGAGTCTGGTCCGCAGCTCCGAGATGGTCATCCTCCCGCACAGAGAACATGACTCATCCACGAAAGCCGCCTCAGCGTGCGCAATGCCCAGACACGTGAGACAGCGATCGTGACCATCGCCCGGCGCCAGGAAACGGCCGCATCCAGAAACACACGGGTGGAAAGGCATTCTCAGATCTACAAATGCCTTCGTCTTTAAAAAGACGGCCCGTGTAGCACTCTTTTAGAATTTGCTCTTTTGTGCTGAAGCGCCCAGGGGAGATGGCCGCAGCACACAGAAGGAGAGTAGTGCAGCCTAATGTGTGCTCACCCACTCGACACGGGGACCAACGCCGCTGAAACGCCGTGCCACCAACAGAAAAGAACGAAAAGATGTTGCTTCTAACACACTCCGTAGTGAAGTCGGCTCCGAAGCGAAAAGCTGACTATGCGCTGTGCCAGCCGCCTCTATATACTCACGCTGTGATCAGCTGCAGCTGGGCACAATCAGCGCATGCCAATTGCATTGGCGTGTTCAATACACACGAAGTAGGTCGGTCTCTCTAAGCGAGATCCCAATCCGTCGGTCTCCGACGTGACTCGGAGAGACCGACTGATAAGGGAAATGTGTTTAGCATTAAAAACAGGTTAAATGCATGTCTATGGACTGGGTGGGAAATCCTTTTGGGGAATGACAGCAGCGGGCAACCCTCGTGCCAACCCTGACCCAATAACTCCTGTCAAAGTGATTTTTATGCCACGATAATTAAAACCATCTCAACCACACACGGCAGTCAGTGGGAGTATGGGAATCAATGTTACTTTTTTGCAAACTTTCAAGGCAATGCGTGTAATTAGAAAAATACTTTTTCCTTTTTCAGTTTTATTTATATAGACAAGTATAAGTGAATACTGTCTTACATGCCCTGTAAAAACTGTACATGCAATACAAAATGAGTTTACATATCTACTTTGTTCAGTTTCTAGAAACGCCTATTTCCACTCAAAAAATACATAAAAGAGTCATTGATCACTATATAATTCAGAGTTGCGACTTACTTTCTCACAATTTAGGCTTTATTTCTGATAAATGCTACTTAATTTCATGCAATTGTGAAATTATATCTCACAATTGCAATGTTCTATCTCTTATCTTATAATTGCAACTTTGCTTCTTGTAATTGTAACTTTGCATCTCACAATTTTGATTTTATATCAAACAGTTGTAAAAACTCATAATTATGACTTTACACGTCACAACTGCATTTTTGAAGATGGCTAAAGACTCTGTTCGGAGTGAGTTGGACAGGTCACTCCACCAGGAAGGGTACATTTAATGTGAAAGTCCGTGAAAGTGATTTTGTGCCTCTTTGGGATGCCACAATAATGTGCCGTTCACTTGCACACATAAGTCTGAAGTAATGAATTTAGGTAAAGGGGCTCAGAGACAGTGGTGGTTTTGTAGGCAAACATTAATGCCTTGAATTTTATGCAAGCAGCTATTGGTAACCAGTGCAAATTGATAAAGAGAGGTGTGACATCTGTGAATCTTGCAGCCGCATTCTGGATTAATTGTAAAGGTTTGATAGAACTGGCTGGAAGTCTTGCCAAAAAACATTGCAATAGTCCAGCCTGGACAGAATAAGAGCTTAAAGTTTGTGTTGTGAAGCATTTTCTGAAAGAAGGGGCCCGATCTTCTTAATGTTGAATAAAGCTAATCTGCAGGACCGGGCAGTTTTAGCAATGCTGAAAAAGTCAGTTGATAATCAATCACAACTCCAAGGTTTCTGGCTGTTTTTGAAGAAGTTATGATTGATGTGCTGAATGATGAAATTGTGATGAAATGAAGGGGTTGATGGAACCACAAGCAGTTCTGTCTTGGCAAGAATGAGTTGAAGATAGCGGCAAGAATCATCCAGCAAGACATATCTAATAGACAAGCTGACATCCGAGCAGCTATCGTCAGATCATCAGGATGGAATGAGCATAGCAGTGATATAAAAAAGCCATGTTTCTGAATGAGAGAACCTAGTAATGCTATATAGACAGAGAAGAGAAGTGGTCCAATAACTGAGCCCTGAGGCACCCCTGTGGCTAGATGTTGCGACTTGGATACCTCACCTCTCCAAGATACCTTAAAGGACCTGTCTGAGAGGTAAGATTCAAACCACTGGAGCGGTCCCTGAGACACCCTTTGCCAATAAGGTTGACATGAGGATCTGGTGTCAAAAGCAACGGACAGATCCAGCAAGATAAGTATTGAAGATTTGGAATCCGCTCTTGCCAGTCTTAGGGCTTCAACAACTGAAAGCAAGGCAGTCTCAGTTGAATGTTCACTTCACATCTCAAAATTTCACTTTAATTTCAACTTCATATTTTGTAAATACAACTTTGAATCTCACAGTTGCTACTACTTTTCATAATTGCAACTTTAAATATTTACTTTTAATATTTATATCACAAAAATGTGACTATTAGTAATGGTGACTTACTGCAATATTTCACAATTTCAAATTCACATCTCACAATTGCAACATTGTATCTTGTAATTCTGACTTTTTTACTGTAGTTTTTACCTTATTTCACAATAACTCTGCGTCTCACAATTTCAAATTTACGTCTCACAATTACAACTTCGTATCTCATAATTTTCTACTTTATAGCTCACGGTTGTGGCTTTATTTCACAACTGTGACTTAATATCTCACTTTTTTGACTTCTTATCTCATGATTACAACTTTGTATCTCACAATGGCTACAATTTTTTGTTATTGGAACTTCAAATGTTGTAATAGCTACTTTAGAGACTTTTCATAACTGACTTTATATCTTACAGTTGTGACTTTACATTTCGTAATCATGACTCTATATCACAACTGCAACTATTCAACATTACTTTACATCTCACAATTTTATTATTACATGTGACACCGTGTCTTGTAATTCCAACTTTTTATTTATAACACTAGGACTTTGTATCTCGAAATTGCTTTATATCACACAATTGTGAATACTCATAATTGCGACTTTTCCAACATGTCCTCCAATTTATACGACAAATCTTTTTACAAATCCTCAAATACGTCTCTGTAAAGCGTATTCAACATTTGCTCCCTTATCAGTAACAGGTATCTAACTCAACCTTAGCATTATGTGTAGGTCAATTAGTAGCGTGTTGCACTGCGGAGTGGTGTAATCATATGAACACAGGTACGATTCCAGAGAATGCATATGTTTTCATTGTATGTTTTTTTTTTTTTTAATATGCACTAGAAATCATGATTTTGCACTATTTCTGTAAGGGGTAGGTTTAGGGTAGGGTTAGGTGTGGTCATATATACGAATTACACCTAGTAAAACACCTTTAAATTACCCTGAAATCGTATAAAAACTCATACGTCATTCGATGACGTCAGATCCAACGCGACACTGTCATTATTTTACGACCGCTAGAGGGCGCTTAACTTTAAAACGTAAGAATGGATCGTATTTGGTCGATTCAAAAACGTACAACTGGGTCGTATTTTCTTTGAGGACAGTCTCCATTTGTGACAATATCTCACTATTCTGACGTTACAACTTTGTATCTCACAACTGCTATTTTTTATTTTTTTTTATATTGCAGCTCAAATGTTGTAATTGCTTCTTTACACAATTGTGACTACTTTTCATAACTGTGACATTATATCCCACAGTTGCAACTTCACTTCTTATAATTATGACTTTATATCACAATTACGACAACTTTACATATCACAATTAACACAAAACTGCACCTGTTTATCTCGTAATTTCGACTTTTCTCACAATTGCTACTTTTTATAATGGCAACTTTACATCTCACAGTTGTGACTACTTTTCATATCGGTTTGTAATTGCAAATTCACATCTCATAATTTCTCATTTTACACAATTGCAACTACTCATAATTGTGATTTAATGTCTCACAATTTTAATTTTGCATCTCACAATTGTGACTTCATATATATGTATGTATATATGTATATATATATATATAGAAATGTTGACTTTTTATTTACATAATTACAACTTAATATTTTGTGATTCTGACTTTACATCTCAGAATCTCTGACCTCATATCTCATATTTCCAATTTATATTTATATACAATTATATACACTTTATATACAATCGCTTCTACATCTGATACGTGGAACTTTATAACTCACAATTGTGACTTTTGAAATTTTTTAACAAGCGCCTTGTCTTTTGTTGATCTTTTGTATTTGCTATTTCCTAAGAGAAAGTCTGTATTTTTTAAATCTATATCATGGATTAAAAGCCTCAAAACTCTCATTTTGATTTCATGGGGTCTTTAAGACCCCTGAAGGATGCCAGGGACTCGGTCAAACAAGCACTTACAATTATTGCAAGACAAATCTGCTTTAGGTTAACTGAATTATGCAAGGTGATGTAGCCATAACAGGATGTTTGGTCTAAGTAAGCTCCAGCAGGAGCAGTCCTTATGTTTTTCCTACACGATTTCAAAGTGTCTAATGCATTCTGGTTCACTCCGGTCCCAAACTTGGCTTTAAATTTCACGAGCGGAAAACTTATGTTCCTGTTTTTCCTTGCATTCTAGTTCTCATACACTCCAAACCTAGAGTAACTCTAGAGGAGAAAATGTGTTTGTATGAGACACCAAATGGAAAATTGTAAATGATCTGACTCGGCATAAGTGAACTTATTTGCTAAACACCAATGCGGCTATTAACAAATTATTACCCTACAGATTTTCAGAAGATGGGCTTTGGCCATAAACAGAATTCATGTAACTTGCTTAAACTGCGATCAAGTAAAAGCTGTGCTCGGTTGGCGGTGGGTTTTATGGACTATGCAGCCTCTCTTGGCTTTATTACTGCGGTGACCACCAACGGAGCAAATTTCGCACTCTTCCCCACAAAGCAGCTTTTTTAGTGTTTTAAGGGCAAGTGTAGGGATTGTCTGGGGGCAAGTGGAGGGGAGTCGTGAGATTTATCATTCGGGATCCGTGTGCATGTGTATGCGTAAACTCGGACCAGCTTGTTTGAAATGGGCTTAACCTTTGCCCGCCACAGGCAGCGTGAAAGGGAAGATCATGTTTTGTTTTTCACAATCTCTGTAATGTCAGTGATTGAAATCTGAACCCCAGAGTTCAGAAGAAGAAGGGAAAAAAAACAGGCCAGTCTTTGAAGAAATGATGCATTTCGGCTTGACTCAAGGTGTTTTGAATTTCCTGTGTGTTTGGCTTCTCAGCTGCAATGTTAAAACATAGATTCATCTCTGTAAAATGGTTTATAATCAATTTTCAAAATTACTACACGGGGGAAAAATGGTGTAGAAGCAATTCACTCAGAAAATGCTATTAGATTTCACAATTAAAGACAAAGAATGTCAAGTTAAAAGGTATTTTTAAAATAGTATACTTCTTTGTTTCATTCCCAAACTTTGATGTTGACTGTTATACTTTATTTTTACATTACCTTTTATTTAACCACCAGTTAAAGTAATAAACGAATAAAAGTATAATACATGTGCACACATTTTCCTCCACAATCAGCATGAAAGTGTAGAAAAGTTTGCAGATTCTGTGTGGGTTTAGTTATAAGTTGTAGATGGGTAATTGACATGAGATGTCAAGCAGTGCCAGTAATGTGACATGTTTTACTCTATTTGCTCCTATTTTAACTTTTCACATTTATTTTGCATGTATTCTATGACTTTTTAAGACATTTATATCATTAACTTCTTTTTATAATATTAATTAAGATGATTATGTGTAATATTTGCATATTTACACACCACAAAACCACTGAAATGAACTCGAAGACAAATGAGTGTTGAAACTTGAAGTAAAAAAACACTATTCTTAACGTAATACTTAGACGTTTTTAGATCCTGTAATGGAGGGGCTCTATACTGCTCAGAAAAATGTACATATATACTTTTTAATTATTTTTTAATGATTAACAAAAGAACAAACATATATTTTTAAATATAAAAATGCCCCAGAAATAATCAATTCCACAGTGCAAATGTTGACGCTTAATAAAAAACTAAGTTCTGACATTGTCATCGACCATTTTTGTGCAGCTCTGACTTGACAACAGAGGCTGAAAGTCTGTAAGACGAGAAGCCAGCACCTGTTGCTCTGTGCTTGAGCACTGGCCTGTGGCTGAGATCTTGCAGTTTGCCTTGTCAGACATTTGGAAATAAGGTAAAAGTGGTGGATTTCGCTGAGGTAGTGTGGGATCACTGCACGTCAATCATTGAAAGCAAGTGTTTCTCCCTTTGTTTGACACATCTCAAGTTGCCAGTGAAGAGCAGCAGCTAATTTGTCTTGACAGATGGCACTGTACACCCTTGGCACATCTCAGCACTTTCCAAAAACTCGAAAGAGCTCTGCCGAGTTCATACAAACATCAGGCAGGATGAAACTAATGCCCAATTAATATAATGCAAGATTAGAATTTGTAAGTGAGTATTCATGCACATTAAAATAATTTATAAAACCGCAGATTCGCTCTCTGCACATTCACCTGTGTCTACTAATGCCTTTTCATGACAAGAAGTGCCCACTGAAGCTGTAAACTGTCCAACCAGCGATTAAAAAAGTAACAACAGCTGCTTCAGGTATCTGTAATTTACTGTAGAACTTATTGCTATTATTACTGATCTTACACATTTTTTTTTACTGAGGCTTGTCACTGTGAATCAATATAGATATTTAAACAATTATATGCTGTCTTCCTATAGTACACACACACACACACACACACACGCGCGCGCACAAGCACACACACTCATTTAGAGTGATTATATGAACGTTTAATTAGCATGGTCTTTGTGTTAGTGAAAAAAAAAAGAGTTAATATTAAGTGGCTTAAATTTTAAAGACAAAATGTGACCACAAAACTAGTCATAATGGTCTTTTTTTTTTTTTTTTTATTGAGATTGATACATGTTGTAGGGTTTGATGTGATAATATTTGGTTGAGATACAAGTATTTGAAAATCTGGAATCTGAGGGTGCAAAAAAAAAAAAAATAAAAAATAAAATATACTGAGATAATCACCTTTACATTTGTCCAAATGAAGTTCTTAGCAATGCATATTACTAATGCTACAAATATACACTGCACTTTTTTTTTTTTTTTTTTTTTGCTCTATTTTGCTAAAGAAAAGTCATGTTGAGCGTCTCAGTGGTGTTTCCTTACTGAATTAATTTGCATTTTGAACTGATCCAATCATAAAAAATAGCTTGTTACTTCGTTCCTGAATAAATCAGTTGTTTTAAAAGAATCGACTGAATAAATGACTCAGCAACTCACTTATTAAGACAGTGGGTTGCCGCCATCTACTGGCAATTTTTGTTTCATTTTTTAAAAGTATCATTCTATTTTGTGTATCATTTCATATTTGTATATTCCAATAAATATTTTATATTTTAATAGTAATATTTAAAACGTAAATTATTTTGGCAAATTGTACGTGAAGTGAATAGAACCCTATATATATAATATATATAATTAATCACACATTTTTCCTGAACTTAATCATGATTAATCCTACCTGACATTTATTATACTTTTTTTTTATTGCAACAATTTCACATTCATGCTTTAAATTAATTTGGATTAATAATGTATATATTTTTATATTTGTTTATATAAAAAAATATATATATATTATTTGTTATATGTCTCTGATGTCTCTATGCTTTTTTTTCTTAATATTTCACCATTAAATATAACCATTTAACATTAAAGTATAATTGAGAGCTATCACTTTAACATTTATTAGACTTTAAAAAATAACTTCTAACTTGAAACAATCTTCACATAAACCCATTATAAGAAACGTCACATAGGCTACTTGTGCCCTTCATCAGGAAAATATAGCCTAAAGTTATCAATCACTAAATTATATAAAATTCTAAATTATATAAAGATAAAACTTTAATTTCCTCTTTTTAATTTTGTTCTTTGATTAACAGACATCATAGCTGCAGGTTATTAGGATATTTTGGCTGCTGTTACTTTAAAAGTTGCCACTGCTGAAGCTGATTCGGATCTGACAATGCTTTAAATGCGACTCATAAATACTAATACTTACATGCACAGTTTTAAGGCAGCTTTAATCGCTTTTCTTTGTAAATTTATGTCTTAACTGATGACATTAATTTTTGTTTGAATATGATACAGTGGTTTAATATAGGTCTACAGCGTGTGCCGCCACATTTGGGTGTGCACTTAAAGAGCGTGTGCTACGATCACAGTATAACGGCTGACAGGACAGGTAAATTAGTATTTACCAACATATGACCTGATAACATCTCATATGACCACAGTTCACTGATGTTCTATGAAGCTCCTCTTCACGGGTACTGATTCCGCGCTAGTTTGACTTGTGTCTGGTGCTGAAGTGAAGTTGGAGCACACATCTGCACTAGTGGGGTGGCCAAATTTAGCCCCGTCCCTGTGCTAATTGTAAAAAATAAAGGACTTGAAATCAAAATTGAAATCAAGATTACCATTGGAATATAGCAGACATATATTTGCAGGGTAATACTGGCTGAGCGTATTTTACACAGTGATATGAATAAGAAGGATGACTATTATCTGGAGACAAGATAAACAACAAAGCATATGGTGTGAGGTAAAGATGTTCGATCAAGAAATGAACATTGTGTCTAAATTGTTGATATTACGAATGTGAGTCACAAAGTTCATCAACCAGTCTGTTGATTTGAGCTTGAGAAGGAATTCCTCATTTATGTAACCCAAGCTATTTGAGATTTTTAACTTTAAACATACACCTTAAGGCAATATGCTAACTATGTTTTTCTTTGAGTGTAAACTTTGATGTCAGACTTACTTGATTATTTCAAAAGGCAAATAAACACATTCATGAAGCCTCGAGTGTTCAAGACACACTCTGAACATTTTTAAATATGTTTAGGGGCACCACGAGACACTTTGTTGCATCATCCATTATAACTCATCCTCCGCATATGGCCTTGTGTTGGTTGCATAGACTCAACACTCAGTTACTATAAATGGGAAGTGAATAAACAAATCTAAGCCATGAAAAATGAGCAGCTACAAACAGTACCTCTTAATAACAAAATACAAAGCAATTTCAACAGTAAAAAATCTAGATCAAGAAAAATAAGTTTAGGTGGTTGCTAATGTGGTTGTGACAAACACAATTTAAACATAACATATATATTAAGAAATACATCATTAGGTGGTCGTTAGGCAGTTTTACGTGTTTTAAGTGGTTGCTAGGATGTCACTAGTTGTTACCAGAACATTGTGAGTTAGGTACACTATGACTAAGTAGTTGCTAGGCAGTTGATGAGGTGTTTGAGGTGGTTGCTAGGGTATTGCTAAGTGGTAGCTATGGTGTTTTGGGTGGTTGTGACAAACACAATTTCAACATAGAAAACAATATAGATTAAGAAATATATCATTAGGTGGTTGTTAGGCGGTTTTAGGTGTTTTAATTGGTTGCTAGGATGTCAGTAGGTTGTTACCGGCCATTCTGAGTGTTTCTTAGGCTTTCAATGACTAAATAGTTGCTAGGCAGTTGATGTGGTGTTTTCAGGCAGTTGCTAGGGTATTGCTATTTGGTAGCTATGGTGTTTTGGGTGGTTGTGACAAACACAATTTTAACAAAGAAAACAATATAGATTAAGAAATATATCATTTGGTGGTCGTTTCTGGTTGTTAGGTTTTAGGTGTTTTAAGTGGTTGGTAGGATGTCAGTAGGTTGTTACCAGGACATTGTTAGTGTTTGTTAAGTACACTATGACTAAGTAGTTGCTAGGCAGTTGATGTGGTGTTTGAGGTGGTTGCTAGGGTATTGCTAAGTGGTAGCTATAGTGTTTTGGGTGGTTGTGACAAACGCAATTTCAACATAGAAAACAATATAGATTAAGGAATATATCATTTGGTGGTCGTTAGGCGGTTTAAGGTGTTTTAAGTGGTTGCTAGGATGTCAGTAGGTTGTTACCCAGCTGTTCCGAGTGTTTGTTAGGTAAACTATGACTAAGTAGTTGCTAGGCAGTTGATGTGGTGTTTGAGGTGGTTGCTAGGGTATTGCTAAGTGATAGCTATGGTGTTTTGGGTGGTGACAAACACAATATCAATCTTGGAAAAATATAGATTAAGAAATATAAGTTTAGTTGGTCCCTAGACAGTGGTTAGGGTGATTTAGATGGTTGTGTGTAAGTGTTTGTTCGGGACACTATGACTAGGCAGTTGATGTGGTGTTGGAGGTGGTTTCTAGGGTATTGCTAAGTGGTATCTGTTCTTGTCTTAGGACACAGCTTTTTTGATCCACTTCAAATGTTGCCTACTGTAGGCTGTTGCCAGGTATTTGATGTGGTATTTGAGGTAGTTGATAGGGTGTTTTGGGTGGTTGCTACAAATGCAATGGTTGCTAAAGTGTTTCAGGTTGTTGAGGCACACCAAGAATAAGCTGTTGCTAGACAGTTGATATGTTTTAGGTGATTGCTAGGGTTCTGAGCGCCAGACATTTGCTTAACGATTGCTGTGTTGTTTTTAATCAATTGCTAGGGTATCGCTAAGAGGTGCAATGATATTCTGGGTGTTTTTTTTTAGGTTAGGGTGACCCTGGATGGTTGCTATGATATTCCTGGTGGTTGCTAGGCCTTTGCTTGATCTGAGTGTGTTGCTAATCAGTTGTTGTGATTTTTCATGCTGTTGCTAATTTTGGTGTTCTAAGTGGTCACTAGGCTAAATGGTTGCTTCAGTGTTGGGTTACTCAAGTGTTCTAAGTGTTAACATGTTGGTAAACACTTGCTACTGTAGGTGGTTGCTAGGGTGTTTTGAGTGTTGCTAATCAGTTGATATGATGTTTTATTCTGTTAAACTGTTGCTTTTGTTTTTCAGGCATTTGATAGGTCATCACTAAGTGATTATTATGGTGTTTATTGTTGTGTTTTAAGTGGTTGCTAGGGCATGTTGTTATGATATTCTGAAGATGCAATGTATAATAACCCTAAATTACATACAAAGAGCCATGTTTGCAATAGAAAAAAATGACAGTTAGTTAAATACAGTGCTGTGTTATACAGTGCCTTGTTAGGTTAGTGAATAATACGCATGTACTGTTGTTCACCACTTGTGATGGTGTTGTAGAAAATCTGCTAGGCTTTCTCTGACCCGGCCAACCACGAAGAAAACCCTTCTAGCTGCGTCGCAACATGTGTGACTTTGTAGTGATGGGGTGAGCGCAGGCATGTAAGTGAAGTGAAATGTGTTTGAGTACGTGTGAACATGTGGCAGAGAGGCAAACGTGGGCCACACACACTGCTGGTCCTGTGCACTACAGCCATCAGACAAGCCAGCTATTCTTGGACATATTTGATACTGCGAGCACGACCAGGTCTCTAGGCAGAGCTCCGCAGATTCATATCAGTTCTGACCATGCAAAGAGCCATGCCATAAATTCCTCACATTTGTCTTTTACTATTTTTTCATCACATTCCTGACATTGCTGTTTATGAATTAAACTAATGCATTGGAATTATAGCTATAGTAAGCAGTATAGTAAAAGACTATTCCAGATACAATACTAGTTTAGCTAAACTGATGATTAATGGCAATATATATATACTGAAGAAGAAGAAGAAGAAGCATATATGAAGTTATGAAGCATTTTCAAGAAGTGGAAGTGAATGGGGTCATTTTCATACTCTTATCATACAGTATTTTTGGTATTTGTTTTTCCTGTACAAACAAACATTCTTAAATCAAATATTTACTTGAGAAGCAAAATGCTTTACCAACACTTTAAAAAGAAACAATATCTGCCAGTGGAGTCTGAAAATAGTCCTAAATCCATCTTGATATAAGAATTTTTAGATCTACACATTAGTTCATTCAAGTTGAAATGTTAAGTTGTGAAAACTTAGATATTCAAGTTGACTAAACTAATTAACAGCTGTGTTTGTTACTCGGCTGCCTTAACATTGTAATTTGAAACAACTCAAATATCTAAGTTGTCATTTAGTAAAACGTAACATTTCAAGTTAACAAACCTTTTTTCTAGTTGACTGAACTTAAAATTTTAAGGCAGCCAGGTAACAAGTTATTTTAAGTTGACTGTGTTTTACAGTGTATTGTACTCAAAAACAAGACAAAAATATTTATTTATTTATTTATTTTCAGCTTTGTGGTTTTTGTGGTAATGTTGATATGACAAGTGAAGTTGTAAAATTTGATAAAATTAGACATTAGCCTAATTTTACACAGAAAAGGTTGGCAAGCAAGTAAAGATTTATTTATTTTTTATTATTATTTTATTTTTTATTTTATTTTTTTTCAAATAAAACCATGTCAACATATATTTGTACATCTTGTAGTTTTACTGCTAAAACAGTATTTTCAAATATTGTTGAGTGACCTTTACAAATGGGTCCCATTCACTTTTCTCATTGTAACCCACACTTTTGGAAGGACAAGTCAAAATAAATGTCATGTAATTGACATCATGCCACAAATTGAGCTTTATTTGAATTGATCCTGGAATATTTTCACATCAGCATGATAGAATTAAGAGCTAACAGTCTGATCTTTGGTTTTACCTTTCATGTTTCCACGAAAAAATAGAGTCATCCAGTTTTGGAACGGCATGAAGGTGAGTAAATGATGACAAAATTTTCATTTTTGCTGAAATATTCTTAATCTCACATATTTTAAGTGGATGTTATGGTAATATTGTTTAAAATTCCCTGAGGTTGAAGTCTTTTGGCTCTTAGAGGAAAACCATTACACATCAAACATTTGGGGGGGATCGGGAAGAAAAAAAAAAGAACAGAGAGGATCAGAACAAAGCCATTTTCTTCTCTTGTCCTAAATGCATGCACATGTATTTAATATATTTGATTACATTAGCATTTTCTCCTACACTTGTTGTTGTGGACCAGAGCCCACCAGCCAGATCTTTACCCCTGGCGATTGTAACGTGCAAGGCAAAACTTGGAAGGTTGCTGGTATTCTTCTGCATGTTCAGAAGACCTTATCACACTCACGCTCTCACTGAATCACACAAAGACACATGGTCTGTTAGAAAACCAATTCACTGTAGGCGTACTACCAATGCCAGGGCAAAATCTTCTTGTTTTTCCTTTAAAACCAACGTTATTTTATTTGAGAAAATTACTTAGCACTTAAGACCTACTAAATTGATTGAATTTATGCTTAAAGTCTCAATACGGTTTTCAATTAGTCTCAATAACATGTATTTAGATAATAGGGTGAATTTACCATTTCACTAATTAGGTTTAACTTAATTATTTAAAGGGAAAAAAGGAGATTCTGTTCTCATTTACAATCTACAATTTTTGAATCGAGCTTAGCAACATCCCAACATTAAACTTTATTGAAAACAAAGGTGAGTCATACCATAAAAAGTTCAATTTCTAAAATGTAGATTTTCTCAAATCAGTCATTTATGAAGTTGAATGACGCTTGCAGACTTAGAATGTAGCTCTCTATGTAGGCAATAGACAGTGAAAGCAGTTCACTGGGTTTGGAACAGAGCCACAGCCAGCTTTAGATCATGTTGTCCAATTTTCATGTAGCCACGGACAATTAATCCTTTTTAGGCATCTATTTAAACTTCTCATTTGTCACCAGACTTCCCAAACTGAAATTAGCCTAATTGGAACTGACATAAACAAGCCGTTTTTAAACTGATATGCATTAAATTATGCAAAATCACAAGGACGCCTGAACTTAAGATAAGTTGCTCAATAGGATTTTCAAACCCAGAAGGATTTTTTGGAGGAAATGGCCTAAGTGATGTTTAATGTGTTTGAAAAACACATTATCTTGGCAAATGTGGTCTGAGCCCGGTTGTTATCCGCTGAGAAATCCTAACTGTTCTCACAGTTGCATATATTCACACTGCTAAAGTCTTTAACGCACTGTCAAAGTCAAAAATGATAGATCATTTTTTTCTGGTAAATCTGTGAAATTGCTTAATGATCACATTTTGATGTTTGTTGTCAGTGTAAAATATTATTTAAAGTCGTGTTTTGGTTAGGAACTGCACACATTTCCCTTTGGAAGAAAAACTAGCATAACTGGAACTGGGTAAAAGACAGGAATCAAAAGGAAGGAAGGAAGGAAGGACGGAATTTGACATAGTCCAGAGAATGTTATCCAGAACATGATCCCTGCGCTCTTTGAGGTGAAAATAAGTTTGAAACTCATAGACATTCACGAGAGAGGAAATACTTTTCAATACACGTCTTCTTTAGCCGAGAAAACATCTCAAACTAGCGTTGACGGATAGCTACGATTTAGTAATGCAAACTTTACGTGTTGCGCGACTAGCGTGATGACTTAAATGTGTAAACAAACCCGAGTGTCTTGTTGACGTCCACACACTAGCACACCAGCAATGTGCTGAAATGAAGTTTCCTCAGCCTCACAGAGGGGGCTACACAACATTATTATTAGCGTCATTTGTTAAAGACAAATGGTCAAGTTTTACTGTTTTTAGGTCAAGACGGCAAGAGTTAATAAATGTGCGTCTCACTTTTTCAGAGTTAAACACAGAAAAGACAATATACAGCTTCTGGGAATGCAGCAGTGCAAACTTTACATGTTGTGTGACTCGTAGGAGCTCATGAGACAGGAAATACTTCTATGCATGTCTTCTTCAGCCGTGAAAACATCTCAAACTAGCGTTGACAGATGTGCAACAAACATCCTCACTAGCAATGTGCTGGAAAAATGTTGACATGGCCTCATGGAGGAGGTTACACAGCATTAGCATTATTTGTAGACAAAAAAATGATAAGTAAAACTCAAACATTTGTCTTTAAGATGGCGAGTGTCAATTTATGTGTGTTTTGCCCTTCAGAGTTGAACGTGGAAAAGACAGTATTCATGCAGCTATGTAAACTTTACATGTTTGGCTACTTGCAGACACTCATGAGTCTTGTGTGCTGGAAAAAAGTTCACACAGCCTTACGGAGGGCGTTACACAACAGTGTTAGCATCATTTGTCGACATAGAAATGGAAAGTAAAACCTGACCATTTGTCTTCAAAATGGCGGGAGTTAATTCATGTGAATTTCACCCTTAAGAGTTAAATGTGGAAATTACAATATGCAGCTTCTTGGAATGAGACAGGAAGACTTTTCAATTCATGTCTTCTTCACCCATTAAAAAAAAAAAAAAAAACGCATATTTTTCTCTCAGTTTTGGTCATTCGTCCACACTGAGATGGCGTTTTTTGTCAGGGAAAACGAAGCTTTTTGAAAACGCTATCCAAAGTGGATACATTGTGGTGTGGACTGAAAATGGAGACTTTTGAAAATGATGATGAATGAGACAGGAAGATTTTCAGTTCATGTTAACTATATGTGTTGCACGACAAGCATGATGACTTAGGCCATGTCCACACTAATACGTTTCTGTTTGAAAACATATTTTTCTCTCTGTTTTGGCCTTCCATCCATACTGAGACTGCATTTTTTTCAGGGAAAGCAAAGCTTTTTGAATAAAATTATCCTGCCAGAAGAATTGCGTGAAACTTATTATGTCCGTTCCATTTGTATAATCTCAGTGAGTTTTTGGAGGCTCTACACATTTTAAGTTTTCCCACGTTTTGGTGTGGATGAGAAACTTTTGGAAAACACTTGAAAACACTAATGTGGACGGAGAGCACATTAAAACGCAAACCCCATTTTCAAATGTATCCGGATCAATGTAGACATAGCCTTAAATTGTTATAATACTTGAGCAAAAGTGCTGAAAAAACTTTGCATGGCCTCGCAGAAGGGGTTACACAACATTAGCAATAGCATCATTTGTCGACATAAAAAAGGAAAGTAAAACTACCTTTCATTTGTCTTCAAGATGGCGCAAGTTAATTTATGTGAGTTTTGCTCTTCAGAGTTAAATGTGGAAAAGACGATATACAGCTTCTGGGAATGTGGCAACGCAAATTTACATATTGCACAACTTATAATATATTTTAAATTAGCATTGACAGCTACGATTTTACAATGCTAATTTTATGTTGTGCGACTACAGGGACAAAACACATAAATTAACTCTCACAGTCTTGAAAAAAAATGGTTGAATTTACTTTCTACTTTGTGTTGCACAACTATCATGATGACTTGTATGTGTAAACAAATACAAGTGTCTTTTTGACGTCTGCACTAGCACACTAGCGATGTGCTGAAATCAAGTTTCTGTGGCCTTAGTGGGCGGGTTACACAACATTAGCATTAGCACCATTTGTCGACATAAACTTGAAAGCGAAGTTTCACCATTTGTCCTCAAGACAGCAAGAGTGATTCATGCACATTTAGTTTCCAGCAAACTTAATTTTTCATGCATGTCTTCTTTGGCTATGAAAACATCTCAAACTAGCACTGACAGATTTAGAAAACTAGCTATGATTTAGCAGTGCTAACTTTTTACTAACACGATGACTTGGATGTGTAAACAAACACAAGTGTCCTGTTGACATCTGGCCTAGTGCACTGAAATAAAACTTCCACAACAGTGGGGATTACACATTATTAGCATTAGCGCTATTTGACGACATCAAAATGAGAGTTAATTCATGTGCGTTTCGGCCCTCAGATTTAAACGCGGAAAAGACAATATACAGCTTCCAGCAAACTTAATTTTTCATACATGACTTCTTTAGCCATGAAAACATCTCAAACTAGCATTGATGGAGTAGCAATGCTAACTTAATGTGTTGCCTGATTAATGTGATGTCTTAAATGTGTAAATAAATGTGTCTTGTTGACATCTGCACTAGCACACTACCGATGTGCTGAAATACAGTTTCCACAGCAGTGGGGATTACACATTAGCATTAGCATAATTTGTTGACATAAAAATATAAAATAAAACTCGAAACGAAATGACAATATACACCTTTGGGGAATGCAGCAATGCAAACTTTACATGTTGCTCAACTCGTAGACTCTCTGGAGATGAGAAAAACTTTCAATTAATGTCTTCTTCAGCCAAGAAAACATCTCAAACTGACATTGACGGATAGCTACAATTTAGCAACGCTAACCTTACGCATTGCATAGCTAACGTGTGTAAACAAACCAGAGTGTCTTGTTGACGTCCCCGGTAGCGATCTGCTGAAATAAAACTCACGGATGGGAGTTACTCAACATTAGAGTCATTTGTTGACATAAAAATGAAAAGTAAAATGCAAACATTTGTCTTCAAGATGGCGAGAGTTATTTCAAGTGCGTTTCAGCCTTCAGAGTTAAATGCGGAAAAGACAATAGACAGCTTCTAGCAAACTTAATTTGTCATGCATGTCTTCTTTAGCCATGAAAGCATCTCAAACTAGCATTGGCAGATTAGCAATGCTAACTTTACGTGTTGTCTGATTAATGTGATGTCTTAAATGTGTAAATAAACTGATTGTCTTTTTGACATCTGCACTAGCACACTACCGATGTGCTGAAATACAATTTCCACAACAGTTGGAATTACACATCATTAGCATTAGCATCATTTGTCGACATAAAAAATGGGAAATAAAACTCAACCATTTGTGTTCAAAATAACAAGAGTTAATGTATGTATGTTTTGTCCTTCAGAATTTAACACAGAAAAGACAATATACACATTTGGGGAATGCAGCAATGCACAATGTTGCGCAACTCGTAGACTCTCTTAAGATGAGAAATACTTTTCAGTGAATGTCTTCTTCAGCCGAGCAAACATCTCAAAGTGGCATTGACGAATAGCTACAATTTAGCAATGCTAATTTTACGGGTTGCATAGCAAATGTTGGTTAATGAACCAGAGTGTCTTGTTGACGTTCATGGTAGCGATCTGCTGAAATAAAATTTTCACAGGATCACGGATGGGAGTTATTCAACATTAGAGTCATTTGTTGACATAAAAATGGAAAGTAAAACACAAACATTTGTTATCAAGATGGCGAGAGTTATTTCAAGTGTGTTTCGGCCTTCAGAGTTAAACACGGAAAAGACAGCTTCCAGCAAACTTAATTTGTCATGCATGTCTTCTTTAGCCATGAAAGCATCTCAAACTAGCACTGACAGATTAGCAATGCTAACTTTACATGTTGCCTGACTAATGTGATGTCTTAAATGTGTAAATAAATTGACATCTGCACTAGCACTCTACCGATGTGCTGAAATATAATTTCCACAACAATGGGGATTACACATGTTAGCATTAGCATCATTTGTCAACATAAGAATGGAAAGTAAAACACAACTATTTGTCTTCTAGACAGCAAGAGCTCATTTATGCATGTTTCGCCCTTCAGAGTTTAACATGGATAAAACACTATAGACTAGCTTTGGCGAATAGCTGAAATGTAGCAATGCTAATTTTATTTGTTGCATAACCAACATGTGTAAACAAACCAGAGTGTCTTGTCGACTTCCACACTAGCAATGTGCTGAAATAAAATTTCCACAGGGTCATGGATTAAACGTGGAAAAGACAATACACAGCTTCCAGCAAACTTTCTTCTTTAACCACGAAAACATCTCAAACTAGCACTGACGGATTAGCAAAGCTAACTTTACGTGTTGCCTGACTAATGTGATGTCTTAAATGTGTAAATAAATGGAGTGTCTTGTTGACATCTGCACTAGCACACTGATGTGCTAAAATACAATTTTCATAACAGTGGGGATTACACATCATTAGCATTAGCATCATTAGTTGACATAAAAATGGAAAATAAAACTTGACCATTTGTCTTTAAGATGGTGAGAGTTCATTTACGTGCGTTTCGTCCTTCAGAGTTAAACGTGGAAAAGACAATACAGCTTCCAGCAAATAAAAATTTTCATGCATGTGTTCTTTAGCCATGAAAACATCTCAAACTAGCACTGATGGATTAGCAATGCTAACTTTACGTATTGCCTGACTAATGTGATGTCTTAAATGTGTAAATAAACCCGGGTGTCTTGATGACATCTGCAGTAGTACTCTACCGATGTGCTGAAATACAATTTCAACAACAGTGGGGATTACATGTTAGCATTAGCATCATTTGTTGACATATACTGTAAAAATGGAAAATAAAACTTGACCCTTTGTCTTCAAGAGGGCAAAAGTTAATTTATGCATGTTTTCCCTTCAGAATTTAACGCAGATAAGACAATATACAGCTTCTGGGAATGCAGCAAAGCAAGACTTTACATGTTGCGCGACTCGTAGACGGATAGCTACAATTTAGCAATGCTAACTAAAGTGCGTAAACAAACCAGAGTGTCTTGTTGATGTCTAGACTAGCGATGTGCTGAAATAAAATTTCCACAGGCTCACGGATGGGAGTTACTCAACATTAGAGTCATTTGTCGACATAAAAATGGAAAGTAAAACGCGACCATTTGTCTTTAAGACGGCGAGAGTTAATTCACGTACGTTTCAGCCTTCAGAGTTAAACGCGGAAAAGACAATATACAGCTGCCGGGAATGCTGGGAAGCTGCGAGATGAATATATCACTGCTCTCCCAGAATCATTCGGTGCTTGAGAGCTGTTTGATCTTTCAATGAACAAGCAGGGCTGAAAAAAAGATCCCAAAGCCCAACGTCATTAAATCTTTGGCGGTTTATTTGTGTAAGCACTGGAGCTCGAGGAGCGCTGGGGTTGTAGGGGTGGTCTACAGCCCATTTGTTCCTGCTCAGCATTACCGGTGCTGGAATCCATTTCTAGTCTAGAGCAGTGGACGAGGGGGGTCGAAGGGGCCCTCTGAAGGCTTTGGAGGCAATGGCTTGGGACCCCTCTGGGTTACTGAGAGGGAACATTTGGATGCAGCTGTTTTTCAGTGGTCTAAATGGAGACGTTGTGCTGCCGCCCGTGTCTCGGTCTTTCACTTCGCCAGAGAGCCGTGTTTCAATAACACCAGTGATATCCCTGCAAGCTGCCTGAGACCTAGACTGGAATTCGTCTTACACTTGAGCACAAGTCAATCTGAAGTGTCAAAACCGGTCTTAATTTAAGACCCAAGAGCCCTCTGCTAATGATTCAGCTATGCTTACCACTCAATTATCTTCATGATGATTTTTCAACACTTAAATCTCCCGTGAGAAAAGCTCAGGGAATTATTTTCCCAAGCATTCACTTTTATAGTTTTTTCAGTATTGTTCTCCAATATCACCTTCAAAAATGTTGCATTGACATACAACAACAACAAAATTTGTATATCTGTCTTATTATCAACACATAATTATTTTATTTTATTTTGTGGCTCTCCTACAACAGTTCCTTTTCCTTCTTAACCAATTTTCGGGTCAGGTCAGCCTCTTCTTTTAAAGAACTGGTCAAGGAAGGAAAGCACTGCCAAGGGGAAATTGTTGGGAATGTGAGTCCATATGAATTCAAATAGCCTTGAAATAGTTTTAGACAGCTTTGACCTCAGCAAATTTGATGGAAACAAGTTCCTTCTGTAGAGACAATGTGGAACAGGGATAGATGGAGTTCCAAGAACACTGTTACAAAACCATAGACTAGTTGTACTGGATGGGCTGCACTGAACAGTCAATAATCTAAAACACCATATCAAAACTTATTCATTTCCAGCGAAGGACCTCCAGTGAGGTATTCAACTACCCTAATATGCTATGAGCTGAATTATGCAGCACTTTCGAAGGCCATGTTTTGAATTTCCCTGAAGGTCTGGAGCCAAAAGTGTCTGAAGAAAGAATTTGCAAATACTTTTAGGCAGTTGAAATATGACTTGGACTGTAAGGAAAATGTTACGAATAATTATACACCCAAGGCCTACTGGACGATATTATCAGAGACATTTTGACTTAGGAGGAGGTACATTCTCTGACAAATTAGGACGTTTAGCTGCTTTCTGTTATTAATTACATTTGCTTCTTTATCTTTATTACTTCCCAAGATATCTCCAACTAGATGTCTTAAAATGTTCAGGAATGTTTTGCCTTGTGAAATGAGATAACCTTTGTTAAACTCTAAGCAAATATCAATCTCAATTGTATGTGGCGGCGCCAGTGTGTTCAGTACCAGGGACAAAATAGTTTCTTGCCAATACAATTTTTTTTTTACTTTATTATTTATATACATAATATAATATTGTTACTACATTTCATTTTTAAAAATATCATAATCATTGTTCATTGTTATTTCAAGATGAAGAAACCCGCTTCATTACATGATAACAATGTCCTTTTTATTTGTAAATCATTCTTTTGGATGTTCCCATTGAATCTATTCACACTGGACGCACCAAACTTTTAATTCACAAACTGGACTGATCCTATTGCAGCTGTTCCTTAGTCAATTCCCTGATTCAGTGATCTACTTTGGTCTCCAGTTACCAAATTTGCTGAATCGATCTTATCTGACTCTAAAATGAGCTGCGAACTGTGAGTAATATGATCCTATGAGTTCAAATGTGTGAGGATTGCCATTAAAAAAGTTAAGTTTAGTATTGCTTATAGTAAAGAATTCAGAATTAAAAAAAAAAAAAAAATGTGATTGTAATATAAACTCACAGTTTTGAGGAAAAAAATGTAAACTTACAATTGTGAGGAAAAAAAGTAAGAATTGTGAATGTAATCTTGTAAACTTGCAAGTGCAACATAAACTCACAATTCCTAGAAAAAGGCAGAATTACAAAATATAAACTTGCGACTGCGACATATGTACTTGCAGTTTTGATAAAAAGTAAAAAATGTGAGATAGGAACTGATTTCTGAGAAAAAAAATTATGAAATGTAAACTTAGAATAAAAAAAAAGTCTGAATTGCAAAATGTAAACTCGCAATTGTGACATATAAACTTGCAATTATGAAAAAAAGATTGGCATTGCAAAACGTAATCTAAGAATTATAAGAAAATATGTAAGATTGTAAACTAACAATTTTGACAAACTCACAGTTCTGAGAAAAAAAAGTCTGAATTGTGAAATGTACTGTAAGCTCAGAATTTGGAGAAAAAAAATCTGAATTAGGCGTAAACGTACAGTTGTGACACAAACTTACAATACTTGTAAAAAAGTCAGAATTTCAGTATGTAAACTTGCAAGTGTGACATAAACTCACAATTTAAAAAAAAGGTCAGAATTTACATTTTTGCGAGATTTACGCTTGCAATTTTGACAAGCTCATAATTCTGAGAGAAAAAAAAAGCAGAACTGCAAAATGTAAATGCGTAATTGTGACATATAAACTCACAATTCTGAAAAGAAGGCAGAAATTGCAAAACGTAAGCTCAGAATTGAGACAAAAAAAGTAAAAATTGTCATATATATATATATATATATATATATAAAACTAATTAATTAATTAAGAAATTCAAGACATAAACTTGCAAATGCAACATAAACCCATATTTCTTTGAAAAAAGGCAGAATTGTAAAATGTAAACTCTGAATTGTGAAATGTAAGCTTAGATTTTTGGAAAAAAAAAAAAAAGAGGCAGAATTGCAAGACGTAAACTTGCAAGTTCAACAGACACAATTATAGGAAAAAAATAAACTCAGAATTCTGAGAAAATAGGCAGAATTGTAAAGTGAAAACTATTTTCAGCAATTGTGACATATAAACTTGAAATTCTATGGAAAAAAAAGGTTGAAATTGCAAAATGTAAGCTCAGAATTTTGATGAAAAAGTAAAAATTGTGAAATGTAAACTCATAATTGTGACAAACTTGCATTTCTGAGAAAAAAAGTCACAATTGTAAACTGTAAGCTCAGAATTTTAAGAAAAGTAAGAACTATGAGATGTAAACTGTCAACTGCAAGAAACAAGTCAGAATTGAAATTATCTTTTACCTCACAACTACCTTTTCTGTTGTTTTTATTACGTGGTGGAAACAAGCTTCCATAGTAAATTGTTAGTCTAAATCTAGTTAGTCCAAAAGGCGCAATTGTTTACACTCATTACACAAAATGCTTAAAAAATGACATCTAGTTTGTGATTTATAATCATTTATTATAAGGTAAGTCCTATTTGATACAAGAGTATTTGAACATAAAATACTTTTGTACGTTTAAATAAAACTTAAAAGGACTCTGAAGTAACATTTCATCAAGGCATCTGTACTGCAGTACTCAAATGATTTGTATATTTCATCTACCAAAGGTAGTAATTCCCTTCCGAACCAAGGAACGCTAATAAATAACTTTGATTTTCTAAAACCATGAGGCATTTTTATTGAAGATATCAGTTTCACTGTAAACTTACGGTATGGGAATTTCGATTTTTGTTAAAGGGGATGTAAACAGTATTTCAGAAGACAATGAAAGCCCCTTGTCAACAGCAGATAGTTTTCCTGTGAGACGAGGGTGAGTAAATAATGACATAATACTGACATAATTTCCATTTTTAGGTGAACTACTTCTTCAAGGCACTGTGTCATTGTGTTCCTGTCAGATCCCACAGTCCTCCAGCTCCCCCTCTCTCTCACTCATTTTTCTACCTCAGGTTTCTTCTTCTTTCTCTTTCTCTATCGTTCCCTCTTGCTCCACGTTCGCATGTGGAGCTGATTAATGAAATTAATACAATGCTGCGCTCTGGTTTGGAGATTTCTGGCAAGGCCGCTGTCTGTTTGTTTCCAGACGTCAATCCCCTAGTGGCCACTTTAAACTGAAGTTCTGCGTGTTGTAGAGCAGAATTCAATGTGCTGGTGAAATACATCTCTGAAAATTTGACTGGAGCCTTGAGCTCGATTCAGGCAGCAGAGAGCCAGATGCAGTTAAAACAAGTGACCTTTCGGTGTCAACGACATTTGTTGGTTATTTGTTAGTTAGCGGATGTTTTCTTATCCAAAGGGAATTACAGAACACTTGTTACATGGAGAGTCTGCCTGGAGCGAGCTGGGGTTAACGGCCTCGCTCGAGGGAACATCATTGCGGACACAATTCGGAAGCCATTCCAGTGTCATTGACGAGTTAAACGGGGCTCTGTATCTGCTTTAAAGAAACACCCAAATCAGAAATTCGGTCATTACTCACTCTCACTCACATGTGGTTCCAAACCAATATGAGTTGATTTCCTCCATGGAACGTGAAAAGTCAATTTTCAGTCTGATCCGTAAACTGGAATGTGACAGTTTGACATGGATTGATTCTGTTTCAGAATTTTGATTTGCACTCAGTGAAGAGTTCAAAACTAACTCTATTAAAGGAGAAAACCACTGTAGCCAAATATGTTTCATGAGTTGGTAGTCCAACTGAAACTCACATTCTGGCAACACCCGCTATTCACATCCAATCAGTTCCTGATGGACACAAACAAGCCCATACATTTTATTTATTTATTTATTATTTTGTTGAATATTCTGAAATACACCAACATCTTTTGAATATAATGTTTGTTGGTTACAAATGTACAAATTCTGGTGGAGAATGTAAACTTTCTAAAATAGTTATCTTTCCGCATTGCTGGAACTGTAATGAACTGCATTTAATTCTGCATATTAGTTAATTTATAAATTACTTTTATTTAGCAAGGATGCTTTACATTGTTCAAAAGTGATAGTGAATACATTTATAATGTGATTAAAAAAAATATTATAAAATGTTGATTTCAAAAAATAAAAATGTATGATAGCTAATTATGTTGTTTTCTTTAACGGTAAGCAACAAATATTAAAATTCAGGATTGTGTGACACTGATGTGGAAGCCTGTTTCCGCCACTGAATAAAAATAAAGAGGTAGTTATGGCTTTTTAATAGACAAATTAGATTCAATTGTGTTTATATCATGCAATTCTGAGAAAAAAGTCAGATTTGTCAAATATAAACTCACAATTGTAAGAAAAAAAGTCAGAATTGAAAGATACAAATTCGCATTAGTGAGAAAAGTCCGTTTTTGCGTCTTGTTTTATCTGGCAATTTTGAGTTTGCGAAACATAAACTCTCAAAGAATAGCAACCTTTTGGTGTATAGTTTTTATCTGGCAATTCTGACTTTATTTCATGCAACTGTGGGTTTATATCACACAATTCTGACTTTTTAACTCGCAATTGCGGATTTATATCATGCAAAAAAAGTCAGAATTGCGACAAAAAATTGGAGATACAAACTCCCATTTGTGAGAGAAAAAAAAAGTGATTGCGAGATATAAACTCACATTTGTGAGAAAAAAAGTCAGAATTGCAACTAAAAAAGTCAGAATTGTGAGATATAAACTCGCAGTTGCTAGATAAAAGTCAGAATTGGAAGATACAAATTCGCATTAGTGAGAAGTCATTTTTTGCGTCCTGTTTTATCTCGCAATTTTGAGTTTGCGAAAAAAAATTGTGAGATATAAACTCTCAAAGAATTGCAACCTTTTTGTGTATAGTTTTTATCTGGCAATTCTGACTTTATTTCATGCAATTGTGGGTTTATATCACACAATTCTGACTTTACAACTCGCCATTGCGAATTTATATCCTGCAAAAACAGTCAGAATTGCGACAAAAAATTGGAGATATAAACTCACATTTGCGAGAAAAAAAGTCAGAATTGCAACTAAAAAAGTCAGAATTGTGAGATATAAACTCGTAATTGCTAGATAAAAGTTAGAATTACAAGATTCAAACTCACATTAGTAAGAAAAGGTGAGAGTTTTTGCGTCTTGTTTTTATCTTACGATTCTGATTTTATTTCTCGCAATTGTGAGTTTGTAAAAAAATTTGGAGATACAAACTCCCATTTGTGAGAAACAAAAAATAATTGTGAGATATAAACTCCCAAAGAATAGCAACCTTTTGGTGTATAGTTTTTATCTGGCAATTCTGACTTTATTTCATGCAATTGTGGGTTTATATCACACAATTCTGACTTTTTAACTCGCAATTGCGAATTTATACCCTGCAAAAAAAGTCAGAATTGCGACAAAAAATTGGAGATACAAACTCCCATTTGTGAAAGGAAAAAAAAAGTGATTGCGAGATATAACTCACATTTGCAAGAAAAAAAGTCAGAATTGCAACTAAAAAAGTCAGAATTGTGAGATATAAACTCGCAGTTGCTAGATAAAAGTTAGAATTACAAGATTCAAACTCACATTAGTAAGAAAAGGTCAGAGTTTTTGCGTCTTGTTTTTATCTCACGATTCTAATTTTATTTCTCGCAATTGTGAGTTTGTAAAAAAAAATTGGAGATACAAACTCCCATTTGTAAGGAACAAAAATAATTGTGAGATATAAACTCACAAAAAGTCAGAATTGTGACTTTTATCTCGCAATTCTGAGTTTATATCACACAATTTTGACTTTATAACTTGCAATTTCCTGTTTATATCATGCAATACTGAGAAAAAAAGTCAGAATTGTTGGATCTAAACTTGTAGTTGCGAGAAAAAAAAATGTAATTGCGGGACAAACTTACATTTCCGAGAAAAAAAAACAACAACTTTTTTGCGTATAGTTTGTATCACACAATTCTGACTTTATTTCTCGCAATTGTGAGTTTGTCACAAAATTCTGACTTTATATAACTCGCAATTGTTTATATCATGCAATTCTGAGAAAAAGTCAGATTTGTCAAATATAAACTCACAATTGTAAGAAAAAAAGTCAGAATTGAAAGATACAAATTCAGAGTTTTTGCCTCTTGTTTTTATCTCACGATTTTATTTCTCGCAATTGTGAGTTTGTAAAAAAATTTATGAGGAACAAAAATAATTGTGAGATATAAACTCACAAAAAGTCAGAATTGTGACTTTTATCTCGCAATTCTGAGTTTATATCACACAATTTTGACTTTATAACTCGCAATTTCCTATTTATATCATGCAATTCTGAGAAAAAAGTCAGAATTGTCAGATCTAAACTTGCAGTTGCGAGAAAAAAAATGTAATTGCGAGACCTAAACTCACATTTGCAAGAAAAAAAATCACTTTTTTTGCGTATAGTTTGTATCACACAATTCTGACTTTATATAACTCGCAATTGTGTATATCATGCAATTCTGAGAAAAAGTCAGATTTGTTAAATATAAATTCGCAATTGGGAAAAAAAAAGTCAGAATTGTGAATTTTGCATATTGTTTTTTTTTTTTAATTCTGACTTTATTTCTCACAATTGCGAATTTGAATCACACAATTCTGAGAAAAAGTCAGAATTGCGAAGAAAAAAAGTCAAAATTGCGAGATACTTAATAACAAATATTTTTCTCTCACAATTCTGAGAAAAAAAAAAGGTTTTATTACTCAATTCTAAGAAAAAAAAGCCAGAATTGCAAGATACAAACTCGCATTTGAGAGAAAAGTCGGAACTGTGAATTTTGCGTATTGTTATTCTGACTTTATTTCTCACAACTGCGAGTTTGAATGAGTTTGAGAAAAAGTCAGAATTGCGAGAATTCATTGTTTTTGTCTCACAATTCTATAAAATGTTCTATTCAGTTCTAAGGGAAAAAAGTCAGAATTGCGAGATACAAACTCAATAACAAATAGTTTTTCTCTCACAATTCTGAGAAAAAAAAGCTTTTATTTCTCAATTCTCAGAAAAAAGTCAGAATTGTGAGATAAAAAGTTGCAATTACCTTTTTTACTTTTTTATTCAGTGGCGGAAACAGGGCTTGACTGGACTGTAAGGGAAGACTGGAGTAACATTAAAGTTATGAAAATCACAGGAATAAATTGCAATTTTACAATATATTGCAATAGAAAACAGCTGTTTCAGATTGTATTCATATTTCACAGTATTACTGTTTTAATGCATTTATGATTCAATAAATGCAGCCTTGGTGAGCAAAAGAGATTTCTTTCAAATACGTTAAAAAATCCTTTGTAAATAATTTTTTTATTTTATGAACCAGCAGAAAAAAACGCTTAATTTCCCCAAATGCTGTATTAGTACAGATGTGGCAGACATTTTGTGGTGCATATGGCAAAAGCTGTTTTGATTACGGTGTTATTTATTTTTTATTTAAAAGAAAATGTTGAAGTTTTGAGAAATATTTCTAATCAGGGGCAAAAACAAACTCTACAATTACAATGGGACAAAAATATGCATAATTAGTCAGAATTAATGACAGTCATTTATGTTTTGTTGCAAAGTTTACATTGAACTACTGGAACTGTTGCACTGAAATGTAGTTTGCTAAATTCATCTCATTCATGAATTGAAAGATGGTTTTAAAATCTGACTGTTAACCCAAATGGCGCCAACTACCCAGTTTGTTTTTATTGAAATATTACGACATGATAAATTCATTATCCCTTATTGATTCTACCAGTCCATCCGAAATAAAATAAGACCCACATTTGAGTCTTGATTCCAAACAAGATCCTTGTTTTGAGCCTATCTTTTGGAAGTGCAGTGCTACTTAATAAAACATTTACATCATTAAAAGAAGAGCCATCTAAATAAATCTGAAGTGAGTTTCGGAACGATAGCATGAAGGGCTGGACCGTTGTCACAGAATTCGAACCTAATTATCGCAAGCCTCCACCCCCTTCTAAATATTAGGATCTGAGCAATCAATCACGAAACGCTTATTAGCCTAGAGCCCATCCTGCCTTTATTCTTTTGCAATTGCGTGGAATTTCTGCTGGAAGAGCTCGCCGCAGCATTCGCGTCCCGGACAGAATTGTTTGCAGTGAGTTTCCCACACCACAAAATGCTGCAAGATGTTGGAAATGTCATCACCTTTTCAAGTTCCTCTCCCACAACCTACTTTTTCAAGCAGCCTCCCATGTGTAACTAATTAGCCGCAAAACTCGGGCTAATTTTATTTTACCCAATTGGTGTCCGAAGCTACTTTTTTTTTCCCATCATGCTACAAAGTTGCCCTGTTCTGTGTAGATCTTCAAAGCTTCACTGCGAACTGTGCATACGCTTCAAATGTAGCTTTTTAGCCTTTATAGCCAACTCATTTTTTAAGTCTCGGTAGAGGAAACATGCAAACATCTGAGCTTTAACCAGATTTGAGAAAGTGGTTCTTAAGGAAAAGAGCTGTCGAGGGCCTCAGGTAAGGCTTTTGCTGTACTTCCATTAGTGCTGATCTTGCACTAACACCTTATTCCTCTTTATCTGTCAGAACAGCCAGATGTTGGATGCCACTGCACAGCAGGAACGGAGAGCTCGCTTTGCGTCTGTTCAGCAACATGTTTGACAGGGTGAATACAACCTGCCAAGTGTCCTGAAACTGCCTAGTAATTGGTAAAGCTCCAACGCTGTACGAAGCCGTCAATTCGTTCATCAACTCGTACTTCCCTGTGTAACTGTTTCGAATCCAAAACAGCCCCTGTGGACAAAGAACACGTGTTGTTTACTAAAAAGTGATTGCGATGTAAAATGTCGGTCAACGTTCAAGGTAGGCTTTGACATTTTGTTTAGTAGCCAAACCCAGTTACACCACTGAAACAGCTAACTTATACCAGCACAACTACGTTTAAAACAAAGCTAGTAAATTTTGTACAAATGTAGTTTTTGCATTCATGTTGGTATCATATGGTTTTTGAAAACTTTTCTTATGATAGTTTTATGTTAGTGACTCTAAAAATGTCATGTGGTGTAACCAGCAAGTAAAGATATATTTTATTTATTTATTTATTTATTTATTTATTAAACCTTATGTTGCTTTTCATTGTATTTTTTTAACAAATATAATGACTTATAAAAAATTTGAATTATAAAAAATGTCACATGGTGCGACCTCTCTGAAATTGAATGATACTTTCTTAAAATATTGTATAAAATAAAAATCTAACATAACTTTTTATGAAAAGGCACGGCTAGCTATTGGTTGTAAAATGTCATGTGGTGTGATTTGCCGAAATCTAACTCTAATAAAAAATAATAAAAGATTGTGGCAGCTTTTGTGAGATTCTTCTTCTTTATTATAATATCAGGACAGTTGTACCTCCCTGACATTTGTTTAATGCTCCCAAATAAATATTATTTAAAATATATATATATATATATATATATATATATATATAATCTTTTTAACTTTGTGCTGGTTCGATGCTGGTCATACTAGTAAACCAGCATAGCCAAGTTGTTCAACAACCAAAATGTATTTATTTATTTATTTAAACAATATAAATAAGTATTAATTATTTATTTATTTCAATGGCAAAATATGTATATATATATATATATTTTTTTTTTTTTCTTAAACCAGCAAAAATGATTCTTTATTTCAACAACAAAAAATATTTATTCACTTATTTATTTATTTATTTATTTATTTATTTATCAACACCAAAACATTATTTGTTTTTGTGTATTTATTTACTTTATTTCAACATCACATTTTTTTTTAATTATTATTTATTTATTTCAACAGCACACATTTATTTTTTTAACAGCAAAAATATGTATTTATTTCAACAGCAAAAATGTATTAATTAATTAATTTATTTCTACAGCAAAGTATTTTTTTTTATCTATTTCAACAGCAAATTTTGATTTATTTATTTTAATTTCAACAGCAAAATGTATTTATTTATTTATTTTCCAACATAAAAAAAAATTGAAAAACAGAAAAATATATTTATTTTTTACAGCAAAATATGCATTTATTTCAACAGCAAAAAAAAAAAAAAAAAAAAAAAAAAAAAGTTTGTTTATTTATTTATTTATCAGCCTAATTAGCCAAGTTTTGCTGGATAAACTGGTCTGATGGGAAACATACTAGGGAAACATACTAAAACACAACATATCCCTCCTGAAAAGTTAAAAAACAGTTGGTTTAAGGTAGTTTAGCAGGTCTGACTAACTGGCAAGTGCACAAAACCCTCTAAAACCATGTATGCCAGCCTGGAAACCCAACTAACCAACTAATGCTGGGTATTCTTTTCCACAAGTGACCAGCAGTGCAAACGGGTAGCCGTATGAATCCTTCTAGAGAGCCGTTCAGTTGCACAGATGACTAATTGGAACACACATCATAATTGTGATCGCTTACACCCATCAATCATAAACGGGGCCACCAAATTTAGGAGGTCTGGCAGCATGATGATTTATTGTGAAATCAAGCGAACACGATGAAACCATTTCTCAGAGCCTGCAGATGTTGTCATTGTTTAAGTCTCTGGCCTTTGGCTAACGTTAAAGCGAGGACTGTGAAAGTGCCCAGTCTCGGCTTTCAAAGACTTCAATTATTATTCCGTTTATCTGGATGTTTACCCCCCGAATATAGCTGTTTTCACGAGTTTCAAGTCACGCTGGATGTTTTCACAAAGGTGGCTTGGCTTCCCTTGAGCTCTGGCTCGGGTCGAGCTCAACATGTGTCTCCCACATTGACCGGCGGCCATTGCTTTCTGGTGTCCCGTTAGCAATTAGCTCATCTCGACAAGACGTGCTGGCAAGAGTTGAGAGGGAACGGCTGATATGCGGCTCGAGCACATCACATCCGCGCAAAGATGAGATGAAAAAAGCAGCACAACAACATAATTATCAAAAGATGTCCAGCGAGTCTTCTTTAAAGCCGTTGGCTTGAGTTCCTCGCCTGTGGTTAGTTCAGTTCAGCTCAGACGCAAAGGGAAAAGGAAATCAGGTCTGAAATGAAAGCACAGCGAACGCTGGGCTGCGTTTCATGCGCTCGGGCCATTTGACTGCCGTCGCTCGTAACTCAGGGGCCGACGAGACGGTGAGTGGGAAACGGGATTGATTACAGCGTTGCATCAGATAGACTTACCGATAATCTGATGGTCTATCTGCGCTCATACATCTTCATCTATCATCCTACCTCACGGCCGTCAGCACGGGATCACAGATATATCCCCTGTGCAATGTGCGGGGGCCCCTGGGGACCGCGTCTACGCATATGTGCTCCTTAGGCTGTTTACACAAGGGTCAGACATTCATCAATCCATCAGCCACGCCATCCACTCCCCTTTTAGATGAATTGTCTCTGGACGCTCATCAAAAACTCATTAATGGAGGAAATCCTTAGAACGAATCACTCATTGAGCTATTTCTACCAATAAAGCACTGACACCATATGGAAAACAGAACAAATAGAGTTTTAGCTTCCTTATTACGTAAATAAAATGTGACCCTGGACCACAAAACTAGTCTTAAGTAGCACGGGGATATTTGTAGCAATAGCCAAAAATACATTGTATGGGTCAAAATTATTGTTTTAATTATTAAGATATTAAGTAAAGATCATGTTCCATGAAGATGTTTTGTAAATGTCCTAACGTACATATCATTTGTCATTGGTATGCATTGCTAAGAACTTCATTTGGACAAATTTAAAGGCGATTTTCTCAAAATTTAGATTTTTTTGCACCCTCAGATTGCAGATTTTCAAATAGTTGTGTTGCCAAATATTGTCCTAACAAATCATACATCAATAGAAAGCTTATTTACCCAGCTTTCAGATTATGCTTGTACTGTATGTTATGTATTTAAAGGGTTACTCCATCCCAATATGAAAATGTCATTAATCACTTACCCCCAAGTCATTCCAAACCTAAACAAAATTGAAGATATTTTGGATGAAAACCAGGAGCTTTGTGGCTGTCCCATTGAGTGCCAAGTAAATAACACTGTCAAGGCCCAGAAAAGCATGAAAGACGTCAGAATAGTCCTTCTGCCATCAGTGGTTCAACCATAACTTTACGAAGCTATGAGAATACTTTTTGGAAGCAAAGAAAGAAAAATAACAACTTTATTTAACAATTTGTATCCTCTGCATCAACGTAGCGCCATTTTGGAGAGTATCCAACTGGACGCAAACAACGTATGCTGTTCTCTGTCAGTTGCAGCACACGGGTACTACTTTTATTTACATCTTGATTCGAATGAAAACAGCGTATTCACGTGACACAGCTGACAGAGAACAGCATACGTTGTTTGCGTCTATTCTCTCAAAAATGGCGCTACGGCGCTACAAAATTTGAGGTGGAGTAACACTTTAAATAATGATGAAGCTGGAATTTGGTAGATTTAAAATTAATTGACTATAAAAGTCATATCGAATAACCCACTTGTTATGTTTATCGCTGGATCGAGGGAGACAAGAAGTTCTTTAGAATACAATACTTTAATAAATCCAACAATGAACACTGAGACATGAAGTGTGAACATAAACAAGACACACCTGGGATGAAATGAACAAGACAGGAAACATGACCATAAAAAGGAAGAACCGGAACTAAGGTTGGGGCAAAAACACGGAACAGACATACAGTTGAAGACAAAATTGTTAGCATGGCAAAGACAAAAGAAATTAGTTTGGACTTGAGAGAAAGAATTGTTAATGTTTATAAAGATGGAGAAGGATACACGCATTTATCAAAGCATTTTCAAGTGTCAAGAACTGCAGTGAGATGCATTATCAAGAAGTTTAAAGAGACCAACACAGTGGATAACAAGACGGGCAGAGGCAGGAAGTGAAAGATCTCAAAAACTTTGGAAAGAAAACTAGTGAGAGAGGTTTCTAAAGACCCAAGAACAACTGCTAAGACACTAGTGAATGACCTAGCCAAGTCTGGAATTGATGTCTCAATGAAGACAGTCACTAGAGCCCTGCACAGGAATGAACTGCGAGGTTGCTGACCAAGAAAGACTCCACTTCTGAAGAAGAAACACCTCCAAGCTAGAATGAAGTTTGCTAAGGACAACCTGGGGGAATGTGATGCATACGGGAAACGTGTCCTTTGGTCAGATGAGACAAAACTAGAGCTTTTTGGCCATAGAGATGTTGCCTATGTTTGGAGAAAGAAGGGAGAGGCATTTCCACAGTGAAACATGGTGGTTGGAGTATAATGCTATGGGGATGTTTCAGTGCGTTTGGAACTGGGAATCTCGTCAGGGTTGAAGGAAACATGAAAAAGGAAGACTATAAGAAGATTTTGAAAGACAACCTCAGACAGTCGGCAAGAAACTTGGTTTGGGTCGACATTTTGTCTTCCAGCATGATAACGACCCAAAGCATTCCTCACTTCTGGTGAAGAAATGCCTCCACATGAGCAAAGTGAGTGTACTTGACTGGCCTGCACAAAGCCCAGACTTGAATCCAATAGAAAATCTGTGGGGCACACTAAAGTCCAGAGTTTGTGCCAGAAATCCAACAAATCTGGAGGAGCTTGAGAGATTTGCTAAGGAAGAATGGGCTGTCATTCCTCAGGAGACATGCTTGAAACTTGTTGAGAACTACAGCAAACGACTAAAGGCTGTTATCAAGCAAAAAGGATACTATTGACTATTGACTATTAACATTAGAGGGCTAATAATTTTGACCAGTAGACTTTTAAAATTCTTGGTTATACATTTATTTCTATTTGTATTACAAACCCTAAAAGCCTTCTGGCTTGTGGTGAGCTGGTGCGTCTACATGCTTTCGGATGGTAGGAGGATTGGAATCCTCTACATCGACTAGGAAATTGGAACCACTTAGATCAAGAATTAAATTAATAAAATCCGCTTCAGGTCTGCGGCAATCGTCCGGAGTCAATAAAGAAAAAAAAGCTTGTTGTTCTTGAGTCCCATCCGAAAGAAAGCATTGATCATGGAATCGCTCCAACTCACCAGATGTAATACGCTCAGAAATCCCTCAACGTATTGCTCCAACGGCCTTCCCCCCTACTGGAAATCAAGGAGATAGTCCTCAGCCCATTTCATTTCTAAAGGTCTGCTATTCTGTCACGTTTATCGCCGGATCGAGGAAGCAATGGAACGAGGAGACGAGAAGTTCTTCAGAATACAGTACTTTAATAAATCCAACAAGGAACACAGAGACATGAAGTGTGGACATAAACAAGACACATCTGGGATGAAATTAACAAGACAGGAAACATGACCATAAAAGGAAAAAATGGAACTAAGGCTGGGGCAAAAACACGGAACAGACATATATAATCCTGACACCACTACAGGTAAAAGTTGTGTTTGTTAATATTAGTTAATGCACTGTGAACTAACATGAACTAACAATGAATGACTGTATTTTTATTAACTAACATTAGCAAAGATTAATAAATAGTGTAATAAAAGGTTTGTTCATTGTTCATTCATGTTAGTTAATACATAAATGATACCTTATTGTAAAGTTACCAGGTTATGTCCAATATTTTTATTTTAAGAAACCACAAAGGTTATTTTAACAAACTAAAACAAGCCACTCTCTATTCAACATAATGTACCTTTTTGAGTCCAGAAGTTGATGGTTTGTTTAGCGATTCGTGGTTTTAGTCATCTTAAAACCCAGAAGGCTAATTTTCCATGTGTTCCCTCAGAAATGTCTAATTTTACTTTAGTGGCCTTCAATTCATAAATAAAAGGTCAGTTTGGTAATATTACTTGAAGAGATGCTCAATAAACGATTTGTTCTATACAACATAAATTAGTCATACACAGTCATGCTTGTTAGCAAGTTGTGTTTTTAAAGCAAATAACGGTTTCAAAATTAGCATTTCAGATTTGTGACCTTGGACCACAAAACCAGTCTTGAGTAGCAAGGGTATATTTGTTGTAATAGCCAAAAATACATTGTATGGGTCAAAATTATCGATTTTTTATGCCAAAATCATTAGGTTATTAAGTAAAGATCATGTTCCATGAAGATGTTTCGTAAATGTTCTACCGTAAATATATCAAAACTAATTTTTGATTAGTAATATGCAATGCTAGAACTTATTTTGGACAACTTTAAGAGCATGAAATGAATGAAAGAGCAGTCCTTGCAGTCCGTCTATAGCAACTTGTTAGCAATGTGTTTTTAATGCACACAGTTTCATTTGTTTTGTGCAATTTGACTAGCGTTTCCCCAAAATCAAAAACCGCCATTTAAAAATAGAGGAAACCAATTTGCGAGTTCAGCCTACAAATGTACGTCAGCTCTATTATACACAGCAGACTAAATAATAAAGAAAATAATCTGTCAGTCTTGGAACATGTTAAATGTTGTGGGGAAAAGTTAAAAGAAATAGCAGAAACACTGATGCCAGGAAACCGAGGTGCCGACAAATGGCCGTTCTAGATACTTTCTGAGCAATTCCAAATGATTAATGGCAAACATGAGGTTATTACTGTGGAAGTAATGAAGTACAGCGCTTGAGATCACGACTATGGCCTCATTTCCCATGCAGCTGCTGGTTTCCCCCTCTATCGGAGTTTACACGTTAGCTAGCCAAAATAAAAGTTCATTAGCAGAGCGCGAGATGGGAGACCGTCGGTTTAACATCAGTCCAAGAAATTATGAAAGCATTTATTCCATTGCGATCACAGGTCACAAATGTGAGGAGAACAAAAGCAGGGATCAGCGCTCGGATGGCCAGGGTCCAGAACAGCTGTGAGAAATACTCTTTTTGGAAATCAAGGTTTTAAAAGTGCTTTAACTTCGGTGACACAAATCGTTTGTTGTCGTTTCATTTTCCAGAGGTGCTTTACATAAAGCTCCCCAGTATTTGTGATGTTGGACTACTTTCAATCGCCATATATATATATAATGGCTGAAGTTAAATTTGACAAATGGTAAGAAATGGAGACTAGATGGTTTCAATTTAATTTAAATTTCAGTTATGCATTAGTACATTTTATATAAATAAAAAAAAAATGCATGGAAAAGAGCAGTGTGAACATTCTTTAAAACATGCTTTTGTCATCCATGTATTATAATAATAAAAATAAATAAATAAATAATGTTAATTAAGTTAAGTTAACATTAAGTTAATGTTGTGTGTAATATGATAACAAATCATGAACAAAAATTTCATAAAATTAAATGGCTAAGAAATTCCATTTGAAAAGGTAGGATTTTAAAATCTAACACATTTTTATAATAATTGTACACATTTTAATAATGCATTCATATTATTTGTATTAAAAATATATATTGCATAATTAAATAAAATTATAATACTACATAATATTTTTAAAAATAATTAAACAATACAAAATTACAATATAATGAATACAATACAAAATAAAATAATAATTATGACATTTCTAAGAAATTACATATAAAAGATATAATTTTATCTATTATAATAAATGTCATTATCTATTATAATCTTTTTAAAAAATAAAAATTACAATATGTAATTATAATTATATAATATTATTATATTCATATTAAATCTCTAATTATACCAAAAATTACAAATAAATAATAATAAAAAAACAATAATAACTTTTCTAATTTATATATATATATATATATATATATATATATATATATATTCTCGTTATATTTTTTGTTTATATTCATATTTTTCGTTTAAGTTTAAATTTAATATGAAAAAAGTTATTTTTAGTTAATATAAAGGTGTTCATTTAAGTGTTATTGTTTAATGTTCCTTTAAATAAACTTCATTAAAAAACGGTTTGATGTGTGATTAATTTTAATAAATTAATAAATAAATAAAAACAACAGTGCAGCGTCATCTATTACAGACAAATGTCTTGTCAAACAGCATTTTTGTTTTATAATTTCTTAATTATAACTTAATTAAATAATTAAACAGTTAATTTATAAATAACAATCAATTATTTTAAATGTATATAAATAGTTATGTAAAAAACATTTTAGAATAATTAATAAGAATAAGATAAATAATATTAAACATTAAATGACCCTTATAAAGACATTTCAGTACATGTGTTTTAAAAATATAATAATAATAATAATAATAATAATAATAATAAAAGTTTTAGTCATTTGGTTAAAAAAATAATTTGATTGGGATCAATTTAAATTAATATCTAAAAATAAATCAGTGCAGCTACATCTATTACAAAAAAATGTCAAACAGCATTTATTAAAATTCCTCAATATTAATTAAACTAATTAATTTACAATTAGCATTGAATTGTATACATTTTAGAATAATATTAAAGGGGAAATAATATTCTGAAATATCAGAAAATAGAAACGATGAGTCTGCTTCTTATAGACTGTTGAACTTCATTTCAGAATGGATCACTGCAGGCTAGTGATGTAACACTGAAACATGTATAAATAAACATTTTATTGACTTCCAAATCCACATTTTGTCTTTGTAATGTTTTCCATGATGTGTCACAGTAGTGTAATGGCATTAACAGATTAGGAATGTCAAACAGTCTTCATTTCTGTGTGACACACTGCTGTGTTTGTACAGGCTTTTGCACAGAGCGCTCATTTGGCCAAGAGTTTTTTATGAAGATATGATTGAGACAGTGGTGGGGTGTGAGCTTTGATCTGCATCGCCCGCAGACAGCACCTGTTCATGTTCTGATCTGCCAGCATCCCACCCTGAATGACCCGTCTGCGTGAACTACAGCCCTGTTCAGGAGCGATATAACAGCAGCTGCTCCAGTGACCCGCAGATCTGACTCAAACCTTCTCTAAAACACTTACGAATATCAATAACAAGGCACAGTTTAAGGGGGCAGTGAGTTTTATACTGAGAAAAATTCTGTATTTTGGTCTGTTTATTACAGCGCTGTCATACTGTTTACTTTTAGGATTTATGATATTCTGGTCCTTTTTAAAGTTTGACAGCTTCAGTGACAATTTGAGTGAATGAATGAATGAATGAATGAACATAAATATTGTAACTTTTTATTATTTAACTAAATAAATAAATAATACGTTTAAACCAACATCAAGACTACAACTAACTAAATAAATAAATGTCTGAACCAACATAAAGATTGTAACTTTTTTTATTATTCAACTAACTAACTAACTGACTAACTAACTAACTAACTAAATAAATAAATAAATAATATTAAACCAACATAAAGATTGTAACTTTTCATTATTCAACTAAATAAATAAATAAATAATATTGAACCAACATAAAGATAGTAACTTTTCATTATACAAAAATAAATAAATAATAAAAAAACACATACTTATTTGAACCAACCTAAATATTGTAACTTTTCATTATTAAAATAAATAAATAAATAAATAAATAAATACATGCATACATACATACATACATACATACATACATAAATAATATTAAAACCAACATAAATATTGTAACTTTTCATTATTACAATAAATAAATAAATAAATAATTGTAAACCAACATAAAGATTGAAACTTTTAATTATTCAAATAAATAAATAAATAAATAAATAATATTGAACCAACATAAAGATAGTAACTTTTCATTATACAAAAATAAATAAATAATAAAAAAAACACATACTTATTTGAACCAACCTAAATATTGTAACTTTTCATTATTAAAATAAATAAATAAATAAATAAATACATGCATACATGCATACATACATACATACATACATACATAAATAATATTAAAACCAACATAAATATTGTAACTTTTCATTATTACAATAAATAAATAAATTAATAATATTAAACCAACATAAAGATTGAAACGTTTAATTATTCAACTAACTAAAAAAATTACTTATGTTGAACCAACATAAATATAGTAACTTGTCATTATTCAAACAAACAAACAAACAAACAAACAAATGTCTGAACCAGTGTCTGAAAATAAATAGATTACATACATAATATACATAAATACATGCATACATAAATGTCTGAAACAACATAAAGATTGCGACTTTTCATTATTTAAATAAATGAATAAATAAAAACATACATAAATAAATGTCTAAACCAATGTCTGAATTTAAATAAATAGATAGATTATAGATTATTATAACATAATTTAACAATTAAAACCTAATATAATTTTAAAGCATACATATATAAACATATAAAACATAATATGATTTTATACCTTATTAATTTTAATTATACACAAAAATGTAACTATTTTATAAATAATTTAATAATGATTTAAAAATGTAAAATACCTATATATATATATATATATATATATATGTGTGTGTGTGTGTGTGTGTGTGTAATTTAATTTTATTGTTTATTTTATTTTTATATAATATTATACCTTATTCTTTTTAATTATACACATTAATTTTACAAAAAATTTAAAAATCAATAATTATAAATTAAAAGTTTTTATTGAAAAAATGTTTATTATATTTATTATTATTATTATTATTATTATTATTATTATTATTATTATTATTATTATTATTATTATTTAATTAACAAATAATGATTACAACATGTATAGTTCTTTAAAAAAACATATATACATAAAAAAAATAATGAGTAATTACAGTAATTTGATGGTTTATTTAATTATTATGAATAATGTTCATTTAAGCCCTACATTGTTTAATGTTCATTTTCACTGAAAATAAAATAAAATAAAATGATAATAAAAAACAAAATAAGATAATGTCTAACAATGTCTACATAATGAACATGTCATGTAAATACGTTGTGCTTTTATGGAAGAAAACTGAACTGAACTTCAATATTTTTTTTATGTAGCCTTTTTCTTCTTCTTCTTCTTCTTCTTCTTCTTCTTCTTCTTCATTATTTTGCATTGTTAAGTGCCCAAATTTGGCAAAAATACAGACAGATAATCTGATTACGGTGATGCTTTAAAGATCGGAGTGACCAAAAAGAAAGAAAATCCTCACTGATGTGAGAATGAGGCCAGCGGCGGCTGTAGTGAAAGTCATCTGCTGTAACTCGATCTCAGTGCTTGCAGACTCCCTGCACTCCTGTTTCATTCATTATATTCTTTCATAGCTCTGTCTGTTTCGTTTTTTTTTTTTTTTTTCTCGTCAGGTCTCCTCAACTTGAATCAATCTGAATAAAGCCATTTGTCTTGCCAAGGGTGTTGAAGAACAGCCCAAAATGAAATCAAATGAAGTCAAGCATTAGTCTGTGGTGAACTTAATTCGCTTTCTAAATATTTCCCGGCAATTCTTTCCCTCGGCCGCGCTCACCGAATTAACCTGCTGTGATTCTTTTGTTCACAGGATCAGCTTCAGTAAGCGGCTATTTAGAGCTGCGGACATTGTGTTGTTGTTATTTATCCATTTATGGTGTGTTAGAAGGAGCCAGCGGAGCTACAAATGTAGTTTGGGTGCCTGAGGAGCGTTTGGATATCTTTAGGGAGTTGTAGGTGTAATTGGTGCCTCATTATTTTGGGAGTTCATAGCTCAAAGCAACACGACTGAAACATCTCGAACACTATTAAAGGCTACATTTCACTTCATCAACAGCTTATCAGGGTTTCCTGCTATGAGAAGGGCTCGCAAATGCTGACAACATTAGACTTCAGAATATAACGTTAAAACGAATAAGAGATGAAAAAGAAATGTCATAAAATATAATATTATATTTAAAAAGTAACATCTATCTATCTATCTATCTATCTATCTATCATCTAACGTAAAATTGTTATAAATCTTAAACATACATCTAAACGCTGATATTAAGCTAAATGTAAAAGTTTTGTTGATAAAATAAAATCACTGATATGTGTGAAGAATTGTTTTTGTAATATTTATTTACGTTAACTTTTTTCATTTCATAAAAGTTTATATTTGTCAAGAAAATAATTAATTAATTAATTGTTTATTTATGTATTTATTTATTTATTTGAGTTTTTTTTTTGTATATATCTAATCTTATATTTAATAATATACAATGACACATTGTAATATATAATACCACATATAAAATGACAGCAAAACTAAAACTTTATTTGTTTGTTTGTGGATGTTTTTTTTATATTATTATTATTATTATTATTATTATTATTTATTTATCTGAGGTATATATATATATATATATATATATATATATATATATATATATATATCTTAAACCTATATTAGGACATATAAAACTTTTAAGTATATATTGCAACATAAAATTACAGTAAATATTAAGAAAAAATATTTATGTATTTATATGTTTGTTTGTCTTAAATATTTTACTACATATCAAACTTTTAAATATGTAGATATATATATATATATGTATGTGTGTGTGTGTGTGTGTGTGTGTAAATTTTACTGTAAAAACATTTACAGTAATTATAAAATATGAATATGAATATAAAACATTTGTTTGTGCATGTTTTTATTATTATTATTATTATTTTAAATAGCTTAAACGTGTTTTACTACATTAAATATATATTACAACATAAATTAGTAAAAATACAACTTTATTTATTTGTTTGTTCAGATTTTTTATATATATCTTAAATATATTACAACATATAAATTTGTAAATATATATTATCACGTATAAATAATCTTAAATATATACTGCCACAAATAAAATATAATATAATATAATATAATATATATATATATATATATATATATATATATATATAATTCATGTTATATAAAACAAATAAATAGAAAATAAAATAAAGTTAATGTATGTATATATAAAACTGTATGTATTCATTTATTTTTTTATATATATATATATATTTTGTTTTTTTGTGATGCCATATATATATATATATATATATATGGCAAACTTTATACGCACACACACACACACACACACACACATATATTACCACATTTAAAACTTTTACATAAATGTATTTACAGTAAATACACTATTTATTTATGTATTTATTTATTTGTTTGTTTGTTTGTGTTTATGCATTTTTTATTGATATCTTTTTTTTTTTCATCTGATATATATTAGCACATATAAAAATCTTAAATATATATATTACCACAAATAAAATGACAGTGCATATTACAAAAAAAAAATAATGTTATATAAAATAAAAATACTAATACTAATAAGCAATTAGTTAATACATGACATAAAATAAATAAATAGAAAATAAATCTGTAAAAAAAAAATACTGGAAATATAAAACGAAATAAATAAATAAATGTTATGTAGTATGACAATATTTTATATATATAATATATATATATATATATATATATATATATACGTACATAACATTTATTTATTTATTGTATTTATTTAGTTTTATATTTACATGTTGTGTGTGTGACACTGAATAACAATAAATAAATAAATAAGACGAATAAATGCAAAGAAAATACACTGCTGAACAATATTTAAACAAATATTTAGCTACAAAACAAACTAAAATGCTTCGTTAAGGAGTTGTAGGTAACAGGCGCCTCATTATTTTTAGAGCTCATAGCTCAAAGCAACACGACTGAAACATCTTGAAGACTATTAAAGGCCACATTTCACTTTGTAAACATCTTATCGGGGTTTCCCGCTATGAGAAGTGCTCAGCGATTTACCTGGCACTCCTCATTAAGCTCGATTTGGTGAAAGAAGACCAAACTCTCTCTCGGACCGGGTTATTTGGCGTAATCGGCGTAGCCTGTTGCAGTCTGTGCGGCGGCCAGCGCTGATTGTGATCTGAGAGGGCAAGAGTTCAGGCGCTCAGACGAGTGCAGGAATGCCAGGCCCGGCCTCAAACAGCTGTGTGAGCGAAACGCCCATCAGGCCCAAAACAGCTCGCTTGTGCCGTCAATATCGTAGCATTGTCTTTGCTCATTGGTTCTGCCAAGTCTTTCAATGGCAATCGTTTTTTTTTTCAAGTTGTTGCGGAGGTGCTGAAAACCCTTCTGCGTCTGGCAGTTGCTCAATCAGCACGTCAGCAGTTCTCTTAAAACAATTACTCGCGTGAAGTGCCCATTAGAAGGGCAATCTATCAATGAGGAAGTGGGCGTACAGGACCTCATTGACACACGCGGGGCACCCAAGAGACTCAAAGCCCTTCCTCCGGCTCCTGCCTCTGACCCGGCCTGACCCCGACCCTCACCGCTCCGCAGGTCACGCTATTCTCATAACGGCCCTGTTTACCCGTTTTGTTTGCTTGTGCAAAATGAGAGCAATCAGGGTTGGAGGTAAACTCTTTTGATCACTTTTTAATCAATGTGCAAGTTAGTTTGAGTAACAAGCCCACAAAAGCTACTTTAAAATGAACACTTAAAATAATTAAATAAAATAAAACTAAATAATAATTGTAAAATAAATTATAGATATATGACATATGAAAAATAAACTATATTATTTATTTATTTAGTGTTTGTTTGTTTAGATTTTTACATTTATTAAGTGTTTATAAATAAAATGTAAAATAGAATGTTTTATATATATATATATATATATATATATATAGTAATACAATTATTTAAATGACTTGAAAAATACATTGAAATATACATTGTATTTATTTTTTATTTTTTTATTTTAATTTACAAAGTATTTATAAATTGCAACTAAATAAATAAACTGCAAAATAGAAAATATTTATACTTTTTTTTTATTATTTACTTATTTAAATAGGTTTTTAAATGTATTAAAAATATTTAACAACATTAGACATATAACATTACACTGAATATTAATATATATATATATGAATGCGAGTAAATACTTGGATTACAGTGTATATGTTTGCATTTTTGTATTAAAAGAAATAATAATAGTAATATAAATTATATAAATCACATATGAAAAATATATTGCAATATTTATTTATTTATTTTTAATTTATAAAAAGTATTTATAAATTAAAAACAAATAAAATGCAAAATATAAAACCTTTTAAAAATAGTATTAACATAAAATAAAATGAGAAATATATGTAAATAATTGGATTATGATGTATTTGTTTGCATTTTTGTATTGAAATAAAATAATAGTAATGTTCATATAATATGGTAATAGTAATATAATTATATAAATGACATGAAAAATGTTGTAACATACATTGCATTTCTTTCTTTCTTTCTTTCTTTCTTTCTTTCTTTCTTTCTTTCTTTCTTTATTTTAATTTATAAAGTGTTAATGCAAAATAAAATGAAATAAAATAAAATGCAAAATAGAAACGTTTTAATATAATGCATTTATTTAATTATTTTAATAGGGTTTTTTTATTAATTAAAATACATTTTAATACTAACAACATTGGGCATGAATATTACACTGAATATTTAAAAATAAAAAAATAAAATAAAATTATGAATGTGTGTAAATAATTGGATTACAATGTATTTGTTTGCATTTTTGTATTAAAATAAAATAATAATTGTAATAGAAATTATATAAACCATATGAAAAATAAATTGCAATATACATTGCATTTATTTATTTATTTATTTATATTTATAAAGTGTTTAAACTCTACCAATTAAACAATTAATTAATTAATTAATTTACTTATTTATTTATTGTTTTATTTATAGTTATATTATTTATTTATTGTTTTATTTATAGTTATATTATTTATTTATATATTTTTTTTAATTCCTTAAGAAAAAAAATAATAATAATAAAAATAAAAACAAAAATAAATATACATTTTAGTACTAACAGCATTGAGCATTTAATATTATACTGAATATCCAAAGGGGGGGAAAGGTAATACAATCAAATTCTTTATATATGTAAATAATTGGACTACAATGTATTAGTTTGCATTTGATTTAAAATAAAATAAAAATAGTAGTATAAATTATATAAATATTAAATAACATCAAAAATAAATTTAAATGCACACTGCATTTACTGATTTATTTATTTCAATTTATAAAGTGTTTATAAATTAAAACTACAATATAAAATGAAATAAAGCAAAGTAAAACACTTTTTAAATAAAATACATTTTATTTATTAATTTATTTGTGTTTTTAATTCATTAAAAATATTTACATTTATATATATATATATATATTTGTTTTTTTATGTATATCATGTATATCTCAATCTCAATATTAAACTTCAGTATCAAATTACAATACATATCTAAAAATGTGTAATTAAATAAAATGATGACTATATGTAAATAATTGTAACGCAATTGTTAATTTGTATTTGTTTATTCAGATTTAATTTAATTCATCATTTATATATATATATATATATATATATATATATATATATATATATATATAGTAATAGTTATATATTGTAAATAAGTATCATAATATAACTTCATATATTTCATAAATGTATGGAAAAGGAAAGGGAAAAATAGGAAAAAATATTTCAATAAATAATTATTTATTTTAAATATACATATTTAAACTAAACAAAAAGTAACTTAACAATAAGTAATAAAAAAAGTTAATTTGAATTAAAAATAATAATAATAATACTAAAATAAAATAAAAAGTCGTTTGTTCCCAGAAATCCACACTATTTTGAAAACAACCAAGCTAACTGTCACACTTTCTGAAAAATGTAGTTCAATAACCTGTTTCCTCAGCTACTGGAACCAAAACAAACCCTGTACACATTAATCACCGCAGTCTTCGTAATGAGAAAATCTCCTCACACTCTTATCAGCCAATATAAACAAAGATAGCAAAGACAAATCCGGCCAGAAAGCATAATTTCATCTATTGTCTGTTTCTCGGAGGTGACTTGAGGGAGCAAACGCAGATGAAGTTTGACAGTGACGCTTCAAGAGACACATTTCTGACAAGGTTAATGTAGGAATCTGTCAGGATGACCCCGAATGACACTGGACATTTCCAAGAATAGGAAGTTGTCACAGTTGAAGCATCTGACGTGCGCTTTTATTATGTTTTACTCTTGCAGTGAGCCGTGGTGAAGAGAGATGAGGTTACAAGGCCATTAAACACGTTCCCTCCACTGTAAAACTGCCCTGTTATGATTGTCTTTTGAGTGAATGTTTATAACATCCTGCTTGGAAATCGTGCAAAGCTTCACATTTTTCAGTCAAATAAAATAAATACGAATGAATCCGTTTTAGGTTTATAACACATGACTATGGAAGACACCAAATGCACTCAGTATCGCAGAAAGATAGAAGAAACACATATCACATATGGCTTTGTGCGTTTCGCTATTACCCTGAGGCAATCGCGATCACTTTATGATAAATTACACTGTGAGCAGAAAGAACATTAAATGCTAAGCACAAATATCTGGACTTTAACAGCTCTGTTGAACTATTGCTCCTCTATGAAACTCAGTTGCCATATGTCTATAAAAGACCTGGCGAATGCAAGTACAATACTTTTTTTTTTTTTTTTTTTCCTTTGGAGGTGTACAGTTACATTACTGCATGTACAGTAGAGCAGAAGTTCCTACAGTGTTATTATACATACATAATGAGCAATTTTTTATGAATTTCTTATAAAAGGACTGGCTGGATTTAACATCCTCAACTAACAGTCCTTAAAATAAAACAATAAACCAAACTAGTGTTGTAATTCTATTCTGTCCTACTTAGTCAATCAGACAAATCTGTGAATGTAATTTAAAAACGTGCCAGGTTCTTAAAATGTGTCTTTGTGTTCATTTTGAAACTTTTGTACCATTTTGATGTTTGAAAAAGTAATGTGGTGTAACAATCAAGTATTTTACATACATCTTAAATACATGTGAGTGTACACTAATTAATTTATTACTTTTAATATGTTTTTAGTCGCTCTACATGACATTTTACAACCTCAACTAATTTTGTCATAAATGGTTAAAATGATCTGATATTTAAACAGATTGTTCTCTTCTTATCTTGGCTGCACAACATGACTTTGCTGGTCACACCACATGACAAAATGTCTTTTTTTCTAAAACAGTTTTTTTTTTTCTCCTACAATTATAAAAGATTGTGCCAAAACGTTTTAAAGTTGTCTCTTCAAAAATGTTATTATTTTCCTATTCTGTTCATTCTTTTAGACACATTTTGACTTAATGCTCCCTGTAAAATAATAATAATAATAATTATTATTATTATATATATATATACAGAAATTAATTATTATATTAATTACTATTATTAATTAATTACTAATAATACTTTTTTAAAGTTGCACCACATGTGAGTGTACACTAATTAATTTATTACTTTTAATATGCTTTTAGTCACTCCACATGACAAAATGTCTTTTTTCTAAAACTTTTTTTTCCTCTAAAATTACAAAATATTGTGCCAAAACATTTTCTATAAAAAAAATATATATTTTTATTTTCTGTCCATTCTTTTAAAAACATTTTGACTTTATGCTCCCCATATATATATATATATATATATATATATATATATATATATATAACCTTTTAAAATCTAAACTAACCTTGTAATAAAGGCTTGATATTTAAAGAGACTTTTCTCTTCTTATCTTGGCTACACAACTGGTCGCACCACATGAAAAAAAAAAGTATTTTTTTTAACACAATTATAAAACATCATGACAAAACTTTTTAATTAGTTCATTTCTTTTGACATTTTTTTAAATTTATGCTCCCACTAAAAATATAAAAAAATATATTTTAATCCATAAAATAAAAACATTTTATAATAGAAAATCAATTAATAATTAATATGATTAATTGATTACTATCAAGTCGCACCACTTGAACTAAACAAATTATTATTATTATTATTATTATTATTATTATTATTATTATTATTATTATTTGTATTTCACATGATTTTGCTGGTTGCACCACATGACAAAATGACAACTTTGTTACTTTGTTTTGTTTGTTATAACTATGTTATATATATTTTTAATTCATTTTCTTTTTTTTTTAATGTTCATTATGACTTTTGGCACTATGGCATTTTTTGTCACGATTTTTTATTTTTATTTGAATTGTTAATTCATTACTCAGTAATCAGTATATTTAGAGTTTCACTGTTTCAATTTCACGTGATTTTGCTGGTTGCACCACATGACAAAATGTCAATTTTGTTGAAGTATTTATATATATATATATATATATATATATATATATTTTTTTTTTTTTTTTCTTCAAGAATTTCATTCTTTTATCTATTTATTCTCTTTGACATTTTTTATTTTACTTTATGTCCCCCCCAAAAAATACCCAAATAATTTTTCATTCAGAAACTAAAAACATTCTCATCATATTTTTAAATAAATGAACAAACCCGCATAAACAAAACTTCTTAGTGTATTTATATATAATAATATATATATATATATATATATATATATATACTGGTTGAAAGTATGCTGTTTTTACTGATCAGACAGATCTTCATACCACTATTCTTCTGAATTATTCGCAAATTCTCCTGGGAAACGTATCAGAGTTGACTGCCAGGATAAAGTGCCTCTGTACAAGACTGGATGGATGCAGATCAGGGCAAATAGGCTGGTTCACATTCATTCTCATTCCAACTTTCAGTGCTTTTTACTCCAGGCTCCAGCATAAAGTACACTTCTAACAACCTTTCATCGCATTACTACCACAGACTTCCTCATTCTGTTTCTGGCATTCGCCAAGAGAAATTTATCATGCGGGATAAAGTTTCCTGTTTCACACAGTTCACTTACTTTCCTCCACATCTTATTAAATGTGAGTAATATTTCACATTGAGCGCTACAGTGGATTAATATTGCAGTACAAGAGGCTGATAATGTTTAAAAGAGGTTAAACCAGAGGTTCAATTTTGCTGAGAACTCTTATGTTTCATTTGTCTCTCAGTTTATCTCATTTGTGTGCTTTCTGCATTTATCCAATGTTATTGGGTAACCTGTAATATTAAGAATCTATGTTTTAAACCCTAGAATACCAATTAAGAAAACTACATTAAGATGAGTGATACAGATAGATAGATAGATAGATAGATAGATAGATAGGTTAACTTAGTATCATTTATCATCTGTGATTTGGATGGCCTGAGAGCAAAACTTAAGAAAAAGACCTCTAGTAACCAATAGCCCCACATTCTTACAGAGGGCTACAACAAGGTCAGGGTTCAAAGGTCAAAGTAGGTAGATCGTAGCCACAGCTGTGCGCAATGAGGAGTAAATATGCTGGCCGTGTGTGACCTTTAAGAGTCAGCACTTCCCCGAGACCCTTTCCCCCCAAAACATCTGGGCTTGATTCATGAAACACCAGGTATCAGAGGAGGAAAGACTTCCTGGCTGATTGTTTGTTAGTCCTTCATTAACCTGACTCCACCCTCACCCTTTTGCCCCATCATTACACTAATGATTGACAGCTCAAAGACTCCCATGATGAGAAGCTCGCAGGGGCCGGCAGAACCAATTCAATTACATATCTAAAAGGTGTAACAAAGTCTCAAATAATCGTCCCAGCTAACAGATACAATCTACATTCTGATGCCACTGGAGAATCATTTCATGAGCTGATATCATGAGAAAATGTCTTTATTTTACTAGTTGTACAATTTGATTTAATAAAAAAGTAAGCATGAAAGTTCACAAGAGATTGTACAGATTGTATGAAAATGCATGAATAAGTTTGTAGGAATGCACCACTATTTTGGCAAAATGTAAAATAATTACAACCTGTTATGTGAGTATGTTTATGTTAGATCATTATATTTGTTAGTTAAAAAGAACTGTTTGTATACTGGTGCATTAAAGGAACCAAAAGGCAATATGTGTAAGTGGAAAAAACCCTATAAAAGCATATAGAGACAGCTTAAACATCTTGAACTTAATTTAGCATGTGCAATGAATTTAAATTAGTAAAAAAAAGAATATATGTATTTTATGTTGGGACTACATGATTAATTTTCATTGGCTATAACTGGATGTACATGAAGAATGACCTTGTGGAAATACTTGATGGATTTTTTTTTTTTTTTTTATAATCTAACATCATTAGTCCATGTAATTATGTAGTTTAATTTAGTACTTTGCTAATTTAAAATGTGTAACATAGCGTTGTTGAAGCTGAGCAGGAGTGGGTTTGCAGTTCCCAGCATGCTTTGCTAGACTAGAGCATTTGGAAGAAGTATAAAGAGGCAGGACAGCCAACTGGCATGTCTGATTCAAATTTGAGCTGTTAAGATGTCTACTAAGATGCCGTCTTCTGGACGGATTTTGTAGATTGCAAAGATGTATCCTTAGTGGAAACAATAAAAATGGCATTTTAATGGAGCAGACTTAATTTCTACCTAGATGGAAAAAGCTGTAGTCACAAAATATTTGCTTGGTTATCTCTAAAGCTCACTTGAGTTTGTTCTAGATCATTAGACATGACGTTATGGTGCTTTGGAAGTCTGTCTGAAATCAGATTCCCTATGAAGTGCCTATGCACCAATGTTTTCAAACTGTTTTGAATGTTTTTACTGTTTTTAATACTTTAGATTTTTAATACTTTAGATTGACTGTGGCCCCTGTGTCTCACCTGGTTGCCTGGTGACGGCAACATTGACCAGCAACAATCGCTCAAAAAGTTGGCCCCATTTATTATCAGTCTAAGACTAATGTCAATTAAGATTTTTAAAAGCATATTTGTGCAAATGCCAGTTGCAAGCAATTTAGAGTTCAGACATTTAGTTTGCACATTTTACATTGTTTATTCTCAATAGTTTTAAGATCACTTTAAACAAAGCAACTTTCTGTTATTCAGTGTGGCAAATATGTTTGACCAACTTGAACCGTTACAAAATCTTAGGGAAATCTTTAACCCTTGCACCAAATTTAAAAGTGCAAGGCTTTTTTAAAAACAATATTGTTATCAGCTCTGTGTAAGCTACAAAAATGCACATCTGTGAAAACGCATTTTTTCATATTTTTGTATTATTTGTTCAGACTACTTGTTCTAGGCATATGCGAGTACTTGAAGAACGCATATGTTTGCAAGCGCATTGTGTTTCTTTACAAAGTTATATCGCTAACTAGTGTCCTGGGATACAGCGTTTTGGTCATTTTGCCGAGATCATTTTGACAACGTTGTCACCTGTTGAAACTTGCAAATTGAAAAATTAAGGTAGTAAGGAATTTGTTAAAATAGTCCATGTGATTTGTGAACGTGTGTTGAAGACTGACATGGAAGAGAAGAAATTGTTAAATATAGTCGTTATTGCTGTTTTCTTTGCACACTCATATTATTCTCATTAAGTATTCTCATTACATTACATTTGAACCACTGATGTCAGATGGACTACTTTATTTATGTTTTTCTACCTTTCTGGGTCAGAAAGGTCTTGAATTAATTTTAAAAATCTTAATTTGTGTTTCAAAGATGAATTAAAGGGGTACAATGGTGTTTGGTGTATTCAGAGTTGTTTATAGTGTTAAAGAGTTAGATTCTCATGCTAAACATGGCCAAAAGTAAAAAAAAATAAATAAATAAATAAATAAATCTGGAGGAATGACTGAGAATTTATGTGCTGAAAACCTTACTGTTTTGGCACACGTCGACTAGAGCGAGAGGAAGAGCGCGCCCATTAACACGCTTCATTCTGCTGCACTGCTGCAAGGGATTCACTCGGAAAGAATGTCTCTAAAGAAGTGTGGTTTTAGTTGTAAGGCAAATATAACTTTGCACAGCTTCCCGAAGAACCCAGCGTTACGTGAACAGTGGATGCAGTTCCTTTTTCCGAGGCAGCAATGGAGTTTTGCAAGTGTGTTTGTTGACGAACGTTTCATATACAAGGTCCAGTTTGATGCTGGATTTGCACATTGTTTGATACTGAAAGAGGAAGTGGTCCCAGCTATAAAAGATTCTGGTCATGATTCAGAACTGCAGATGGTAAGTGAAACAGCATCAAATGTCTGAGTTTTATTAGCAATCAGAGTGCGAGTGCTCATCGAATTTAGCTCTGCCCGTGGCGCGCCTCCAGAAGATTGGCTTTTTCCAGAGAGAATCGGAAAGCTGTATTTTTCTTTTATAAATATGATAAAACTTTTTGGAGATATTAAGGATGCTCTATGACATTAGTTGAAACTGTGAATGTTATGGACCCTTTAAGGTACTACGGGTTTGGACTGACATGAGGGTAGGTAATTATTGACAGAATTTTCCCTATCCCTTTACTAAGCTACTAAGGTACTATAAGAACTATCATTTCTACTTCAGAATAAACTAAAATATATTTATATGTCGCAATTACAAGATTTAAAGTTAATATATCACATATAAAGTCAGGATTATTTTGGAAACAAGCTTCCACAGGGTAAGCTGAAGTTGAAATTATATTTTGAAGAACATAGGGAGTCGCTCCAAAGTAATGGAGTTGAAATAAGATCAAAAACCTGATAGATGACCTCGGCCTGCACCTCCTGAGAAGGAGCCACATTGTCTCAAGACCCCCGCTGACTCCTGAGCCACTGACCAGACACGCACATATGTGTTACCATGGAGCAAGTTCAGATCCCATCGTGCGTTGGTGGGTTTCAAAGGCGTATCTTTTTACATGCTTCAGTATGTGTGAATGTGTTAGCAAACATCTGACTTCCTCTCTCTACAGGTGTGGATACAGAGAACAACGACGTATCTCCAGTCAGATCTTCCATTTCTGTAAGCGTCATTATCATAATATATTTTATTTATCAAACGGCGCAGCTTGCAAGCGTTCTCTCCACCACCTGTTAGCGATGCACTTTCCATGCCACCGAATGCAAATGAGGCCGCAGCCCTGTTAATAATTGAGCCAAGAGGGGCATCTTCAAAGTGTACGCAGCAGATGTCTCCAGTCCCCAGGGAGCTTAACATGAAGAAATTGATAAATAAAGAAGGCTTGTGGAAATACAGATGGATGCGGCCAAGAAGAAACAGGGGGCAGAGATGCCGATTAATTCCTGCTGGCATGACTGTACACATGACTACAGTAAGAAGGAAGTCCCAGACATAAAGGAGCTGTAGAGATAACATTTGAGATGCCTTGATCACCACAAGGGCTTGTTACTGTAATTAAGCATTTCACAAAAGCCGTCAGGGATCAGGAAACACTTGCTAATGACTCCTCGAAAGGCTGAGTTGTCAACATAGCGAATTAGCACGCCGTACCTTCAAAACGTTACTATATGAAATCATTTTACAAGCAAGACACTTCAGGTTAAGTCACATTAGCAATATTTTGTCGGCAAAAAAGGTCCATTGTTTACTGTTAATAGATCTCAAGAACTCAAACCAAGCAGCATTTTGTTGATCACAATTTTTTGCCCTCACACAAAATTTCCAATCATCTTATTAAAATTACTGCACGGGGTCCTAGTTTTGGTATCAGAATATGTAATTTCCCTACCAGAACTACATATTTTACAGTCACCTTTATGCAGATTGATCATAAACACAGCTAAAAAGCTTCCTACCACAGTGGCTATCCTTCACAAAACTAATATCTACCACAGTTTTATCACAGGTAGAATGCAATATGTTTCAATACAAGCATTTCAGTCACATGGAATATACAAATTAGAATGTTTTGGGAGCGGAATTAAGAAAACATTGCAGCGCAAGGCTTTAATACAAAAACGCACACAATGAATGGCAACTGTAGAAAGCAAAAGCTGAATCCCAGACATTTTGGGCGATTTAGGAATTTTTTTTTAAGTCCATCAAGAATACATGTCTGGGGAAAAGAGGACATACTACTTTAAATGTTTGAGCTCTTCAAAGGTGAGTGGATTTTGATTGAATGTTTTCATCGTCAGCAGGGTTTAAAAAAAAAAAACAATTTGAAAGTGATTCCAGCAATATTGTTCCTTTGTGCCATTATCTAGGTTGCTTGGTTTAAAGCTGGCTAGTGTTATGGAGATTGTGAAATTGTTAGGTAAGAGAACAAGAGAAAAATGAAAAACAACGAGCATGAATGCTGAACACAAATTTTCCTCAATAAACACTGATGACAATAAGCAAACAATCCTTCAAATCACTTGGCATTCGAGTCAAACATCTGTTTGAAGTGAGATGCTAGCAGCACTTCGCTAACTGTTATAGTGTATTACCACCACATACAAACACGAAATGCTACATATCAACCTTAAATACTACTATTGAGAAATACAATGTACGTGTACAAAACCAGGCCTACAATATTTTCTTTTTCCTCAAGTTGCATCCCCAACCTAAGATTTATCATCTCTACAGATCTACTTCAGCGATTTGGTCTCTACTTTAGTCCAAAAAAGATGCTGAGCCAACTTGGCTAAGCAATCAAAGCATGGTTTTCTCTCCCCACATCCTGACATGGTCAGCCAGCCATAAAATATAAGACCAGAACTGTATACACAGAATGTGGATTCTTATTGGATTATCTTAAGTAATGCGGGTTCGAGTCCAGCCGGTATCATGTCCTGATTCTTTTCCCCCCAACAGTCTGTTTTATTAAGTTACGCCTTTTACAGCGTTTAATTTCAAACGCAAACAGTTAAATTCGCAGTGACATGCCACAACAATACCTTAGTTGATCACAAAGCAGCGAAACAGAAAATTGGCAATTAGTGACAATCTCGTTATAAATACGAAGCATGAGAGTCAATGAAATTGGCACCGCTGAGTTCTCATTAAAAAGAACTGGAAAGGAAAGTTGGAGGCCAGAACAACACTCTTGGACAATTAGATCAATATCCTGCATGTCTCCCTGATGCCAGCAGAGTGTTAATGAGCCTCAAAACAGCAAAGAAGCTCATTAAGAGCCAGGCACAGTATGCAGCCATCTTCAAATAGATTTGTGAATAAAAAATATCAACTCAAATGGATCAATAATCACAGCAGGGAGTCACAGTTGGCGATAATAAGCCTATTCAGCAGAAATTTAATGTGTAACTAACCCAGAATTAATTCCATAAATTACATATTTAATCAAGGAAGCAGGAGCTGGAATAGCTGGAGCATTAAAAATGATACAGCCGGGTTGCTAAGTGGTTGCTAGGCAGCTGTGCGGGTGTTGTTATAGCAATTTGTAGGTGGTCTTTCTGAAAGGTGGATAGGCAGTTTCTAGGGTTTGCATGGTTTATAGTCAGTTGATATGGTGTTCAAGGTGTTGCAAAATGGTTGCTAGGTCTATCTTGATGGTTGCCAGTCAGCTGCAAGCTGGTTGCTAGAATTTTCTGTCTGGCTACTATACAATTGTAGGTTGTTCTGGCTGGTTGCTAAGTAGTTGTAAGCCGGTTAGGGTGTTTCTAGGTACTAGGTTTCTAGGTAATACGTGCTAAGATATTTTGATTGGTTGCCATGGTGATATGAGTAGTTGGTAGGCAATTTTTGAGTAGATGTTAGGGTTTTCTAGTCAGCTTGCTAGATTGTTCTGAAATTCTAATTTCAAGGTAGTTGCTAGGGTGTTTATCTATTTTCGGGGCCATTAATAGGTGGTTGCTAAGGTGTTCTGATTGTTCGAAAAAGTTATGAATAGTAGTTGCTATGTTTTTTAGTCAGGTTGTTCAAGGTGTCGTAAAGTAGTTGCTAGGTTTTTATTGGTGGTTGCCAGGCAGTTGCAAGCTGGTTGCTAACATTTGTGAGGGTGTTCTGCCTGGTTGCTATGCAGTTGCAAGTCAGTTGTTGTGTTATAGGGTATTTCTAGGAATTTCTAAAGCATTAATAGGTGGTTTCTAAGGTGTTCTGATTGGTTGCCATAGTGATATGAGTAGCTGCTAGGCACTTACTTGCTAGGACATTTTGGCTAGTTGCTAGGGTTTATTTTTCTAGTCAGTTGCTAGGAATTTCTAGGTGGTTTCTAGACTGTGAGTGTGTTGTGGCAGGTTGCTATGGGTTTCTCATTTTAAGGTGGTTGCTAGGGAGTTATATGTATTTTTGAGTGCATAAATATGTGGTTGCTAAGGTGTTCTGATTGTTGGCAAAGGTGTTATGAGTAAAGTGTTATGAATAGTAGTTTGCTAGGCTTTCCAGTCAGGTTGTTCAAGGTGTCGCAAAGTACTTGCTAGGTTTTTATGGGTGGTTGCTATGCAGTTGCAAGCTGGTTGGGCTGAATTAGGGTGTTTATAGGTACTTTCTAAAGGATTAATAGGTCTTTGCTAAGGTGTTTTGGTTGGTTGCCATGGTTATAAGACTAGTTGCTAGGCACTTAGTGGGTGGTTGCTAGGACATTTTGGGTAGTTCCCAGGAATTATTATTATTATGTTTTCTAGTCAGCTGCTAGAATGTTCAAGATGTTGCAAAATGGTTGCTTGTTTATTTTTTTAGGAGGGATTCTAGCCTGTGAGGGTGTTGCTGCAGGTTGCTATGGGTTTTTACTAATTTAAAGATAGTTGCTAGGGTGTTATAGGTATTTTTAGAGGGTATCAATAGTTTTTTACTAAGGTGTTCTGATTGTTGGCAAAGGTGTTATGAGTAAAGTGTTATGAATCGTAGTTGCTAGGTTTTCTAGTCAGGTTGTTCAAGGTGTCACAAAGTAGTTGCTTGGTTTTTAATGGGTGGTTGCTAAGGTGTTCTTATTTGTTGCCATAAGACATTTTGTGTAGTTGCTAGGATTTTTTGTGTATGTCTCTAGTCAGCTGCTAAAATGTTGTAGACATTGCAAAATGGTTGCTTTTTAGGTGATTTCTAGACTGTAAGGGTGTTGCGGCAAGTTGTTATGGGTTTTTACTTATTTAAAGGTAGTTGCTAGGGTGTTATAGGTATTTTTGTGGGCATTAATGGGTGGTTTCTAAGGTGTTCTAATTGTAGACAAGGGTGTTATAAGTAGGGTGTTATGAGTAATGATTGTTAAGTTTTCTATGTGGTATCTAGTCAGTTGCTATCATTTTCAAGTTGTTGCAAAATAGTTACTAGGTTTTTATAGGTGGTTGCCAGGCAGTTGCAAGCTGTTTCCTAGTGTTTTCTGGGTGGTTACTAGACACTTGTGAGGGTGTTTTGGCTGGTTGCTAGGCAGTTGTTGTATTATGGAGTGTTAAGGTGGTTGCTAAGGTGTTCTGATTGATTGAAGGTAGTTGCCAGGGTGTAACAGGTATTTTATAGACCATTAATAGGTGGTTGCTAGGGTGGTTGCTTCTGATTGTTGGTAAGAGTGTTATAAGTAGAGTCTTGAGTAGTGATTGCTAGGGTTTCTGTGTGGTTTCTAGTCAGTTGCTAGGGTGTTCAAGGTGTTGCAAAGTAGTTGCTAGGTTTGTATGGGTTGTTGACAGACAGGTGCAAGTTGATATTATAGGTAATTTCTAGGGTAGTTGGTCGTTAAGGCGTTCTGATTGTTGGCAAAGGTGTTATGAATAGAGTGTAATGAATAGTAGATGCTGGGTTTTTATAAGTGGTTGCCGGGCAGTTGCAAGATGGTTCCTAGTGTTTTCTGGGTGGTTATTAGCCACTAGTGAGGGTGTTCTGGCTGGTTGCTATGCAGTTGTTGTGTCATGGATTGTTAAGGTGGGTGCTAAGGTGTTTAGCTGTTTGGCACTTACTTGGTGGTTGCTAGGACATTCTGGTCGGTTGCTAGGGTTTTTCTGTGAATGTTTTATAGTTAGTTGCTAGAGTGTTCTAGATGTTTCAGAATGGCAAGGTGCTATGGGTTTTTACTCATTTCAAGGCAGTTGCTAGGGTGTTATAGGTATTTTCTAGGAAATTAATAGATGGTTGCTAAGGTGTTCTCGTTGTCAGCAAAGTTGTTATGAGTAGAATATTATAAGTAGAGGTTGCTAGGTTTTTACGAGTACTTGCCAGGCAGTTACAAGCTGGTTCCTAGTGTTTTCTGGGCGGTTACTAGATAATTATTATGGTGTTCTGGCTGGTTGCCAGGCAGTTGCATGGCCTGTTGGGGTGTTATATAAAATTTTATACTGGTGTTATGAGTAGTTGTTTGGCACTTACTAGGTGGTTGCTAGGACATTCTGACTAGTAAGTGGTTGCTAAGCTTTTCTGTGGTTTCCTGCCAGTTGCTAGGTTGTTCTATGTGTTGCTAAATAGTTGCTAGGCAGTTGATTGTTACATTTTTCTAGGCACTGACACTAGGATATTCTGTGTGGTTGCTTGGCGGTTATTAAAGTATTACCAGTCCGACCGATAGACAGAATGATAGTCTTAGGGAAAAGCAGTTAGAAATTTTGGTCTTAGATTAGAGGTTTAGCTAAAAACCTAACCCTAAGTTTGAGCAATAATAGCATGTTGACTTTGTCAGCCCAGTAAAATGAGTTAAAGAAGATAAACTGACAATTTATCCACCATAAGGAAAACACATTAAGTATTCTTTGGTGATGTAACTATCAGATTACAAAAAAAAATGTAATCAGATTACATTTAACATCAAAATAACATATCAAATAGGGGCTCAGCAGTAGTTGATACAGTATAAATGTGCTCTGAAAACCCTTCAAAGGTTTCTGCCAGGAAAACCCACAACGTCTGCTCAGGAGGAGCATTTAAAGGCTTGTACAACAGGACTGGCCACATGAAATGTGGCTTCACCACAGTGCCAGTGAATGCCAGTCAGTGTGTGTGTGTGTGTGTGTGTGTGTGTGTGTGTGTGTTATAGCAGTTCAAACATAGTGTGTTTCATTTTTTGTTGTTTTAACTGTTTTAATATTTAAGTTAAAATCAGTAGGCAAGATCAAAAGGAGAGCATGGAAGGACAGAGTCATTACATAGAGAATAAAACCACTGACTGAATAAGAAATTAGCAATGGAAAGCTGCGACAGCCGCAATTGCACTGGATTGACCCCAACATCGTGTTTTAGAGCAGGAACTAATTAACACCTCCACAAAGTGTGATCATGGGGCTAGTTATGTTGAAAATAGATAGATACAGCATGAAGATAAAAGAAAGTAGTAATTCTATATAATGATATGGTTCATTCTTGCAAGACCAATGCAAAAACAATGATTTTGATGAAACGTGAAGGAATATTAATGATGTCTCTTTTGTCCTTGGAATACAGAACAAAATAAAGACAGTATATTAATCAGAGTTAAGCCTAAGACAAAGGATGGTGATTTCATAATTATAGTCAAAGTTCTGTTTTTTTTTATCGCTGTAAAAAAATTATCATGTTTTTAACTGTAAAATGCTGTGGTAAAAACTTATTAACTGGTTGACGGTAAGTTGCCCTATATATACAGTGAAAAACTGCAATGGACATTTCATGTAATTTTACGGTAAAATACTTTTTTTTTGTTTATGTAAGTGAAAAGAAACAAATATGCTACAGTGAAAAACTAAAAAAACTAAACATAAATTGACATTCTTTTGACATTTCTTTTTAGGGTTGTTAAAAGTTGTTATTGTTTATTGCATTATTTCAGTATCATTCCATTATTTCAGGTGTTTAGTATTCGTGTGAATGACTTTGTGTACCCTCTATATATTAGTGTTTTTCTTCTCCGCATGTGGAAAAGCTGCTTGTGATGAGTTTTGGTTCATCATGTGTCTTTTTCACCACCTGCTTTTAGTTATTAGAGTATTACAAAAGTACTGAAGAGATTTTAGAACTTCAGTAGGTTTGTACATTAACCTATTAGTAAATTAAATATGTTTTTTTTTTTAAATGTAAATGTAATTAAAATCTGTGAAACCTAAATAGTTGCTATATATATATATATATATATATATATTTTTTTTTTTTTTTTTTTTTTTTTTTTTTTTGTAAAGTGTGAAGTAGAATGCTGAAATTTGGTCTGGATATAGCAATTAATGTAATTTTGAAATACATTAAAAATGTAATACATGCAATGATTTGAATGCACATTTTTTGTGATATACTTGTTGATTTAAATAATTTCTGAATTTATCCAAAAGCATTTAGATTTTTTTGGAGCATAAAGAGAGCATAAAAATGTCAGGGTGGTATAACTGTCCTAAAATCATAATTCAATTAAATAAATGCTATAAATATTCAGAAAGTAATATGATGCAACAAACAGAAAGCAGAAACTTTCCAAAACAAAACTTCCTTTGACAAATGTCATGAAATGACAAAACTGAATGATACTTATCATATCTATCTATCTATCTATCTATCTATCTATATTCTATATAATCTATATCATATATAGATTGTGTAATATCTAATATTTGAAAACATTTTTCGGTAAATCTATTAATTTAGTCAAAAATACATAAGTTAAATTCACACATACAATGACTTGAATGTACTTCTTGTATACTGTAATTTTAAAACTATTTTGATATTTTTACTTAACCATTTTTTTTTTATTTATTTAAAAATGTCAAGTTAGTAACAGTCTTGATATCAAAATAAAGAAAAAAGGAAAACCTTAATGAAAAATGAAATGAAATGAAATTACAAAACGTAATGATATTTATAAATTAACATTTCATGATATTTATAATATATTTACTTCTTTAACAAAATATATAGATTTTATAATATTGACAAATGTTTTTCTCTGAATCTATTAGTTTAGTCAAACAATGTATATATAAAATAATTAAATTCATACATGAAATGACTTGAACGCATCTATTGTACTCTGTAATTTTAAAAACATTTTGATATTTTTAGTCAAGCATTTTAAAAATAAAAAATGTCAAGGTGGTAAAACTGTCCTGATATCATAATGAAAGAAAAACAAAAAAAAGAAGAATAAATATCTGAAAAAAACTTCAGATCAAAGACGTTCAACCAACAAAACGTTTTCCCAAAACATAACAAAATGAAAGTCTTACATCTTAATTACATAATTTAACAAAAGCGTAATTAGTTCAGGTTGTAAAATGTCATGTGGTGCATGACAAAAATAATAATAATAATAATAATAATAATAATAATAAAAATAATGAATTCATAACTATTGATATTTGTAAATAATACATTTTAAATATATGTAAAAAACTTCTGTGCAAATAATGATTAAAATGTATACAGACATGTATTTAAGAAGTAAGGAAAATATGTTTGTCCTTGATGGTTAAACCACCTGACATTTCAGTCGTTACATTAAACCTTCCCTAAAAGTGATTTCTTTAAAAAACAAACAAATTAAATTCACACATATAATGACTTGAATGTACTTCTTGTATATTGTAATTTTAAAACTTTTGGTATTTTTTCTTAACAATTTTGATTTTCAAATGTTAAAATGTCAAGGTGGTAACTGTCTTGATATTATAATAAAGAAAAAAGTAAAACCTTAATGAAAAAATGTCACAAAATTACAAAACTTAATAATATTTATGAATAAATATTTCATGATATTTGTAATACCTTTACTCCTTAAAAATATTATATAGATTGTGTAATATTTAATGTAATATTTATTTTTTCTCTGAATCTATTAGTTTAGTCAAAAAATGTGCATATATAAATGAAATTACTTGAACGCATCCATTGTATGCTGTAATATTAAAAACATTTTCATATTTTTAGTCAACCATTTTGATTTTAAAAATAAAAAATGTCAAGGTGGTAAAACTGTCCTGATATATCAAAATAAAGATAAAAAGAAATATGTCATAAATATCTGAAAAAAACTTCAGATCAAAGGCATACAACCAACAAAAAGTGTTTCCAAAACATAACAAAACCAAATGAAAATCTTACGTCTTAATTACATAATTTGACAATAGAGTAAATAGTTCAGGTTGTAAAATGTCATGTGGTGCATCACAAAAATGTATGTATACAGACAGATGTATTCAAGGAGTAAGTAAAATATGTTACTCATTGATGGTTAAACCACCTGACATTTCAGATGTTACATTAAAACTTCTCTTAAAAGTGGTTTCTTTAAAAAAAAAGTTTTAAAGAAACTTTTACTGTATCAGTAACAGAATCTTTACTGTATCATACACGCTCTTACTACTCACTGACCAATCTGCCAAAAGCTTTTAAGAAGTACACGAGCATACAGACAACCTCAAAGTTTATAGACATGCACTGAAAGCCACAAAACTCTAATTCTGATTTCATGGAGTCTGTAAACGTCTGTGCCGGAGATTGGCATATTGTTTCGTGTGTGTGTGTGTGTGTGTAAGAGTAACTGGTGAACGTCAGCCCCGTTTCTGCAAGCAGCTCATGCAGCTAGGGACGTATCCAGTTTCCCAAGACACAGCAAAGTCAAGCGTTCTGATGTTTCAATAAGGTATTAATGTAGGCTTCTTACTTGCCCACAAGCTCAGCTAGACAATTTATTCAGCAGACAAGATCTTTCCGAAAGGACGGGTGACGCAGCAACACACAAGATAATATTTTTTTTTTCACAGATGCCAATTGAGATATCCATTCATCATAATGTGACACTAGTTTTACCACACTTCTTGTCTGCAGAACTGTTAGACGACAGACATTGGTCCGAGTGTTTCGGATGATTAGACTGAGATGGTAACAGCTCTTTCTTCTTCCAGTGGAACGAAATGAAGCTCCACATGAACTGTAGCCAAACACATGTTCATTGCCATGCCTATCATCACGAATGTTAGTCCCTGTAGACTCCATGCGAACATCTTCCAAGAAAATGTAGTCTTTCTGCATGAAATGCATTCTGGGAGCATCACCTAACCAAACGGCAGATGTAGCCAAAGACCCTGATGAGCAACATAAGCAAGAGATTCAGTTTGGAATGTAAATGTCCTTTTTTTTTGCAAATAACAGCTTGTTACATTCAAGAAGTTCATTCTCAGGTTTTGTGGCCTGAAGTTTCATGTTTGATCGATGTTTGTATGTGTTTGCATCTATTGTGTTTTTGAATGGGATAAACTTGGCATGAGATAATGGCATAATGCATTGTTAAATCTCACGGCACATAATATATTTGGGTCATATTTAATCCTAAAATAAAAAAAAAATGGTGTCAGGACAATGAAGCCTGTTTTAAGACCTGTTTTTAAGCTTTTTGCACATTTTTTATTAGTGTGTTGATATTTAAGCACTTTTAATACAAAATACATACAAATGCTGAATTAGTACATATTTGTTCTTTTACATATAGAGTTTAATTTTACGTTATTTAAATATATTATTTACATGATGTATGTTTAATGTATGCTGCAATGCATTATACATTTTCATAAATAATTATAAGTGTGCAAAAATGAATAGATACGTTTATATTACAATTGATTACAATTATTAATAAGATAAGTAACAAGTAATAATTACGCATTACAAGTAACATGAGTGTAATCAGATTACTTTTTAAGTAACTAGTAAAGTAACACATTACTTTTACATTTACAAGAAAAGGCAATGCTTTATGGTAAAGGTACATGAATTACCATGAATTCCATAAACCATAAATTCTTGCATGAATTATGCATTACTTCATGCATTAATATCTCATGATTTATCAGGAACTAACATGAGTAAACCTTAAACACCTTAAACATCTGAAGACATTATGTTTCACAAAAGGTTCTTTGTAGCAAAAGAAGTTTCTTCAGTTAAAAAAAAAAAGGTAAGAAAGAGATGGTTCTTTAAAGAACCTTTGACTGAATGGCTCTTTGTGGAGCCAAAAATGGTTCTTCTATGGCATCGTTTGAAGAACCTTTAAAAGCACCTTTATTTTTAAGAGTGAAGGACCAAGTCACCACTTTAGTTGAGGGGCCACACACATGATGAGGTCATGAGAAGCCGACTACTGTATTTGGATGTCAAATGAATTCATGTGCTATGTGTGCTGTGATTGGCATCTGGCATCTGTTGGGGTCTGTCCATTTACCTGCAGGCTACTATTAAGAATATATGAAAATGCTTGAAAACTCAAATCATAATTAAAAAAGGGGAGGTAATGTACATGAGGTAATGTGGATTTTTGTATATTTCTTTAATAATTCAAGTAGAAAAAATAATGCACAAAATAATGATATTTTTATACATGAATTCATGATGATTCATACACCATAAGCATAGATTTATCCAAAGTGGATAAAGACCTTTTTGTGAACAAAGAAAACATTCATGATCATGCATAATATATCATAAATCATGATGATGTACTCATATTAGTTGATGTATTAATTAAGGTGTTGTTAATCCATGAATAATCCATGTTGTTAATCCTTTACCGTGGTCAAAAATACAACTTTATGTTTTTTTGTTATTAAAAAAATTAATAAGCCAGTCCTGCACAGGTAATGTAATGCATTACTTTCCATAAAAAGTAACTAGGCAATGCAGTTAGTTACTTTTTATGATGTATATGCATTACTTTTAAAAGTAACTTTCCCCAACACTGATTAAAAGGTCCATTACAAGGTATAACTAATGAATTAAAATGTATGAATTTAGCATATGTATTGTATATTAATGCTTCAAGTAAAGTGTTAAAATGTCACAATGAAAATAATTTATTTTAAAAAGGTTAAAAAGGTTTACATTGTCAGGTAGAGCTCATATGAGTGATGGTTTTTAACAGACAGTTGAAGTCAAAAGTTTACATACACCTTGCATAATCTGCAAAACGCTAATTATTCTACCAAATTAAGAGGGATCATAGAAAATGCATGTTATTTTCTTATTTAGTACTGACCTGAATAAGATATTTCACATAAAAGATGTTTACAAAAAATGACCCTGTTCAAAAGTTTACATACATTGTTTCTTAATACTGTAATACTTGCTGCCTGAATGATCCACAGCTGTTTGTTTGTTTGTTTGTTTGTTTGTTTGTTTAGTGAGAGTTGTTTATGAGTCACTTATTTGTCCTGAACAGTTAAACTGCTTGCATTTCTTCAGAAAAATCCTTCAAGTCCCACAAATTCTTTGGTTTTTCAGCTTTTTTTTTGTATTTGAACCCTTTCCAACAATGACAGTATGATTTTGAGATTCATCTTTTCACACTGAGGTCAACTGAGGGACTCATATGCAACTATTACAGAAGGTTTAAATGTTCACTGATGCTCCAGAAGGAAATTAATTAAATAATAATTATTTATTATATTTATTTTGCATATATATATATAGAAGACAAAATAACTTAAATTATAAATAACATCTTTTTCCTTCTAAAGCATCAGGGTAATTTTTTATAAATTCAGCTATTATTTTCTCTTGTGGACTACATGTAAATGTCTTGTATGTGAAATAGCTTATTCAGGTCAGTACTAAAAAAAAATGGTAAAATAATTCACATTTTGCAGATTCTGCAAGGTGCATAAACTTTTGACTTCAACTGTATGTTTAGTTCTGAAATTTGCATAATAAAAACCAAACCATATGTATTTTGAATGAGAAATGCATGTAATTAAGCCCCACTCCAAACCATTGTGAGATGTTTTTTTCTAGACACTTTTCTTTAATGGATTCAAACTGCCTTAGAAGGCAAAAAATGCACCAGTCTTAAACTCTAATTGTCCTAATTCTAATGATTGCAGGCTTTGCTTTTTAAGCACTGGAGAGAGCCGTTAGCACACTGAAAAATGTAAATGCTGTTTTCCGAAGCATATATCAAGAACCTGTTATTGGAGGCCAAAATGTTGGTTTTAAGAGCTTATATATCTCTATATGTTTTTCTTGTACACATTTCCTTTAGGCAGATTATGCCAGTGATGTAATGATTGATTAATCTGACAGTCCTGCTGCTGTCCGTGTCTCCCAACCTACAATTTTCTCTAGCTGGTTCTGATTAGCAATCAGAGGGCCCATTAGACACACTAATGTACTGTTTCCAGGGCCCCACATTTATCACATGGGGTCATTTTGTCCTGCTTCTTGGACTCTTCTCAAGGATTAGAAAGTAGAAATAGAATTTACATAAACTAGAGAGAAATCGTTTATACTTATTTTGTCATTAATAAAAAATTTTCCCCCAATTGAAAAGTTTAATCGGTTAGATGTTTGTGTTTCATTTGGTTCTGAGAATGGCTTCGCAGTAGAGCCCTTATATGGAGATAGTGTGGGTGTGTATTATGCTAATTAGCAAATATACGTCCATCCACACCTGCTGTGAATTCAGTGGAAAGTTTACATCAGAATCTTTCCTACACGCACACTGTATCTACACAACTTTTATGCAATTAATAGTACCATAGACCAAGTATATACTGCAAATTATTCACTAAATATTCCATTCCACGGTTCTATTCTTGGTTTTCAAGCTCTACTACTGCCTGCCTCCTAACAATCACCCATTTGCACATCTGCCTTGAGCATGACCTAGAGACATGGCTCACACAACCGTGAAACCGCGCAATCAGACAGCAATCCGGGACATCTTTAATGGCCGTGTTTTATGAGAAGACTTTGTGTATTCAGCTGCATCAAGTCACACCAATACTACAGATCTGAAATCCTTAAGGAACAAATGAGAAGCCCAGGTCAATGGCTCTACTGGGATTCAATTACAAGAACGAAGGTCTTTCCATTGCTCTCCACTGAATTCGGTGCGAAACCTGAGGCGTATTTAGGCTTAAAGGAACAGTTCACCCCAAAAAAACAATTCTGGCTTCATTTACTCACCTTCATGTCAGTCCAAAACTGCGTCTTTCTTTTGTTGAAATACACACACACATAAAATATTTTAAAAAATGTTAGCAACCAAACAGTTGATGGATACATTTCAGTATTTCCCAAGCACATTCACTGGTAATTTGATAAAAACAAAACAAAAAAAGATGCATTTTATCACTTTAGCTGAACTCTAGTGGGAATTGTATGTAGTCAGCTTAGTTAGTTTATCATTAGGCAATAGCTAGTTAAAGTTTAATTGCCAATGAATATCATGAGCAACACTTTACCACAATCAGACATCATTTGGCTTACTTCTACACCACCAGTCAAAAGTATTTGAACAGTAAGATGTTTAATGTTTTTAAAGAAGTCTCTTCTGCTCAGCAAGCCTGCCTTTATTTGATCCAAAATACAGCAAAAACTGTAAAATTTAGATTTTAATTTTTGACTATTTAAAATAACTACTTTCTACTTGAATATATTTTAAAATGTAATTTATTCTTGTGATCAAATCTACATTTTCAGCATCATTACTCCAGTCACACAATCCTTCAGAAAACATTCTAATATTCTGATTTGCTGTTTAAGAAACATTTTTATTAGCAGTATTATTAGCAATATTTAAAACATTTGAGTACATTTCTCAGGATTCCTTGATTAATAGAAAGATCCAGAGATCAGCATTTATCTGAAATAAAAAGCTTGTCTAATATATATACATATATATATATATATATATATATATATATATATATATAAACAGCTGTTTTCAACATAATAATGATAATAATAATGTTATTTTAGCAGCAAATCAGGATATTAGAATGATTTCTGAAGGATCGTGTGACTGGAGTAATGATGCTGAAAATTCAGCTTTGAAATCACAGGAATAAAGAGAAAACTGTTATTTGAAATATCAAAAATATTTACAAATTTTACTGTTTTCGCTGTACTTGGATCAAATAATAAACTTCTTTTAAAAAACATTAAAAATCTTACTGTGCAAATACTTTTGACTGGTAATGCATCTCAGATAAATTGCACTTATATATCTCAGATAAATTGAGTTCACTAAAATACAACGTTTCTTAAGCTAATTTTAAACCCTTAATAAGTTTCTATGAAGACTGGTCATTCTTGACAAAACTTTAATTTATTTAATTCGTTTATTGTCCATATACTTATGTGAATGTCTTAAGATTACACTAAGAAATTAGTAATTACCAAAGCAGCCAATGCAAATAATATAGGCCTACTAATGTATTGTTGTAAAGTATTCTAGCCTACGGAGAAAACGTAATTAATGTAATTTCCCTCCGAAATTAAACACAGGAAATATTGATTAAAACTACTATACAGTAGTAACATAATGCCTTAGTATTTACCGACAACTGCTGCAAATTCAGTCACTGCTGCTATCTGTCCCGCCTAAACGCATTCAAACAGGTTGACAGCGCAGGTTTGTTGAACCGTTGAGAGCTACGTGAACCACGTGAGCGCGCGGCCGCGAGATCAAAAGCTTGTCGCAGCTCTCTTTTTCAACGGCTGTGGTTTGAGTTTCCGCAAGGAACACTGAGGTTGCGGTTGAGTTTGTTTATGTTTGCTGAACAATATGTGAATAAAAGCTAAATAATATCTGTTCAGCCATCGTGGATTAAACAGCTCAGTTTATGATTTATTTTATGATATTGTTTTACGATTGTTTCGAGTAAACAGACTTTCAATAGAAAGACGGAGGATAAACAAAAGCCTTACGGGGTTGGAACTACATTAAGGTGAGTAAATGAACAACAAGAAGTTTAATTTTAGGACGAACTTTCCCTCCAATCAGTTTGAAATGAGAATTATGTGCTGTTTTGGGATACAATAAAATTCCTTTCTAGCATATGAAGAAGACATTCAGACTTTCTAGGCTTATTAACAACATTCCCCATGCTTTTAGACTGCAAATAGTCCGTCTACCTCAGTGTTATCTGTGCCAGTCAAGCACAGAGACATGTTTAAAAGAACCTGAAGTAAATGTAAACATTTACTGGTAGAGAGCGGGGGGAAACAAGTTTAAAACACCGCAATTGCTGTGTCATGCCAGAGCTGCTTCAGGGCGCCAAGAACTAAATTGGTTTACGAGTTGATGCGAACCAATGCTGATGAAGACATAATTACAAACATAAAGGCAGAAACATGAAATACAACCTAGAATGGACACAGACAAATAAATAGGCCGTTCTACAAAGACGGAGCTTAAGAAATAAATTAAAGTCATGTTTATGCTGGACACATTCATTGTGGCACGAAACGCCGCAGACGGCGCGCACACCTCAGAGACGCTGAGAGGCGTCTGTAGCTACTCGACACCAGCGGCCTGCTGGGGAGACTTCAAAAGCATTAGCGGTTTAGCAGTGTTCTACAATTAGCTTTAACCAAAGTCCTGCTGCCCAAATATGACTCAGTACCTATTAGACACACATGCACACACACTTGTGAAAAAAGTGTGCCTAATTGTAATGAATGCTCACTTGTATTGTACTTAAAGGTGCAGTATGTTACATTGACAGCTAGCGGTTGAAATGGGTAATGCATTCCAAATTCTGCGAAATCCAAGAAATAAACTCAAAATTCTGACTTTTTTCTTGGAATTCTGCTAATAAAAAGTCAGAAATACAACATATAAACTCACAATTCTGGCTTTATTTCTCTGATTTCCGTAAATAAATAGTCAGAAACCAAAGATATAAACTCACAGTTCTGACTTTTTCTTGGAATTATGCAAATAAAAAGTCAGAAACCCAAGATATAAACTCACAATTCTGACTTTTTCTCTGAATTCTGTGAATAAAAAAGTCAGAAATCAAGACATAAACTCACAATTTGGACATTCTCGGAATTCTGTAAATAAAAAGTCAGAAACCCAAGATATAAACTCACAATTCTGACTTTTTTCCTGGAATTCTGTGAATGAAACGTCAGAAATCCAAGATATAAACTCTCAATTCTGACTTTTTTCCTGGAATTCTGTGAATGAAACGTCAGAAATCCAAGATATAAACTCACAATTCTGACTTTTTTCTTGGAATTCTGTGAAATAAAAAGTCAGAAATCCAAGATATAAACTCTCAATTCTGACTTTATTTCTTGGAATTCTGTGAATAAAAAATCAGAAACCTAAGATACAAACAATTCTGACTTTTTTCTTGGAATTCTGCAAATAAAAAATCTGAAATCCAAAAGATAAACTCAGAATTCAGACTTTTTTCTCACAATTGCAAGCAAAGTTCTACTTTGTCACATAATTCTAAGTTTTTTTGTTTCCACCATAAAATGAAAAAATAATAATAATAATAATATTGGATCGTTTTTTTTTCTTTCAATTATAAGTTTATATTTTACAATTCTCACTTTTTTTCTCAGATTTACAAAAAAAAAAAAAATAAATAAAAAATAAAAATTGTGACGTGTCAGAATTGTGACAAAAAATATATTTAGCAGTTTCTTTCATCCCATGATAAAAACAAGCTTCTATAGATTTGTGGATGTATCAGGATATAAACTCTCAATTCTGACTTTATTTCTTGGAATTCTGTGAATAAAAAATCAGAAACCTAAGATATAAACTCACAATTCTGACTTTTTTCTTGGAATTCTGTGAAATAAAAAGTCAGAAATCCAAGATATAAACTCACAATTCTGGCTTTATTTCTCGGAATTCTGTGAATAAAAAGTCAGAATCCCAAGATACAAACAATTCTGACTTTTTTCTTGGAATTCTGTGAATAAAAAGTCAGAAATGCAAGATATAAACTCACAATTCTGACTTTATTTCTCTGAATTCTGTGAATGAAAAGTCAGACATCCAAGATTTAAACTCACAACTCTGGCTTTCTTTCTCGGATTTCTGTGAATAAAAAGTCAGAAACCCAAGATACAAACAATTCTGACTTTTTTCTTGGAATTCTGCAAATAAAAAATCTGAAATCCAAAAGATAAACTCAGAATTCAGACTTTTTTCTCACAATTACAAGCAAAGTTCTACTTTGTCACAGAATTCTAAGTTTTTTTGTTTCCACCATAAAATGAAAAAAAAAAAAAAAAAAAATATTGGATCGTTTTTTTTTCTTTCAATTATAAGTTTATATTTTACAATTCTCACTTTTTTTCTCAGATTTACAAAAAATAAAAATAAATAAAAATTGTGACGTGTCAGAATTGTGACAAAAAAATATATTTAGCAGTTTCTTTCATCCCATGATAAAAACAAGCTTCTATAGATTTGTGGATGCATCAGGCATGATGTCACAACAACTTTATGCGATCAGAGTGCAAAAACAACATGGGACGCACAACGCCCCAAATCCATAGCTTTCACTGAGTTTATAAATTGTTTTGGCTGCACTGGTGTGCGTTTGGTCCAGATGGAGCTGCTAGTGTTATGTCTACAAGCACACAATGAGGTTATGTGCCTGTTTCATTTATTAGTGTTAATGTAGTAGTTCATGTTATCAAAATATAAATTAATTTAAAGACCCCCCAAGTGTCCAGCTGGGAAATGGCCGGGCTTCAATTTGCTTACTTACGTTTCTGTCTGTTTTAGAAACTAATTTAAGTTCCAGGCAACTTTTCTATTATGGAGGCCGCATTCAGTTAGCTGACCCAGAAATCCCTGCTGTAAATGAACATTATTCACTGCTGGGATACAGTGCTTTAGACCTCAATTAACTGGACTTGCCACCTGTTTTGTGGATGCTAAATGGATTCAATAAATTGCTGCTTGTGCTACATGCTAGTGGGGAAAAAAGCATTGAGAATATATCGAGTCTTACAAAACCTGCACTGCCCTATTAGACATAGGTTGTGTTACAATATAAACACATGGAAATCATTATGAAATCACATTTATCTCCACTCCAAATCTAGAGAGAGACAGATTATTGCAACATTCCCTTCAAAGCGTCCTTCACTCCCAACACAAATATGCACACAGAAAAAAAAAAAAAAAATATATATATATATGCATGACAAATTATGTGTTTTCATGACATTTAGAAATTATTATTAATGTTTTTTTGTAATGTAAATAACCTTTAATGGCATGTGTGATATTAATCCCAACAAAAAGAGCATTCACTCAACTCTGGTTTAGCATCCATCTGTTAAATCCAAGCCTAAGATGTAGAAATGCATATGGAAACATTTTAACACAAGTCTTGAATATAAGGATTAATGTGCTTGGAAAAGTATGCATCTTCCCAAAAAGTTCTCATGAAATGCTTTTTTTTTTTTTTTTGTGAAAATCAAATGCTTATTTGTAATTTCAGCGTATTGTTTGTATACTGAGATAGATAGATAGATAGCTTATTTTTAATTTCACTGTATTATTTGTATAATGCAATAATATTTATTCATATAGATAGATTATTTTAGTTCATGTTTTAGTCATTTTGTTATGTGCATTTGTCATTTTTATTAGTGGTTTTTATGTCTGCTTAGCTTTAATTTAGTACTTTTATCGTAAATAAAGTTGTTTTTAATTTGTTCAAGGTTGTTTTTTTTTTAAGTTGCATTTTTGCATCTAATATTTATTTTATTTATATTTTAATTGTATTTTATTTTATTTCAGCTCTATTTTAATTACTGAAAAACTTATAAAATAAAAATGTAACAATTATAAGTTATATATATAATTAATTACTTTTACCTTTTACCTTGAAGAATATATTTCAAAATGATTTGGAAAATAGATATTAATTACATTTTGTTATGAAAATGGTGTAAAAGTTTTTCAAAACCATAAGAAGCCAGCATGAATATAAGGAGTACATATCTAATAATTTGCTGTGTGTTTTAAACTAGAAAATCGTATACATTTCTAGTGGTCATCCATAATGAATAGTAGTTGCTGACGTTTATTTTGGAGATCCGTTCTAGTTTCTGTTTGTAGCCAGATTTTGTCTTGAGAATTTCTGCCAGTCTGTCAAACAGCGCTGTTCCTGCTTTCCTCCAACCCATCTGCAATTCCAATTGTTCCAGACCATCCAAGCATATCCGTGCAGCACCTGACAGGCCTATCTTATACGGCCAGGTAGGAGGAAGTGAGGAAAAGTGGAGAAAGTCAGATACCCGTCCAACATCCTTGCAGGTCTGGAGCTCATTATGAATTCCATCCATGGCCTTTCCCACTGAACTTCCACCTGCCAACCCTCGGGAAGCTCGGTGTGCGCGTCGTTCCGCTGCTGCTTCTGTCCATCACAGTCCAGATTTGCCTCAGTGGAACATTCAATTTCTTTTATAAGAGCACTCCAGTAAATTGGGCTGACCCGTGCGATTTAGCTGAGATCACGGGATTGTAATGGCGATGTTAGCTTCAAGGTTGATAGTGAGTGTGTGTGATCTTCTGGAGGACATTACAAAGTGAAAGATGTATCATATGTTCTGTGTCTCAGCCAGAACACCGGTGCATTATATAGGCACTAATATAATTGACAGAATATTGCCGTGTTGAACATGTTTAAGACGTATGAGATCAGGTTTGGGATGGTCTTTAGGAACGCTTCAGGAAATGAGATTTTCTCCCTGGGTTGTTCTCAGTTTGTGTGTATAAATACTGCCGTGCTGTGGTGAAAGACAGAAGTGCGTTGAATGAAGTTGAGTTCATGACACCAAAAAGCTCTGATTAAAAAAAAGTCTAGTTTATTTTTAATACTTGTTAGGTGATAAGGCAGCATTTGTCATTTTTGCTTACAGTGAACAATACTTCATTTATTAATCTTAGTTAATGTTTTACTATAAATGCATTATTAAAGTAATCACAAGTTGTGTTAATAATAGCTAATGCAGAACTAACATGAACAAAAAATAATAAACAGTGTAATAAATGTGTTGTTCATTAAAGTTAGTTAATACATTAACTACTGTTAACAAGTGACACCTTATTGCAAAGTGTTACCCAACTATAGTTTTAGTAATTTTCTTATGTTTATGTTTTATTTCAGCTCTATTTCAATTATTTAAATAGTTTTAGTTGTAGTCAAAGCTTTACAGATTATATTTATATTTGATTTGATTTCCACAATATCTCCGTTATACTACTGTTTTAGATTTAGTTAGCAACAGCAACACTGGACAAGGTTAATTCATATAGGAAAATGTCATTTGATGTGGCTCCTTAAAATTATATTTATGAATTATTATTTCATGATTAAAAATTATTGTTTACCTTAAAAAAAAAAAAATAGTAAAACTTTTTTAATTGATGGTTGACCTTTTGTCCTTGCACAAGGAAAAAAAGCGAGTGATTATTTATTTATTTATTACATGAATTTGTTCATGATATTTCATGAATGATTCATAAGTATAATTTTAAGGAGTCACACCAAATGACATTTTCCTATATGAACTAACCTTGCCTTGTCCAGTGTTGTTGTTGTTCACTAAGTCTACAACAGTAATATAATTAGGGCTGTCAAACGATTAATCGCGATTAATCGCATCCAAAATAAACGTTTATGTTTAGATACTAGATGTTTGTTTACTTTGTATATTTATTATGTAGATATAAATACTCACACATACATGTATATATTAAAACAAAATATTTATATGTATATATATTTATACCTGTATACAATTCAGATTATAAATAAATATAAATATTTTAGATATAAATCTAAAATATTTTTCCTTAATATATACATGCATGTGTGTGTACTCATATATACATAATAAATACACACAGTACACAAATATATAGTATGTAAACATAAACTTTTATTTTGGATGCGATTAATCGCGATTAATCGTTTGACAGCACTAAATATAATCAAATATAAATATCATCTGTAAAGCTACAACTAAAACTATTAAAATGTTACCAATAATTGAAACAAAGCTGAAATAAAACTTGTTTTACTGTATGGTTATACCTTATGACATGGTGTGAAATACTACAAAAGTTTTTCAAAACCATATGATATAATATGAATATATTCTGAAGAACTTGGACAAGGCAAGGTTAGTTCATATAGGAAAATGTCATTTGGTGCGACTCCTTAAAATTATATTTATGAATTATTATTTTAATGATAATTGTTTAAAAATGATTGTTCACCTTAAAAAAAAAAAATAGTACAACTTTTTTTAAAACTAATGTTTACACTCTTACACTCTTTCTTTGTGCAAGGACAAAATGCTATTACTTTTTACTTGATTGTTAACATTTTGTCCTTGCACAAAGAAAAAAGTGAGGGATTATTTCATGACAATTATCATGAATTCGTTCATAATATTTCATGAATAATTCATAAATATACTTTTAAGCAGTCACACCAAATGACATTTTCCTATATGAACTAACCTTGCCTCGTCTAGTGTTGTGGTTGTTCAGTAGTATAATGGAGCTATTGTGGAAATACAATCAAATATAAATATCAGCTGTAAAGCTTTGACTACAACTAAAACTATTAAAATGTTACCAATAATAGAAATAGAGCTAAAATAAAACTTTTTATTGGATGGTTATACCATATGACATTGTGGAGTGAAATACTACAAAATTTTTCAAAACCATATGAACATAAAATGAATATATGAATATATTCTGAAGAACTTGGACAAGGCAAGGTTACTTCATATAGGAAAATTTCATTTGGTGTGAATCCTTAAAATTATATTTATGAATGATTATTTCATGATAATTGTTTTAAAAATATTGTTTCCCTTAAAAAAATAAAAAATAAAAAAATTGTAAAACTTTTTTAAAACAAATGTTTATACTCACTTTTTTTCTTTGTGCAAGTCCAAAATTGTATTATTTTTTACTTGATGGTTATACTATATGACAATGTGGTGTGAAATACTACAAAATTTTTTCGTTTTTCAAAACCATATGAATATAACATGAATATATGAATATGTTCTGAAGAACTTGGACAACGTATGGTTAGCTCAAGTTGTAAAATGTCATGTAGTGCTACTCCCCAAAAACCTAAAGATATTTATGAATTAATCATTTCTGAAATTTATGTAAAATAATAATAATAAAAAAAATAATAATAATAAAAAAAAAACTTAGTTTATACATTAGCTAATGTTAACAAATGACACCTTATTGTACAGTGTTACCCAACTATAGTTAGTTCATATAGGAAAATGTCATTTGGTGTGACTCCTTAAAATTATATTTATGAATTATTATTTCATGGTAATTGTTTAAAAATTGTTTACCTTAAAAAAAAAAAAAAGTAAAACTTTTTTAAAACAAATGTTTACACTCACTTTTTTTTTCTTTGTGCAAGAACAAAATGTTATTACTTTTTACTTGATGGTTAACATTTTGTCCTTGCACAAAGAAAAAAGCGAGTGATTATTTCATGACAATCATCAATGTGTTCATGATATTTCATGAATAATTCATAAATATAAGTTTAAGGAGTCATACCAAATGACATTTTCCTGTATAAGTAAGTCTAAAACAGTAGTATAACGGAGATATGGTAGAAATAAAATCAAATATAAATATTATCTGTAAAGCTTTGACTATAACTAAAACCAAATGCTATCAATAATTGAAATAGATCTGATTTTTTTTTTTTTACTGGATGGTTATACCATATGGCATTGTGGTGTGAAATACTAGAAAAGTTTTTTCAAAACCATATGAATATAACATGAATATATGAATATATTCTGAAGAACATGGACAAGGCAAGGTTAGTTCATATAGGAAAATGTCATTTGGTGTGGCTCCTTAAAATTATATTTATGAATTATTATTTCATGATAATTGTTTACAAAATATTGTTTAGCTTAAAAAATAGTAAAACTTTTTTTTAAAACAAATGTTTATACTTGGTTTTTTTCTTTGTGCAAGGACAAAATGTTATTACGTTTTACTTGATGGTTATACCATATGACATTGTGGTGTAAAATACTACAAACGTTTTTCAAAACCATATGAATGTAACATAAATGTATGAATATGTTTTGAAGAACTTGGACAAGTTGTAAAATGTCATGTAGTGCTACTCCCCATAAACCTAATGCTATTTATGAATTAATCATTTCTGAAATGTATTTAAAATAAATAAATAAATAAATAAATAAATAAAAATCCAATGTGTAAGATTTTAAAGTGCACAAAAGTGAATAATGGTTTAAAAAAAGTTTAATTTTACATAAAAGGTGCATTTCTAAAAATTGTACAGATAAATAGTGGCACATTTATAATCTATTATGAATTGTAGTTACTGACACATTTACATTAAATACATATGAAATGACATATTTACCTCCTTTTGATGCAAGTTTCCACTTTTCTTGAAAGGTTTTTCAGTAAATATTGAAATATGGCTTGGAGATTTTGTTCCCAGGCAGACTCAAGAGCATTACTGAGGTCATGCAATGGGGTTTCGTGTGCACTTGGCGTTCCCATTCAGGTCTGGGCTTTGTGCAGGCCAGTCAAGTTCTTGCACACCAGTAAATCATTTCTTTATGAACTCTGCTTTGTGCACAGGGACATTGTCCTGCTGGAGCAAAGATAAGTTACGCCCATAACTGCAGAAAATATTAGTTTAAGGAAATGTCTTTTCTAAGCAGTCTGACTTAAGGTTTTCACCTGGTAGACAGTACAAACATGACAAAATCCCACTGACTTACATTGAAGGAGGAAAATGAGCCATATCTAGAGATCACAATCATATATTTAAAGGGATAGTTCACCCAAAAATGAATATTCTGTCATAAATTACTCACTCTCATGTTGTTCTAAACCTGTAAGACTTTTGTTCCTCTTCAGAACACACATTGAGATATTTTTTATTAAATCCGAGAGCTTTCTGAACCAGCTTGGACAACTAAGCAACCGTAAAAACATTGTTTAAATAGTCCAAGTGACATCAGTGGTTCAATTGTAATTTGATGAAGCTACAGTACGAGAATACTTTTAGTGTGCAAGAAAAAAAAATTACATCTTTCTTCAAGAATCTCTTTTTTCATAAAATTAAGGTTGAACCACTGATGTCACATGGACTATTTTATCAATGTCCTTACTACCTTTTGTGGTAGTTGCGTTGCTTAATTTGTGTTCCGAAGATAAACAAAGATCTTACGGTTTTGGAACAACATGAGGGTGAGTAATTAAGTATTTCACTCACACCTTAAATATGTGACCCTACATTTCTTAATCATTATTTTTTTATCATAAGTTTTTTTGAAGTAAAAATTATTTTTATGAACATAATGAATTATTTGTTAATAAATAACATTTTGTTTTGGGGACTCACACCACATGGCATTGTAATACATGAACTTACTTCGCCATGTCATTAAAGGATTAGTTCACTTTCAGAATTAAATTTTCCTGATAATTTACTCACCCCCATATCCTTCAAAATAAAATTGAAAGGAAATTAAGGTTTTTGAGGAAAACATGTCAGGTTTTTATCTCCATACAGTGGACTTCAATGTTGGCCAATCATTTGAAGGTCCAAATTGCAGCTCCAATGTAGCTTCAAAGGGCTCTACACAGTCCCAGCCAAGGAATAAGGGTCTTATATAGCAAAAAGATTAGTAATTTTCTACAATAATAATAATAATAATAATAATAATAATAATAATAATAATAAATATAAGTTCATCTCAATAAATTAGAATGTTGTGGAAAAGCTCATTTATTTCTATAATTCAATTCAAAATGTGAAACTTGTGTATTAAATTCAATGCACACAGACTGAAGTAGTTTAAGTCTTTGGTTCTTTTAAGTGTGATGATTTTGTCTCACATTTAACAAAAACCCACTAACAAAATTGTAAATTACTCTGTGGTACTGCTGAGGTGGTATGGAAGCCCAGGTTTCTTTGGCAGTGGCCTTCAGCTCATCTGCATTTTTTGGTATCTTGTTTCTCATTTTCCTCTTGATAGTACCCCATAGATTCTGTATAGGCCTCAGGTCTGTTGAGTTTGCTGGCTAGTCAAACCAACACCAATGGTCATTTAACCAAATTTTGGTGCTTTTGGCAGTGTGGACAGGTACTAAATCCTGCTGAAAAAAAATTAAATCAGCATTTTTAAAAAGCTGGCCAGCAGAAGGAAGCATAAAATTCTCTAAAATGTCTTGGTAAACGGGTGCAGTGACTTTGGATTTCAAAAAACACAGTGGACCAACACCAGCAGATGACACTGCACCTCAAATCATCACAGACTGTGGAAACTTAACACTGGACTTCAAGCTACTTGGGCTATGAGCTTCTCCACCCTTCCTCCAGACTCTAGGAACTTGGTTTTCAAATGAAATACAAAACTTGGGCAACCACTGGGCAACAGTCCAGTTCTTCTTCTCCTTAGCCCAGGTAAGACTCCTCTGACATTGTCCGTGATTCAGGAGTGGCTTAACAAGAGGAATACGACAACTGTAGACAAATTCCTTGACACGTCTGTGTGTGGTGGCTCTTGATGCCTTGACCCCAGCCTCAGTCCATTCCTTGTGAAGTTCACCCAAATTCTTGAATCAATTTTACTGGACAAGCCTCTCAAGGCTGCGGTTCTCTCAGTCGGTTGTGCATCTTTTTCATCCCCACTTTTTCCTTCCACTCAACTTTCTGTTAAGATGCTCGGATACAGCACTCTGTGAACAGCCAGCTTCTTTGGCAATGAATGTTTGTGGCTTACCTTCCTTGTGAAGGGTGTCAATGATTGTCTTCTGGACAACTGTCAGATCAGCAGTCTTCCCCATGATTTTGTAGCCTAGTGAACCAAACTGAGAGACCATTTTAAAGGCTCAGGAAACCTTTGCAGGTGTTAATTAGCTGATTGGCATTTCACCATATTCTGATTTGTTGAGATTTTTTTAAAGGGTTTTTTTAGGGTTTTTGTTAAATGTGAGCCAAAATCATCACAATTAAAAGAAATTAAAAGACTTAAAAGACTTAAACTACTTCAGTCTGTGTGCACTGAATTTATTTAAAACATGAGTTTCACTATTTGAGTTGAATTATGAAATAAATGAACTTTTCCACGACATTCTAATTTATTGAGATGCACCTGTATATACTTTTTAACCACAAATGCTCATCTTACACTAGTTCTGCGATACGCATCCGCATCTTCACACATCACGCAACCACACTGATTACGTAATGCATGAAGTTTAGCTAGTCCAAGATGAGCATATATGGTTAAAAAGTATATAAATTTGAGCGATTGTTTCACTAGATAAGACCCTTATTCCTCTGCTTGGATAATGTAGAGTCCTTTGAAGCTGCATTGAAACTGCAGTTTGGCCCTTCAGCCCATTGTCTCCTATTAAAGTCCACTATATGGAGAAAAATCCTGGAATGTTTTCCTCAAAAACCTTAATTTTGTTTCGACTAAAGAAAGAAAGACATGAACATCTTGGATAACATGGGGCAGGAGTAAATTATCAGGAAATTTTCATTCTGGAAGTGAACTAATCCTTTAAAAGCGCGCATTACACAAAGTCATGATGGTCAGCAGGGATCCTTTTTATGATATTATTTCCTGCTTTGTTTTGTTGGTTGCGCCACATGACTTTGATTTGACACAAGACAAGTTCTTGGAAGAACTTTTTTTCTTCTTTTTGGGACCTGAAGCGGAATGGTTGCCAACAAATCTTCAAAAAAAACAACAACAAAAAAAAAAAATAATGATGTGAGGAAGAGTAAAGTGATGACAGAATTTCCATTTTTGGTTGAGAGATGCCTTTAAAAGCTTCTTCCCTTTTAAGGCAAACACCATTTCAAGTGTGTACCTGCCCTGATTAAATCATTTATTGATCAAAAGGCCATTGCTCACAGACACTGTAATATTGTTGTTGACATGCTCCTTCTGTGTTTGTGCAAGTACATACTCATGTGTGCTTCCCTGCTGACAGCTAATTAAAACGTTAGCACAAACGAACAGTGCGCCAGAGGACAGTATGGTTAGCAGACTGTGAGAAAAAGCCTGCTATGGGACAGAAGAAGCGCTTTGATGATGAAAATGTGGGGCAGAACAAGAAAGAGGCAGAGATGGGCTGCGAGCGCTATTATATTTTTTTATTTCTTCATCACTGACAAGCAGAACCTCAGCAAAGCGTTTTCATGTTATTATTTTGTTTACTATAATTCCAGCGCGTCTCTTCTTTGAGCTCATGTCTATAAATCGCTGAACGCCACGTCAGATCTGCGTCCATCACGCCAGACTTTTATTCGTTTTTGTGTAGTAGTGGACGTGGCTGTCATTTTGACGGCTCTCAGACCTCACAACAAAGGAAGTGAAGTTAAAAATATCTCTACTGTAAATCAAAACCCGATGCTACAATGAAACGCCATTTAGAGTGATCAAAGTCCAAACAAAACACAAGGGGATTTAGGGTTTTTGGAGAAACATATTGATCTGGTTCACAAACACAGGCCACTATTAGATTATTATCTTCTGTATGTTATTAACAGAAAGATAAAAGTGCTGCTTTCCTTAGTCATTATAATCGACAACTATTTTACTTTGAAGTTGTGCAGTTATGGTTTTGTTTTCTCATTTTTCTCTGAACAGCTTAGATAATATTACAGCATGTAATATACAGTATTTTCAAGGGGGAAACAAGATAGATCTATCTATCTATCACTTAAAATATTATATGATGTGTAATACATTCTGGAATGCTTTTTTGTAAAGAAATGTTAAAGAATGTTATTTATTCATGCTAAGGTAACTATTTTATTTTATTTTTTTTTAATAACATTTATAGTATATTAAAAAACTGGAAAAAAAAATGTATATATATATATATATATATATATATATATATAATTATCAGTAATTATAATGTATGTATAAATACAATTCACAATTGTATTTTTGTGAATTGTAGTAAGTAAAGTTTGCTTTTTAGTAAAGAAATGTAAAACAATGCTATTTATTTCATACTAAGGTAACAGCTTTTTTATATTGTAGCATTTTCATATATTAACATTTTGTAACATTTATATTATTATCAATAATTATAGTAATTGTTAATATAGAAATTATTATTAAGCAATGTGTATTCATATTTTTATTTTACAAATAATACATTTGAAAAAAAAAAAAAAAAAAAAATCTGTAGTTCTGAATTGTAGTAAGTGAACCATACTTTTTTGTAAAGAAATGTTATTTATTTCATGCTTGGGTAACTTTTTTCATATTTTAACATTTGTATAGTTCAAATCAGAATTTCTTTAGAAAATAATATATATTATTATTAGTAATTGTAATATTATTAATATAGAAATTATTATTAAACAACATATATTAATATTTTTATTTTATAAATAATACATTTGAAGCAAAAAAAAAAAAGTATTTTTGTGAATTGTAGTAAGTATACTTATTTGTACAGAAATGTTAAATAATTTAATCTTTAAAGATACTAAAGAGTTAATATGTATGTATATATATATATATATATATGAAACTGAAATAAAATGATCATTAAATATTTGTGTTAAAAATAAAACTTAAAGTATGCTATTGTTAACAACATGAACACACACACACAACATAAAATGTCCTAATATATAACTGAGATAATACAAAGGAACATATATTTTTAGAAATATTATAATAACATTTAAAATGTAATCATTACATGTATGAAATGAAAAGTTATTTTATTTACAAACAAGCTACAGCTAGCATTCAACAGCAGTTTCCAGTGCTATAAAATTATTAATTTTTATTTTAGTATTTATAAGATTTACATATGAAAAGTTCAGATGCCAAAACCTCTAAATCTATCTGACATCTTGCAGTGCATTTTTATCAGGCTCCGATGTATTGGTTTCTATGTAAGTAGTGGTATTTCTGATTTGGGTTGAGGGTGGGATTTTAGCAAGTTTGAAATAAAAGTATTTGATAGATGTATAATATGTGTCCAGAGCATTCATTCAGTATCATTATCTCATTTTTTTGCATCTGAACCCTTCATATATTTTTCTAAAATTTCTATAAATTATAAAAAATGTATTATTTATAAAAAAAAAAAAAAACTAAAACATGAACAAATAATAAAATATATTTCCATCCATCCACCTATCCATGTTTTCAGCACTATAAAGAAATAATTGTAATATTTTAAATCTGTGACTAATTACCAGCTACAGTCTATGTGACGCTATTTACTTCCCTCACCTTAATCTAGGCAAGCTGTATGATCCGAACCAAATAATGGGACACGCCAGAGAGAGAGAGAAGAGAAATTGTAAACACCACAGTAGAGTTAGAGCTGTTGTGTGGTGTTTTTACACTCAGTAATCTCATTTGACAGAGCGGTCTGGCCTGCATTAGCGTGTGGCCGCTTGTCTCTCATCTAATCTCTAACTTAAGGACATTTTTTAATATTCTTCTGCACCTTCCTTTGATTAGCCTCGGCCCAGTTCTGTGAAGCGACAGCGGTGACGTCTAAAATCGCAGCACCTCAGATCGCCAAGCCGAGGAGCTGAATGATAAAGGCATGTAAGAGTATTCATGTTACAGCTGTGTTTGCCAAACTTCAACGGCAGTCGGTTTTTTATTTAACTTTGGTCTGTATCCACGCCAGCTGCATGATAAATGTCTTTCATCTACCAATCGCATTCCACTACCCAGCAATGGTTCACAGATGAGTGAGTGCTGAGGTACCAGTCATACTAATTAAAGATAAAACTACTCACGATTAGTTAGTCCCAGGTGAGGGTGACAGTGAATATAATAGAGCCAATCCCAAATCCCTGAGCAGTTTAAGGAAAATAAAAGTGCTCTAAAGAATTTCAGATGTCAGATCCATGGTACGAAACCACAACAACACAACACTGGCCTTATAAGAAGAAGAAAAAAGAAGAAGAAGAATAAATGAATGAATGAATGAATGCATATAACTTTTTAAAATAATTGTGTACATTTTTCACAAAAAAACTTTTTTTTTTTTCTTCTTTTACTATATTCTAGGTTGGATGTATAGATGACGTCCAGATAAACAGATGTATAGATGACAGATGGACAAATAGACAGATGGATAGATTACAGATGGACAGATGTATAGATGACAAACAAACAAATAGATAATGGACAAATAGACGGATGTATATATTAAAGCTGGACATATAGACAGATATATAGATGACAGACAGTCATATAGACTCTATACAGATTGATGTATAGATGACAGATGGATAAATGATGGATGAATAGACAGATGGATTGATGACAGAAGGACAGATGGATGGATAGATGACAGGTGAACAAATAGACGAATGTACAGATTACAGACGGACAGTCAGACGGATGTATAGATAACAGACAGACAGATAGATGGACGGATGGATAGATAGATGGACAGATAGACAGATGTATAGATTACAGACATACAGATAGATGGACGGATAGACAGATGGATAAATGACAAACAAACCAATAGACAGATGGTTAGTTTACAGAAGTACAGATAGATTGATGTATAGATGACAGACAGACGAAAAAATGGATAGACTGATGTATAGATGACAGACAGATGGATAGACAGATGTATAGATGACAGACAAACAGAAAAATGGATAGACTGATGTATAGACGGATAGGTAAATGACAGACAGACAAATAAACTGATACATAGATTACAGATAGACAGATGTATAGATGACAGACAGACGGATAGACAAATAAATTGGTGTATGGAGTATAGACGGATATATAGGTGACAGACAGACAGATAGAAGGATGGATAGATGACAGACGGACAAATAGACAGATGTATAGATTACAGATGGACAGACAGACACATGTATAGATGACAGATGGACAGATAAACCAATGAATAGATTACAGATGGACAGATAGATTATTTTTTTAGATGACAGACAGATGGAAAGACAGATAGATGGATGACAGACGAATGGATGGATAACAGATGGAAAAATAGACAATGTAGAGATTACAGATGGGCTGATAGACACATGTATAGATGACAGACAGACAGATAGATTGATGACAAACGGAAGGATAGATAGATGGATAAATGACAGACGTACAGATAGATGGACAGATAGATAGATTATAGATGGACAGATAGACAGATGTATAGATGACAGATGGACAAATACACAGATGGATAGATTACAGACGTACAGATAGATGGATGGATAGATGACAGACAGATGGAAAAATGGGTAGACTGATGTATAGATGACAGACAGATGGATACACAGGTGTATAGATTACAGACAGACAGACAGATAGATTACGGACATAAAGATAGATGGACAGATAGACAGATGGATAGATTATAGATGGACAGGTAGACAGATGTATAGATGACAGACAGACAAATAGACAGATGGATAGATTACAGACATAAAGATAGATGGATGGATAGATGACAGACAGATGGAAAAATGGATAGACTGATGTATAGATGACAGACAGATGGATACACAGGTGTATAGATTACAGACAGACAGACAGACAGATAGATTACGGACATAAAGATAGACAGATGGATAGATAGATTATAGATGGACAGGTAGACAGATGTATAGATGACAGACGGACAAATAGACAGATGGATAGATTACAGACGTACAGATGGATGGATAGATGACAGACAGATGGAAAAATGGATAGACTGATGTATAGATGACAGACAGATGGATAGACAGGTGTATAGATTACAGACAGACAGATAGATAGATTACGGACATAAAGATAGACGGACAAATAGACAGATGGATAGATTACAGACGTACAGATAGATGAATGGATAGATGACAGACAGAGGGATAGACAGGTCGATGACAGACGGACAAATAGACGGGTGTATAGATTACAGACGGACACATAGACAAATTTATAGATGACAGACAGACAGATAGACAGATGAATAGATGACAGACGGACAAATAGACGGGTGTATAGATTACAGATAGACAGACAGACAAATGTATAGATGACAGACAGAAAGATAGATGAAAAAAGACAGATGAACTGATGAAGAGGTTACAGACAGACAGATAGACGGATATATAGATGACAGACAAACGGATAGGTAGATGACAGACGGAAAAATAGCCGGATGTATAGATTACAGACAGACAAATGTATAGATGACAGATAGACACATTTTTTAGATGACAGACAGACAGATAGGCAGATGTGTACATGACAGATGGATAGATGATAGACGGACAAATAGATGGATTTACAGATTACAGACGGACATATAGACTGATGTATAGATGGCAGATGGACCGATAGAGTGATGTATAGATGCCAGAAGGATGGATGGATAACAGCCAGATAAATAGATGTATGGATAGATGACAGATGGACAAATAGACAGACTTATAAATACAGACTGACATATAGACTGATATATAGATGGCAAACGGACAGATAGAGAGATATATAGATGACAAACGGATGGATAACAGACAGATAATTAGACTTATGTATAGATGACAGACAGATGAATAGATGACAGATGGACAAATAGGCAGACATATAAATACAGATGGACATATAGACTGAGGTATAGATGACAGACAGACAGATAGAGGGACAGACAAATCTTTTTTTTTTTTTTTTTTTTTTTTTTTTTTGTGACAGCAAAATGGTCACTGTATGCATGGGTTAATCATGGGTTCTTCTCTCCACAGAAAAATTAAGGCAATATAGTAATTAATTACATGAGGGTGAGTAAATGATGGCATAGTTATCATTGTTAAGTGAACTACTGTATATGAGGATTTCATATGATGTTTGTGCATCACTTCAAAAGCATCAGTGAGCAAAGACACCAATGATAACACAAAAAAGTATCCTCAGGTAATGAATATGATGATAAACTGACCTGCCATTAGTTGCCTGTGGGTTATAGGGGCTACAGAGTGATGTAAATCATTTGCCATCAGACTGCTGTTGTACGTCCCTGTCCCTGCTGGCCTCTTACACAAACTGTATCCCTGCTGGCTCCTGATGAGGAGGATCCAGTAATAGACTGATCTGCAGCAGGCCTGATAGACATACTGGCTGCAGGCATCATGGCACGTCTGAATTTTGTTCTAGGGGAGACTGAGGCAGTCACAACCAAATAAAATACTCAAATAGAGAGGCAATTAGAAACATTATTTTCTGAAGTGCCATAATTATATATATATATATATATATATATATATATATATAATAAATTATACATTTTGTTTTATTTTGTTGTAAACGGGTTTTGTTTCTGTAAACCTGTTTTTTTTTTTTTTCTTTGTTTGTTTGTTCTGTTGTAGACAGTTGAAGACAAAATTATTAGCCCCTTATAAAATATTAAATTTTTCAAATAACGATTTTATCAACACAGCATTTTTGAACACAACACTTTATTCAGGAAGCTTTTAGGGTATGTAATACAAATAGAAATAAATGTAGAACCAAGAATTTTAAAAAGTCTACTGGTCAAAATTATTAGCCCTCTGATGTTAATAGTCAATGTTAATAGTCAACCTTTAGTTGTTTGCTGTATTTCTCAACAAGTTTCAAGCATGTCTCCTGAGGAATGACAGCCCATTCTTCCTTAGCAATCTCTCAAGCTCCTCCAATTTGTTGGTCTTCTGGCACAAACTCTGGACTTTAGTGTGCCCCACAGTTTTTCTATTGATTCAAGTCTGGGCTTTGTGCAGGCCAGTCAAGTACACTCACTTTGCTCATTTGGAGGTATTTCTTTACCAGAAGTGAGGTATGCTTTGGGTCGTTATCATGCTGGAAGACAAAATGTCGACCCAAACCAAGTTTTCTTGCAGACTGTCTGAGGTTGTCTTTCAAAATCTTCTTATAGTCTTCCTTTTTCATGTTTCCTTCAACCCTGACGAGATTCCCAGTTCCAAACGCACTGAAACATCCCCACAGCATTATACTCTCACCACCATGTTTCACTGTGGGAACGCTGTTCTTGGGGTTCAATCCCTCTCCCTTCTTTCTCCAAACACAGGCAACATCTCTATGGCCAAAAAGCTCTAGTTTTGTCTCATCTGACCAAAGGACACATTTCCAGTATGCATCACATTCCCCCAGGTTGTCCTTAGTTGAGATGTTGCCTGTGTTTGGAGAAAGAAGGGAGAGGGATTGAACCCCAAGAACACCGTTCCCACAGTGAAACATGGTGGTGGGAGTATAATGCTGTGGGGAACTGGGAATCTTGTAGCCCTGTGTTGTTTTTTGTTGTTTTTTGTTTTGTTTTATTGCTCAGAAACTTGTTTGTTTTGTTTTGTTTGTTTTTGTTCTAAACTTTTTTTTTTTATTTATTTTTTTTTTTGCTTTGTTCTGTTGTTCTAAACCTGTGTTCTTGTGGTTTGATGAGTTAAGCCTGTTTTTTTTTTTTTCTAAATCTGTTGTTTTGTCATTTGTTTTGTTCTTGTTCTAAAACTGTTTTTGTTGTTTTGTTTTTGTACTAAACCAGTATTTTATTTTATTTTAGTTTGTTTTGTTCTGTTGTTAATGTTTGTTTATTTGTTTGCTTTGTATTTTGTTCTAAACCTCTTTTTGATTGTTTACTTGTTTTTTGTTTTGTAGAACACACACACACACACACACACAAGTTCCACATCCAGACATTAAGAGACATGAAGTTCGTAAAGAAAGACATGAAGTTTGTAAATGAGTAAAACATTTTGTGGGTGAATTATTGCTTTAAATTTCAGTCTGTTATTCACACAAACTATATGGCCTCAGGAAACTTGGAATATAGTGCATGAGTTTGGATTACTTTAATGATACTTTTCATGTCATTTTTGGAGCTTGACAGCCGCTTAACATCTTCTTTTGTGTTCCATGGAAGAAAATCAAATGGGTTTTGAATGACATGAGGGTGTGTAAATGATGACAGAATTTTAATTTGTAATTTTCCTCAATCAGAAAGACTGACAGCGTAAGCCTTAAGCTAACATGTACCAGGCGTAATTGTTCTCCACAGCTTATTTTCATTGGGGCTAAGGTTAGCTCAGGCTTTAATAACATTAACTGTAGTTTGAGGACTGTGTGATTCTAGAGTTGGAGTAAAATCTTATTTGCAGGAAGCCAAAGCACACCATGTAACAGCACTGGACAGACCCACTCTCTCTCAGCAGACGGTGGGGTTCGGTCTGGTTCAGCTGACGCAGTAATTGTTTACTGGAGGAGAGATCTGCCTCAGGAAGCTGCTATCAGATAAACAGTTTCCTGACACACGCAATATGAACAGATACGCTTTCAGTCAGACTAATTTTCTAATTACATTAATATGTGAGAGTCAGAAATGTTGGGAAGGTGTGGAATAGTGTATGTGTTTGTCTCAAGAATATTGACCAATTTTGCAGATAGTATCTGCAATAGTATTTGCATTGCATATTTGTGCTAGCTTTGTAGTTCTTTGTGTAAAATAATAATAATAATAATATAATATAATAATAATAATAATAATAATAATGTTATAATATATATATATATATATATATATATATATAATAACTATAAATACAAAATAAAATAAAAGCTAATACTGTGTTCTAACTCTTTTTTTCAACATCTGAACAAAATTCCCCAATATATTTTGTCATTAGTTGATTACAAGCATCTGCAACAAAAAGTCCCCAAAATACAACATGCAGTTGAAGTCATTTGGTTTTGCGAAAGCATGTGGAGTATTTTGGGTAAAAAGTACAAGTTTGGCAGGTGCCGGAGGCAGTGGACTCAGTCCAAATTCGGCAGATAGATTTTCTCACTGTAATGCTGCATTGCACAAACACAATGATATGAGCTACAAATTGATACCAGGTGCATCTTGACTTTCAACCTCCCATAGCAGCAGTCAATCAAAGCACTTCTGACTTCATGCTTTTCACTCAAAGTGAGTTTTTTTTTTCCCTTCTCGATAAAATTGCAGCATGTTTTCCCAACAAACAATATTATTTATGACATACTTTCTTGTGTGTGTTGACAATGTGGAATAAAAAATAAGTCCAGACATTTCAGCAGTGATTTCCAACTCCCATGAAAGATTGTGATTTGTGCAGTTGGTCCCTCCACACCATTATCTTTATTAATGTTTTGCAATAAACTTAGAATAGATTTTATTACTTATAATCAATGCCTTTAAGTCAATCGTTTTGTATTACATCATGCTTTCTGGTTGCATTTCAGAGAGTTAGTTTAGTTTATGACTTATAACTCTTTATTAAAGTATATTTGGAAATCTTTATAAAGGAAGTCATTTGGAAAATTCAGAACAAGGGCGGCTATAAAGGATTATTCTATAGAGACCATATTTCATGGGCCAAACAACCGTGAAGCTCTGAAATACCTCACATTATAGAAGTAAAATGGGTTAGAACAAATCTGTTTTTAGATTGTAGTTCTTTTAAGTATTCAAAGTATTTAAAAAAATAGTTAATAGTGTTCTGTTTTCCAATATCTTTAGCTTTGACCTGACAAGCAGGATAAAGCTGCTGTATCTACAATATAGGATACTTCCTTTTTACTGTTTTAATCATAACCGTTCCCAGCTGAATAAATAAGGCCCTAATTAATGAGCACCTTTAAATTAAAGCAGGAAAAATGAGCTGCCACACTTGATTTGAGTCCTATTACAATTTTACCCATTAAGCACTTTGGTTCTCCGACAAACGCGGGACTTCATCAAGTTTAATCCATGCAC